>WACJ01000304.1:0-406786 GCA_008973525.1 Stenopsyche tienmushanensis | reverse complement strand
AACAGTTGTTGATCCGAAAAATCAATGATAAGAAAATCAATGAATAATTAAACAATTTAAAAGTAATGGCACAATGTACGTCTAGTTGAAAGAGGGGTTGCAATGTATCTCAAATTAGACTTCACATTTGATATAATGATATTGCGCAATGTGATTGCAGGAAAACGGGTGGGGGGGTTATGCGCGCCGCAACCATTTTCGTTGATCCGAAAAATCAATGATTAATTTAGCAATTTAAAAGTAACTACGCAGTATACATCTAGTTGGAAGAGGGGTTGCGATGTAAAACAAAAGAGACTCAATATTTTGATTAAACGATATTGTGCAATGTGATTGCAGGAAACGGGGGGGGGGGGGGCATGCGTGCGCAACAATAATGTCCGATTGAAAAATTCAAGACAAAATGGATGACGAGTATATAAAATGGCGGCTTAGCAAGCAATTAAAATAGAAACTGGAGCTTATTTCAAATGATAGTATTTTTTATGTTTGCAATATTGTATTACGGGTGGGATGATCTAACACGCTCAGTTATTTATGATGATAAAAAAAATTTGAACGGCGAATGAATAAAATGGCGGCGCAGTATGCAACCTGTTAGAAAAGGGCAATTAATTATAGGCGAATGGGCTGACCGCGCATTCGTAGCCATGGGCGTTGATCCAAATAGCTGATAATAAAATAGTCGGCTAATAAATAAAATGGCGGCACAGCAAGCAACCTGTTGAATTTGGGGCTGCAATATATCACGTCAAAAGCGTGAATTGATTTCTACATCGCACAATTAAAAATGGGTGCGGGAGTTCATGCGCGCGCATCTGCCGTTCCGGGGGAGAAAAAAACGCGCGTGTACAAAATGGCGGCGGGGTGTGCATAACCTGTTAAATCTGTTAAATTGTAATTATACGTTTTTATCGTGTATTGTATGCGCGCAGCTATTGTTGTTATTCTATTAAAAACATGTTATTGTATGCTTTGATTGACGACGCAGACCTGTTTAAACAATCGCTGAACAATTTATAAAAACGCATTTTATGATGATGAATCATCATTTTATAAAGATTGGGAGGAATGGGTGGCTTGGGAGGGATGGGTGGCTTGGGAGGATGGGTGGCTTGGGAGGAATGGGTGGCTTGGGAGGGATGGGTGGATTGGGAGGATGGGTGGCTTGGGAAGGGTGGGTGGCTTGGGAGGGATGGGTGGCTTGGGATGATGGGTGGCTTGGGAAGGGTGGGTGGCTTGGGAGGGATTGGTAGCTTGGAAGGGATAGGTGGCTTGGGATGGGAGGGTAAGTAGGCGTGCGCGCGCATTTTTTGCTGGCATCATCCCAAAAAATCAATAAATAAAATGGACGCCATGTAGAAATGGCGAGGACATGCAACCTGTTGAAAAAAGCGATTATTTATTTAAAAAAACAGTGCATGCAGTTTTTTTTTTAATTTTGTGATACACCCAAATCTACAGGCGCGGGTCAATGAGGTCAATTAAAAAAATCGATAATAATTTGGATGAATAAAAAAATAAATTAAAAAATGAATAAACAGTAAGCGAACTGTTGAAATGTTCGCTTGAAATTATTGTGTGTAGCTGTACAGATAATATGATTGTTGTATGATCAATAATGGGCGTAGGCGCGTGTACAATATGATACCTTTTTTAAGGGGTTGGAGCATTTTTTTTATAATTATATACATATCGCAAATGTAAAAACGCAAATACGATTATATGATTCACTTTTTATAGCCGTGGAACGTTTTCCAGATCATCCATATGTCTCAATTACGAACGATGAAACGCGATTTTTTTAGAAATTTATTTTGAGATTAATTTGGCGATTAGACGGCGAATAAACCGGGTTATATTACCTCTCAATATGTCGTCGCCCCATCCTCCAGTGTCAGTTGATCTCCATAGCACGGATAATGGACCGATGCGCCTGCTCATCTCGGGATGTTGCAGCGAACTGACCTACCTTGCTGGAACCAAGGCGCCACGGCGCAACGATGCCCAGTCCGATCGATGCAGCTTCGGTATATTTCTGTTCAAAAGGTGTAATCAATCATCTTAAACTATTTTCTAATTAATATACAGCGATCATCATTCCTTTATACATTGATATTTCCTACAAAATCGCCAACGAGCTACCGAATTTACAATAATAATTACATTTTGCTTAAAGATGATAAGGTTTTTATTCGATCATCTCTATATAAATTTCCTATTTAAATAATCTTATCCAAAATTTATATCCATAAAAGAAGATTGGTGTCATACATAATTAAGTAAAAAATACATTAAAAAATAGCAACGACGGAAGGCTCATAAATTTGATGATGATGAAGTGATAACTTTAATTTAAAGTGAAGTGATAACTTAACTTTAAATTAAAATAATATGTACGAAATACGATTTGCGCAGAGAAATATTAATACTTTCAATTAATGGAAAAGGTTCTTGTTTGTGTATTTTGTTGTAATAAATACTTCGATAAGATAATAATGTGTTCTGTTTAATTAACGACAAGAAACTACAAAACAATTAAATTAAAACCAATATAATATAAACGAGAAAAAATTATAAACAATCTGTTTGAAATATTGCGTGAATAGTGGCATAAAACAATCATAATATTATGTCTTAAATTATGCATATTTTTATGGCCTTATACGTATCACATCACTCAATAAGTTCGCAGGCTCTTCTTCCTTTGAGGTCATTGTTTTGCAATTGCTTTAAAAAAATATCCCACGAACTTATTGAGTGATGTGTTACTAACATTATAGATTTTTTTGGACGTGGTTTAAACAATCTTAAATGTAATTTTCTACATTTTTAATGATTAGCTTTCATCTTTTATCTGAATTTTTGAGCCCTTTTTAGATTTTTAATTGATTACAATATACATCCATCGCGAACGCTACAATTGGTTTCAACAATTAAATTTAACAAAGATTTTTAAGGCCGACTGTGAGTGATTGGATTTGCAACAATAACTAAAATATAATTTAAAATGAATGAAAATTTCATTCAAGAAATTCTTCTTATAATTAAAAAATATATGGAAGATAATGGGAAATCACCACATAAAATATTTTACAAGAAAAGTCCCTTATGGAAATCATGTACAATTGATAACAAATATGAACATCATCAAATCATTCAGACATTTATCTCGGCATTGCATTAAAGTAATTGTCTCGGGAATAACCAGGAAAGCATCGCAGATTTTGGATATCGGTTCTTGGAACGTTCCAACTTAATTGGAATGATTCAATTCAATAATTCGCAAGTTGTCCCGTTTCCTGTTCAATATGGCGGTAATCTAGGAACATCGACTCCTCGAAAGAATGGGTGCTGCCATCTTGTATAGCGGTAACGGAACCGTTTGAAGATTGGGCATGGGAATCGTTCTGGATAAGAAGACCTGGTTATCCGTTATAAATTTTAACACTATACGTTTACGTGGATACCTTCTATGAATAATTACAGAACCTCAAAGTCCTCTTATGATGTTAGAATAATTAAGGTGATTTAAATGCGAAAGTTGGCAGGGAGATCTTTTGCGATACTTGTAATGGCAATAGGAAGAGACTTGTCGGTTTTGCCGCATCCGTCGGGATGATTGTCAGTAGCACCAGTTTTGAGCATAAAAAGTCCACAAGTTCATACGGTTATCTGCTGACGGGGTCATCCGAGATCAGACTGACCATGTGTTGGTGGACACAAGATACAGAAGTGGTGTGGTAGACGTCAAAACGATGCTTGGGGCGGTCTGTGACTCCGATCCGAAATATACTTTTAGAGTTAATTATAATAATATAAAATGCTCAATAAAAAGGTATTAGAGAAGAAATTTCAAAAATCTTCTCGGCGCTGCGTCAGTAGATTGTAGATTATCATAATTGAAAATAAAACTAACTCCTCCAACATTGAGCGTTTTTGAGCCCTGCTAGAATGGACTTGGAAGGGAAGGTCGAGGGGTGGACGTTATTTTGGCGGAGGTTTTGAAATGGGGAGAATGCCCTCTGCTTATGATATAATATGGTTTGGTTATGTCCAAATGGCAGAACTAAATCATGTCTTCTAAGTGGAGGACAGCCGTAGTATGCTCCATACATTAAAAGGGGAATATGCTACTAAAATCTATTTACAGGGGTGTATTCCTTTTAAATGTATAAATGTATTATAGATACTTACATTTCGATGGAGATGGAAGTCCCGGGTAGCTGGTGAAGCTGCGAAGATGTAGTATGCTCCAACAGTAACAAGGCAGTCAGACAGGAGGGATACTCTCTTTCCCTATGTTTTTAATAATATCTAGCAGATGAACGCTTTGCAGATCCATGGAAAAAGATATAATATATTCAGAGTTGCACCTCCGTGAGTGTCAATCATAAAAATATTGAAATAGTCCAGCAGTTCAAATACCTTGGATGCATTATCGAGGAGAAGAACTTAATGAATAACAAAATAACCTCCAGGATTTAATTTGATAATTGGATCTATTATGGCCTGAAAAATAAATTATAAAAAATAACAATATCATTAAAGTTATGGACGTTCGAACTTCTCCGAGGTGAAACATCAGTCTCTGAATCTATGAGGTCCATTCGAGAAGTCATGGACATGTACGGTGTAGCTTCAATAACTAACTTCATCCGAGCAAGCCATCTCCATTGGGCAGATCATGTGGCGCCATTACCTGTTCACAGTTCCCCAAGTCGTATTAGATTCGGAACCGAATGGCAGCAGACCCTTTGGAAGATCTCAACTAAGCTAGGCTGATCAGATAGAAAAAGATACCGCACGTCTGGGCTTCGATAATTGGAAATTGGAAATGGCGAAATGCGCTCATAGTAGGCTAGGGTTCTCTTATGAATGTATAAAAGTAATAATTAAGTATCTTCCCCATTCACTATCTGATGATGAATTGGATGAATAATTTTAATGAAAATTGTTTACATATATTTAAAAATTGATCGTAGATAATTCATGTGGTGTAAAAAGTTTTTAACGATAATTTGATATGGATCTGAACAATGTTAGCTATAATCGAATTTAAGCTTCCTCCCGATCTAAGTGTCTTATCCCGGGATCATCCTTGATGTGATTCCTTGAATGTGAATGGTTCTTGTTGAAGATCATTTATTATTTCAACAGAACGAAATTTTTCATCTACTCTCGTACAACACCCTATATTTCTATATTTCCAATTCAATTCATGTCATTGAAAAATCGGACATTTCATATGAAAATACTTACTTATCCGATTTAATGAGATTTAATAAATGTGTTTTTTGAGATTTTTCCGAGGATGAAGGTTTTCTGTGATTTTTGTCATGGTGATATTATATTATAAGGCTTGACATATTCTTCTGCGAATAAACGATTTTAAATGCATTTATACTTCACCTGCATTTCTGGATCATTTTTCTCTCAGGATATGATTCATGGACCTGAAAAAATAAAAACCTGTCGGGGTGAGGTCCAATGAATAACGAGGGTCCGGTACCCATTTTATACATCCATTTTATTTGTTTTGACAATGAGTTTTAGATTTAAAAAAAATCCACAGTGGTTAATGGGGATGATTTTACTCTATTAGGAAGCTTAGTGCATCGTTATCAAAATTCGAAAAGCATTCCGTTCCCGGTTAATCCCTTAAGCTTACATAGCCCGATTTAATTTTTTGAAACCAATATTGACATCTGCGGACATTTTATTAGCTTTTGTGACATTCCAACTCAAATTTACAAACAGCATTCAATTCCAAATGTGAACTTCAATAGTTTCGGAATTTGGATATTTTAACGTTAACCATAAAAGTAATCTGTTGCGCATAAAAACAATGTTTAACAATAGTTCTGTAACAAAATAGTTTACAAATATGTTTTCGTCAAAGTGTTCGGACACAAACTGAGTTCAGATATAAAGTCTCAAAATACGCGAATATTTTTGGGTTCTCCTAATATTTAACATAATTGACATGTGATATAAATAAAAACATTTTCGATGGTGCTAATTCTTACTGAGCCGTCATTAAATGTGAAATTTCAAGATGTGTTCATAAATATTGATAATTGTTTAGATATTCTATTTTTATGTCTTTGTTTTGCATTTGACTACAATTCGATTTTGAGTCCAGTAATTTTAAAAAGCTGCCATTTTCAGCCCTCTCAATATTGATAAACTCAAGTAAAATATGGTATAATATCAATATCATACTCAAAACGGTACTTTTATTTAATTACATATTTTTAGTGTATATATAACTAATTTATCCTGTCTTATGAATATTTTATTGCAAATCTTTCTGCTGTCTATAGGGAAGAATGGCAATTTTTTTTCTTTGTGTATGTATCACTTGCGGCCCTCATCGATAACTCATTAACTATCACTGGCCCTACATATTACTTATAGAACATTCTGGGAAAAGAGGACGCAAGCTTGTGATTGGTTGAAATTTCTAAACAAAGGATATTTATTTCGTTTATAGTGCCTAAATTAGGCATCGCAAATCATTGGAATATAAAATTAAACTCTAATTGAAGGATTTATGAGGCTCCCATAAAATAATATTAGCGATATAAGCTTTCTTTGCGATTTTTGGAAGGACGCATGTCTATAATGGATCGATACAGCTACCCGGGAATTCTAGGAAAACCTTCAATGTAGTGTTGATTTTATGTGCACTCATACCAATTCAGATGCAATTTCCTCCATGTACTTTATCTAACAAAGGAAATGAATACTATTTAAAATCCACAATGCACATTGATATTATGATATGTTTCATTATAAATAATATGAAAGTAGCGTTAAAAATGCAATTTAAGGTGTCGGTATTTTGATTTAAATTGTGGCTAGGAAGCCAAGACAACCTGTAAGAATCATTCATAAGCAACAAGTTGGACTAAAGTTTAATGGTTATAAGCCTAAGAATTCAACCTGTTGCTTGTGGCTTTAGTTTTAGTTCATAAAACCTGGATGAATGCCAAGGCAGAATCCCTGTTAACGGCCAACAGTAATACAGCAGCCATGTATCAATTTGATATGCCATTATAGAAACATTATTTTCTCTTTTAATATATTTCAGCAAAATATATAATTTAAAAAGCTTAATTTGAAAACACAATGTTACTTATATTATAAGCAATATAAAAATCTATGCTGTTAGTTCTCTAAGGAGTTTCTCGAGCGGTGTATTAAAAGACAGTTTCAAAGGTTGTGTGGATGAAATTTTAGGTTGTAATTAGTTCTGAATTAAATCTCACGAAGAATATTTGGATTATTCTTTAAAAAAAATTAAAAACTTTAAAAAAACCCCATATCACCGTCTATAACACTGAAAAGCAAAATTTCAATATGTCAAAAGATGGCAGCACATACACCGCTTTGTATCAATTAGCATCAGCTTTTCAGCTGTAAATGCGGATTTGCGCTAAGCAAATAAGTAAAATATTAAATTAATAATTATATATATAAATTATTTCAATTATTAAAATATTAATAAATAGTCGGGTGTTCGATCGCGTTAAGGTTTTTGGTAAAAAATTAAAAAACGAATTTTTTACCTTAACCGATATTTCGTTTTTTATTATAATTTTTTTTTTTATTATAAGTTTTTTATTATAAAACTCAATTATATATATATATATATATATATATATATATATAATATATAATTATATATATAATTATTATAATCTAATCGATAATTCCAACCTCGACGAGGAAACTAAACAAACAATATCACCAAAGATTCGGTCGTCGAAAGCTCTAAAATTCTTCGGTTTACCAAAGAGATACAAATCAGGCATGCCATTAAGACCCATCATCAGCGCCAGACGTTCCCCCACACAAGATTTAGCTAAATATTTAGTCAGATACTACCAACCAATTGTGGAAAGCGCGATGTTTTATATTAAAAACTCTCAAGAATCTCTGAAAATAATACAATCGCTAAACACGATGTGGATGACATCCTGGTCAGCTTTGATGTGACTTCACTGTTCACCAATATTCCTATAAAGGAAACCTTGAAGCACATTGAAGAGATATATAAGGTCCCCGAAACATATTTTGAACCTAACTGAGCACTGTCTCACATCAACTTATTTTCTGTATGACGAAGCGTTCTATAAACAGACCAGTGGTACACCAATGGGATCTATACTATCTCCGGCAACTGCTTATATATTTATGGACTCGAGGAAAAATCTTTAGAAGAAGCCCCCCTAAAACCAAAAATGTGGCTGAGATATGTGGATGACACTTTCGACATTTGGCCACACGGACAGGCTGAGCTTCTTAAATTCCTCACTTTCCTCAACTCCAGAAATAAGAACATACAATTCACCATGAAAATATAAGAAAACAACAAAATCCAATTTCTGAATACATGTGTTCTAAAAATCCTGATGGATCATTCGGTCACACAGTCTTCAGAAAAAGCATACACACCAACAGATATCTTCATGCCACTTCTCATCACCATCCTAGGCAGATCTGTCATGAAAGCACACATAGATAGAGCGTTCAGATTGACAGACAGCAGACAAGGAGGTAAGTCAAGCTCTTGCAAATATGGATATTCTCCGAGTCAAATTAAGAAAACCATTAAAAACACCAATAAAAAACCTCGAGGTCCACCCACCGATACGGAAAAACACATCGTTCTTCCTTACGTAAAAGGCACGACCGATACCATCAGCCGTATATTCCAAAAACACGGCATTAACACTATCTTTGAGACGAGAAAGAAGATCTCTTGCCCAATAAAAAGGATAGGGTGAAAAACGAAAGCCAGGGAGTATACGAGATCCCATGTGCACACAGTGAGATGTCATACATTGGACAAACCAATAGACAAGTCGCCTACAAGATAAAAGAACATCAGAAGTCTATGCTGAGATCCGTTCATGGACGCAGACCGTGTTCTGTGGACATGTCCGGCATGGCGTCCGATCGCGAGGCGTTCGAAAGCGTCAGTGGTCCGAAATTCGGATCAATTGGATACGGAAGCCTTGTGGCCATTCCCTCTAATTTAAGGGCTTTTTGTAAAAAAATTAGGGGAAAATGCATCTCCAGGGCTTTCTACGAATCTCCACCTAGAGCAGTGCTTCCTAACCTTTTCAGTATGGTTACCCCTATGGCCTATCAGGGAAACTGACTTTACCCCTCTTTAAAATTTGTGCTCAGCCACTTGGCGCTGATCTGCTACCTACATACCAAAAATTACCAGCATGATTACCCCCGCAGAACACCTGTTTTACCCCTGCAGGGGTAATTCCCCCTAGGTTAGGAACCACTGACCTAGAGGCTCTTCCTAGCGGCCGCTTACAATTAGTGTGCTCGTACCGTTTTTCGGGGTCACAAGTGAGACTCAAAACTCTTCCCTATACCGTATATATTTATATAATTATTTTCCTTTATTTGTTTAGAAACTATTTATCTGTATATTTATCCTAGCCTAAGAATTTCAAAGTAAAATTAGAATATTTAGCTAGCTTCCCCCCGCGCTCAGAGCGCAAGTGATTGCAAGAAGTGGAGAAGAAGCGGGTCCTTGCAGTCATGCAATTTTAATTTCACAGTTTTGCACCATGCTGTGCACTTTGCAAATAGGCTGCCATGCTCCTAAATATGGGGAACAATCACACAGCTCGGGTCAGAGGAGGCTCACATAGTATGGGAACATATTGCAAAACAATGCAAAAAATATTGATGCTACTTTATCTAATATAATTGAGTATTGATCCATAATATCAGAGGAAATTAACAGTTGTGTTAAGTTATAAATAGGAATATTCTTAGTCATGAGAAAAATCTTTATAGAAAAAAAAAAAAACAAGACAAGTCTATATAATATTTTAAATGTATAGGCATTTCGAAATTTCCATGAAAGTAACTAGAAATTGAAGGACCCCATAATATTACTTTAAAAAATAATGGAAGGAGAATTTATATTTATAATATAAAATTATTTTTATTAAACTAAGAAGAAATTTGTATAGATATTTATAACAAATTACTATTCAATTAAAAATGATCTCCTTTCAAAATTAATTTTTAAGAATCTATCTTATGGATCTGTAACTCAAGATAAATAAATCCTGTGATATATTTCTTAATCAAAGATTTAACAACACTGTGTTGTAACGATTTATATTTCTTTTGGATGGCTTTTTGAACTTTTTACTGATTTATCATTTTTCTTTTATATATTTTATGGGTTGCTATTTTGATTACTTTATTTTACTTTACTTTATTTATACTTTATTTAGACTACTTAACAAAACAGATTCTAAACGTAAGTTTCGCCATAGAAAATATTAAAAGTCGAAATAAAATTTTATCCATTGCTAAAATTAATATTCATGAATATCGATTTCATTACTAAGAAATATCCCATGGTAAATATTATTTCAGCCGCAAATTCGACATAAAAAACAATTTAGAAATTATTTATCATGATTGACCTAATTTAGACTATCCCCAAAGTTGAATTATGTTATTAAATTTAAAAAGGGTAGGAGCGAAAAATTTGTTTCGCAGAAGATAAGCCACCCTGGCAAAGTGTCGAAATTTAATATGTGAAAAATAATATTCGTCATCGTAAATTACCAATTGAGCCCAACCCTCCATAACCAGTTTAACAAAATCATCTTTCAAATTTATTTTTCTCATGGATGATAATTCAATTTTTACTCGTAATAGATGTATATTTATTTTTCGATCTTAGTGAATTCGATCATGCAAAGAGTTTCTCAGTGTGTTTATATTGAATATGACAATGTTTGCTTTGGCAGCAAAGTTTCCACCAAGTTTTAAGCACACATTCGTGGCGAAATTCTTTAATGCTTCGTATACGACAGATTGGTCAAAGTTGAGATATTTGAAAATACAAAATAACGATTTGGACATCTAAATTATAAAAGACCGGTTTAAAGCATGTTTCAAACTATTTAAATCAGGCATGGCCAACCCGCGGCCCGCGGGCCGCATGCGGCCCGCCTGGAATATTTTTTCGGCCCGCGAGAATCATCACACTTTTAGAAAATATATCTTTTTTATACTGGCCAAAGTAATCACAATTGAAAAGTAATTACGCTCATCACTTTCCATTGTTGAAAGAATTTAAGAAATCAAAATGTAACAATTACATTAAATATGCAAAAGAAATAAGAAAACTTACAGCTGATTTTGAAAGCCGATTCAGTAATTTACAGTTAGACAAGCACAATAAAATTTTTGAAATATATTTATCTCCTTTTCAAGTTGAATTTGAATCGATTCCAGAATATCTCCAAATATAAATGCTTAACCACCACCTAAAAATAAACTCAAATACCCTAACTGAGATCGATTTCCAAAAGCTAAGTGAAAGAGTGGAGAAACAAATATCGCACTAGTAAAATATTTTTTAATGATTTTATTTATATTTATGTATTTCTTATATTTAATTTTTAGATTTACATATTTCTTTACAATGTAAATTGAGTATCAATATTATTATCTTATCTATGTTTATATTTAAAAATAATATTAAGAGGACCGGAAAGAAATCAAAATTTTTAGGTATCTGATTTTCAGGGTCAGTTTGTGTCAAGACACCAACTGACCCTGAAAGAGTCAGTAGAGCAAATACATATTTTTTGATGCTAGTAGATCGTGGGGGTCGTGAATTTGCTATTTTTATTTATATTATTTGTTACCGTTGTTTATTAAGAATGTCAGGGCCAATAATCTACGAAGAACATTTACGGCATTGTATTTTGTTCTTTAACCGGGAAATGAAGGAGAAAGAAATAACAAAAACAATTACAGATACATATGGATAAGTGTTAAAACTTAATAAACGTCATAGATGAAAAAAAAAATAGCGATAGAGATTTCAGGGTTGCCCCTAAAATAGAATGGTCTTTAAAATTGGATGATGACGTATTGACGTCATTAGTGGAATCAGATCCTCGTCAAACCATTTCGAAATTATCGATTAAACTTGCCTGTCCATGGTTAATAGTACAGGAACATCTTCATCGCATTGGTAAAATTCAAAAACAAGGAATTTGGGTTCCGCACACATTGATGCCAACTGCGTTGGGGCAACGAAGAACGATCTGTGCATCTCTTTTATCCAGGTAAGAAACAAACATCTTTTGGCGAAGAAAAATAACTTGTAACGAGAAGTGGGTTCTATGAAATAATTCTACCCGAAAAAACAATGGCTCTCCCCAGGTCAGTCGGCTGTTCCAATAGCAAAACCATATTTGACCTTAAAAAGTTCTTCTGTGTACTCTACTTTGAACTTTTAAAACCTAGTGAGACAATTACTGTAATGTTGTATTGCCAACAATTTGAGAAAATGAAAAATGAACTTCGAAAAAAAGTTCACTGTTAGTTAATAACAAACTGAGAATACTGTAACAGGATAATGCCCGACCACATTCCGCAAAAATCATCCAAGAAATAATAATGCAACTTGGACTTGAACTTTTACCTCACCCCGACTATTCTCCTGATATCTCTCCTGCTCCCTCTGATTATCACCTTTTTAAATCATTGGAGCACTCCCTTCAAAATAAAATTTTCATCACTTTTGACGATATGAAAATCCATTTTCAAAAGTTTTTCGATGAAAAACAATTTTTTTACAAAAATGGCATCGAAAATCTACCCAAAAGGTGAAAGGTTATAAAAAATGATGAAAACATTTTTTTAAATAAAAGTTTTCTTTAAGGAATATTTTTTTGGATTTTTTTCGGTCCTCCTTATAGTAAACACAATAATAATAACTCATTATATTTCAACTTTTCACTCCAAAAAAATGTCTATAGTGTATCTAAATCTAATATGGGGATATATAATTTTATATGCGGCCCGCGGAGTTATGATGCATTGTCAAAGTGGCCCGCAAGATCATTTGGGTTGGCCATGCCTGATTTAAATCGTCGATTAGGTCGCAGTTTTTTAAAGGGTCATCTCACTTTATTACGTAAAAATTTTTTTTTTTTTTAAATTTCATTTTTTGAAAGTACATACATTCTAAGAATGTTGTCTATGATATTAGTGAAGAAATTCTGATTATTTCAATGCTATACAGCTAATTCGTGAAATGCGCTCGAAGCAATCACTCCGTCCAGATTGCGCCCCAACGGCTCTGAGATCACTGCGATCTCATTCTTGCCCTTATATCTGCTTTTGTTTGCATATTAAAAGTTCCTGTTGGGTTGGGTAAAAATGTTGCGAATAAGCAAGTGGGTAGTAAGAACCCAAAAAGAAAGAACTCTGTACGAAGTGCTTCAAAAATCGAGCAGCTAAGTAATAAGTTATTTATGAACAACACCCATTTATGAACAATTATCGTCTGATGATTTACTGAAAAGATGTCTTGGTTCGAATACTCAAAATACCAATGAGATTTTCAACGCGTGCGTATGGTCTTTGGTACCGAAATATATATTTTGTGCCATAAAAATGCAGGAAATCGCAATACATATAGCAGCTTACATTTTTAACAAATGATTTGAACCTATTTTAAGAATAAAGGTTGTGATGGGTATAACAATCGGCTCAGATACCTTATACGCTTTACCAACCGCCGAGGCTCCGAATCTTCTAAAAAGGCTAAAATAGCTCGCAGAGACGCCAGATCAGTCAAAATAAACAAGATTGAGATAGCTGAAGAATTGCTTCATGGAGTTGGAATCACTTATTGGTAGTATGTTTTCCTTTTCAAAAAAATTTAAGTACTTAAAGCTTTAAATGCGTTTTTCTCGAAACGACATTTTTGCATGTAGTGTTGAAAGAATTTCTAAAAACCATGTCGCTGAATGGTCTGAAATGTTGTGAACTTATTTTATAGATGTATGTATGTATCTGGTCAAAGGTGTTTTTTCCCAAACTTTCTTTCAAACTAGCGACATTTTGTTACTTTTGAACAAAAAGTATTAATTGAGTGTTATATTGTATAATGGCGACGCTCATATAGATTAAGAATATTTTTAATTCTTTGTTTAAGTTAAGCCTGAATGAATAAAAACTGATGAACGCTGCGGATTTGCATCTTTTCTGACATGTAATTTTGATGTTATAAAAACGATATAATATACATGTTTTGAATTATAAACTATTTTTTTCGTATTATATAAGAGTTTCATAATAAACTCCAAAAAGATTCGTTTTATTATACGGTTTACTTACTGTGATAAAAAATGTTTAAAATTGTCTATTTTTTGGGCCGTCAAAGTGAGATGATACCTTAAATTAGCAACTCTATGGTCGACTTTGATTGATCATTTGGGTATATCATCTGTTGTAAGCCTTTCAATCATATGTTTTTAAAATGCAATTATAATATTTTTAAACGATGCATATGCTAATGATATTTTACATATTGGCTCACACATTGAGTGATTAATATTCGCAGATATTAGGAAAATTATGGATCTTGTCAATCATTTTTTCTGAATTTAATACCAATTCTATAACTTTACCTTTGATTCTTAATGGTCCTTTGGATGATGATGATCACGATGACGATGGAGCTTCAAACATTTTTATAATGAGGTTTTTCTTTAAAACTCATCTAAAAGACTATCTATATTCGCACATCAATCATGTAATAAAGTTAAGTTTAAAACATCAAAAGCTGCATAATATTCTTCCAATCAGGTTGTAGATTATGTTTGTGCTACTTACGCTTAAATTTTTATGTATTTAAATCAAATATTGATTTGATTTTTACGATTTGTGTTCCATAAATATCAAAATTCATCTAAAAATATTTTTCATTTCGATTGATCAAATTATTGTTTCATAAATTCAAATTTATACATCTTTTGATGATGATGATTGAATCTTTTGTAAGCTAGCAAAAGGCCAAACGCAAGCATTTTATACAAATAACTATCATACTTTTTCATTGGGCTGTAAGCTGTTAACCTGTTAATTGGGTTGGACATCCAACCACACATGTAAGTATGTGGGTGGTTTGTATATATATTTGTCTCTTAATTAATTGTTACTGTGAATTGAGAAATTTGAATTAACAGGCTAAACAACGATGATTGCTTTTATGGTATTGTGGGTATTTGAATAAATAAAACATTTCCATTTATATATATATTTTAATACATTCACCACAAAATATTATTATAGACATCGATACATAATTTTTTTTCTTGATAAAAACATCCATTTTATTATATAGTACGTTTGCAAAATTTGTACTGCTCAAGTACAAGAATATTTTATATAAGAATAAACTACATGTTTTTAAAATGTGTCAAAAATTAGATAAAAATGTTTTAAAAGTTAGACAAATAAAAATTATAATATATCACAGAAATACCCAATATCTGCGAGTTTTCTATTGTAAATACATTTGATGGTAACTAAAATAGTGTAAATGGTTATAAATGCGAACTTAAAACTAAGAATAAACATCTGGATAATACAAATTTGCCGGAAAAATTGGAAATTATAATCGCAATTTTATGTTGTTGTACATATTTAGGACTCTAATCATAATACTGTGAGATAATTTTTTTTCTGAAAGAATCATGAAGAAATCATAAGGTGTACAATTGTTATATAAACTACACTGAAAATCAATTTAATATTGTACTTACTTAGATCTAGAAATACATATGTTGTATCTAATATCTTAACACTAAATTCGATTAAATATATGCTAAGCAGGGATATAAAATTGAAGCGAAAAGCTGTAAAATGATGCACAAATATTACTTTAAGCATGACAAAATTTGGTTTGGATGAAAAAACTACAGGACTTTTTATTAGCTCTATTATTACTTGATTTATCTACTATCTGTGAATTTATGTGATGCAAAAATGCACAAGTGTATGAATAAATTTTTAATGATAGTAATTGCCAAGAATTTATCATATCCATCGCAAATATCTTTCATTTTAAAACATTATTCGGTTGAATTTCTGAAGAGGTTTTATCAAGTTTGTTCTTACACTATCAATATAATAATATTTGTAATCTTAAACAAAGCAATGATTATATTTATGATACTAATTTAATAAATGGGAAATGTATAATCGCAATTCACAATAACAAACATATTTTTTATCCTTATCACCTAATGCGAAATTCGCAATACTAATTGGACATAAATAGAATAAAACTAACAAATACAAAGACGTAACACTATTGTAAATGGAATAAATAGGAATTTATTAAATCGTTTGATATTTTGGAATGGTTTAATGGAACTGATCAAAAATCGGGATGAGCGGATTAAATATATATAGATATTGTGGAATGATACCAAAAATTGGACTTTTTCATATAATTAATAATTGATAAGATATAATAATTGACCATTTAGCTCAATATAAAATAGTATCAGTAGTATTTATGCCAAAAAATGTATGCAATTTTATTTTCTATTTAACATTAATATATTGTAAATAAAGCAATATAACTATAGCATTATTTATTATACCAATTAATCAATCAAGGAAATATAATCGATGGTCAATTTTTATCCTGCAAATATTAATACTTAAAAAATATATTAGCTGATATTAAATATTTATCATTGACACAGAACAAAAGTTACAATTTGTCGACAGTCATGTGTTATAAATACACCATTTATTAAAGAAAATTATGCTTGATTAACAGTAAAATTATTAGACTTAAGAGGCTAGAGAGATCGAAAATTGATTGATCCAATTTGTCCATATTTATGGAGTTTGTAGGTAATGGTGATTCGCATATAGGCGCTATGGAACTGTAGTACCCTCTATTTCCATTTGATATTATCCATAACATTTAATATAATTCTTATTTATTTAATTCTTGTAGAATATATAATCCGAAAACTTAATGTCAAAAATCATCCGCCAGTTTATAAAAAAACAAACCAAAATTTTTGAATGGAATCGTGTATTTCACAGTCACACAAATGCAGTGTTTAATTGTTGTGCGCATTTGTACATAGGAAGCGAGAGAGAGCACTGTCACTCTCGCAGTGCTGACTCTGGCGTGCAGATGGAAAGTTTATTTTTTACTCGGTGTGTGTTGTGCTTAAAAACTATGTACCGTGCAACACTCTTACTGATTTTAACTACGAGCCACCACTGATTATAGATAAAGTTGGATCCAATGAGCAACGTTATATTATACTTGACAAAACTATTGAATTAAACACACATGTGAAAACATTGAATTAAACACACATGTGAAAACATTGAATTAAACACACATGTGAAAACATTGAATTAAACACACAAATAACATTTAAAGTGCATAAGATATGGTATGATGGAAAATTCAGACACATAAAAATTCAAAAATATGAAATTGGACTATTAAAGGATAATGGTTTATGATGATTATCGCTCGTGGATTATGTGCAATTGTATTAACTGCATTGATTTATCTTGTTTGTCATCCTACTAATCTTTAGTTTTTTTTGGCAACTTGATTAGTGCGTGATCTTCGACGTCGGAATATGATTGTGCTTGATCAGAGTCGGGTTTGGCTGTTGATAAATTTAAGAAAGAATTATGATTGAGGTTCTCAGAATCGATATTATCAGGGTTGTCAGGATTAGCATTGCCAGGGTCAAGGTTGTCGGTATCGTGGATTTCAGAATTGGTGTTTTCTGTATTTAATAAACTCGTATTTATAGGCTGTGGTAGATTGGTGTCAATGCGAGCTGGAACTATGACGGAGTTAGACAAAGAAAGAGATTTGGGATGATAGACAATGACAGCCACGCATTGACTTGAGGGACCGAAGCCTTTCTTTTTTTGTCACTGACTCTCATCCGTGCTCGTATTATTAGAAGTATCATCATTTTCATTTGGCCGACGAGCATTCAAGCTTGAGTTTCTAAATGCAGTTTGGTTCATTTGCAGTTCAATTTCATCGTTGGAGGATACAGTTGAAGTAATAGAAAGAGAGTCGGAATTAATTTCTATCATTTCTTCTCGATTTGCTAGTGAATCATAACTGTATGAACGTGGTTTGCTATCTTCTTGATCTTTAGAAATGGTCTTTTTAGCAGCTTTTTTCTTCTCCTTGGGACGATAAGCGCATGAAGCGGTTGAAGGTTGTGGTTCTTTTGTATCCTTGCACTTTTTACTTTGTTTAGCGACTTTGCTAGAATAATCAGGAAAATTTGGTTCACAATCAATTTCAATCACGTCTTCTTCTTCTAAATAAACGTTCCGCAGAGCTCGATACTTATATTTTTGTTTGATTTTTTTAGAAGTGATGAAATTTGAAGCATTATTGTTTTTATTCGACTGACGAGTCTCTGAGTATGAAGAAGAGCTCGTAGATGGCTTAGATGTATTCATCTTAAAAGGTGAAGAGATAATGGAGTAACGGGGTAAATATTCAACGTCGGAATCAATTTCAATTATTTCTGGCGTTAGTTTAAGAGGATCAGTCGGGATCGGGCGTTGCTGTTTACCTCTTGTTTTTTTATGGACATAGACGCTGCTTGAATTATCATACTTCTCTCTCTTCTTTAATTGACCCGTATTCGAGCTCGAAGAGGTGCTTGTAGATGGCTGTGATCGATGGGTGCTTTTACCTTTTTTATTCTTTGTTATATTGTTGATGTAACTTGACAAAGAAGGCTCGTCAACTACAATCACTTCTTCCTGATTTGAGAGTATGCTTTCATGGATTATGCACAGATCATCTTCAGATGATGATTTTTCATTATCTGATGTGGTGACATTTTGAGTATTGTCTTCTTTCTTCACAGGACAAGTTTTAGAATTAGATGAGGTAAGCGCAAGTTGATTTACTTTTTGCTGTTGATCAGACGCTAAGTTTACTTCAGTATATGAAGTAGTATTTGTGGTATTAGACAAAGAAGTAGTATTGGAAACCATATTTGTTAATTCTGACTGATTTACAAGCGGATTGACGAAGAGTGAACGAGGTTCGCTTTCTTGCAATTCATTGGTATTTGCGTTAGCGGGATTTTGATGCTCATGATCCTCACCAGGGTGAGATATCTCCAAGTTTGTAGAGATGGTCGTAGGTTTATTAGATGACTGAGATTTTTCAGAAGCAACGTTCGATTTAGAGGGACCAGGCTCGGCAGAAGCAATAAACTCAGGATCGATTTTAGTCTTTTCTATCTTATTCTTACATTTACTTGGTTGGGCTGTACATAGACGTTTTTGTTTCTGTTCAACTTTAAAAGCGGAAGGGATGGTCGTAGTTTTGTATTTCCTCTTTGATTGGCGATTATCTGGATTGGTCGAAGTACTGGCAGTTGCATCATCGAATAGTAGTGATTGAATATCCATGTGTACTTCCTCATCTTTATAAATAATGACGGATTTTGGGGAAGTGACAGAAGTGACATTAGTTGCTTCGACCTGATTCGTGGAGATGTTTGTTTCCAATGTATGAACATTTTCTTCTGATGGTTTTTTATCATTTTCAATCGCTGTATTTGAGGTATCATTTTTTTGCGACGGCAGATCGGTATCTAAATTGGCGTTGGTAGGCGTAGAATTATTAGGTGATTCTTTGATTTGAGTATTCACACACTCTTTCTTTTTTATATCGACAATTAAAGAATGTGGGGAAGAAACGGAATTAGGATCAATTTCAATAGCTTCCACATGATCCACGGGAACTGTAGATTGATTTTCTTGCACTGGTTGTTCAATATCTACAACGGTATTATTTAGGGCATCATAATTCTCTTCTGGCTGATAGGCGTCTGATTTTCCATCGGTTTTTGTAGAACCACTAGATTTTTGTAGTGATTGGGGTTCCACACATTTCTCTTTTAAACCTATTTTTTTATCATCGTCTTCATCATCCTTTTCTTCCTCCGCTTCTTCATCTTCCTCTTCTTCATCTTCCTCTTCTTCGTCTTCATCTTCTGTAAATGATGAATCTGACGAAAAAACTGACGTAGGATCAATTTCAAGAAAATCTTCTGGATTTGCGGGCATGCGTGAGTTGACTGAAGGCTGATTTTCTTCTGTCCCTTCTGCATTTCCATTGTTCTCATTAGCGTTATTTAAGCCATTATTTATTTCTTCTTCCTCTGGCCGGAAAACATATTGGTGTAAATTTCGACGTCGATTATTGAACAATGGCATGTTTATATTCCGTAATGATGGCATTTGTCCATTAACAACGAAGGGTGCGTGAAAAGTATTAGCGAACTGACGACTTGCCAATATATTCATGTTCAAAGCTACGGGAATTAGTCTCAACATTCTTGATCTTGCTTGAGACCTATTCCATTCTGCAGTATTATTAACTACCTTTGATCGAAAATTATCTAAGATCGATTGATAACTTGCATTAATAGATTGATTTCTTGGTTGCAACTCTTGATTTTGTATCCCGTCAATAGCGTCCAAAGGGTTGACGACATACGAACTGGTTGAAGGAATTGCGTCAAGATTATATTCTGCTGAATTTGCACGTTGGTTTGGTTGGATCGATCCATTTTGTGTCACCTGATTCTCATTTGGATTGACAAGGGTTGGTTCTTCGACTTCCTCCTCTATTGTAATAATAGTCTCCAAAGCCGCGTTGGTGACAGCTCGCAGTAGTTCTCTATTGCTTGCCGTACTATTTAAAGATGAGATCAAGAATTCAAGTACAGATATAATACATTGCTTGACTTCGTTTATTTCATGATCTTGAGTCAATGGTTTTCTTTTAGGTTTTGAAGAAGAGGTCTCGTTGATTTTTTTATTAGAAGTATTTGACATTGAGTTAGTGTTAGCTGACTGATTGACGTTTGAAGAAACAGAACTAGATGGATACTCTGTTGTAGGGTTTGAGTTGGTTTCTTGAGCTTTTGTCTCACATGTATCTAATGTGGAAGAGCTTGCCGCGGATTCGTTAGTTTTCTGTGGTTGTCGTATATCAACGTTTATCTGACGATCATCAGAATCAGAAGAGACGGCCGACCTAGAATCAGCTCTTGTTCCATTTGAAGAACCCGGATTATTTTCTGGCTCTGTTTCATCTGAAGGAATTTCGTTACATTCTACGCTTATATTGAAGGTATAATCATTTTTTATTCTGCTAACCATTTTTATGCGCAGATTTGCAGGGAGATTTGAAGAGACCTGCGGTTGGATGCGCCTGATGAATGTTAACATTTCCAAGTACAGATTTGATCGTGGTGATGGATTTGATATTGGAGACTCTGGTTCTGAGGGTTCATTGTTGTTGTTGGAAGATGGCGAAGAACTTGTCGAGGGTCTCGCACCATCTTCCATCAAGGGCTCTGCACTCTGACTTGGATTCAAGGGGTTTTCAGACTCATTTGCTGGTTCTTCTTCTTGGTGGTTGACCGGATCATCGGAAGGTACAACTTTGTTACGTGGTTTGAAGAAACTTGGATACATCCGTGCATACTTTTCATTACAATTTAAAATACTGCTTGCTTTAGGAGGGGTATCCTCTTCATCGTCAGTTATTTGGACGTCGTCTTCGCTGCTGATGGACTTATCTGTAAGAAAATAGTCATGTGAATTAAAAAAAAACACCTTTAAAATTTTTAAATATGTTAGAATGAGTATCTGTTTCGCCAAATATAAATATAAACATGGAATAATAATATATATTTATTTAAAGATCTTAAACCAATTTTTATGAAATTGTATTTACTCTGCAGTGGTATTAATGGGACCCAAAAATTTTCCCGTATTTTGAGAGCTCAGTTTTTTTTTTATTTTTTTACTAAAACTTTTTTTTTTACTAAAAATGCGAATATTTTCGGGTCTCTCTAATATTTGAAAAGGATGGAATGCTTATGATCTAGTGTTTGATGATAAGAATTAAGATGATTTTAGTTTTGCATTAGACTGTTAGTGGTTGTTATGTGATGATGATGATACAATAATAAAAATACAAAATGTTTTTTATCATGTTTTAGTTCGAATGGGATTCCGATATTTACACTATGGTATTTTCTATAAGTATGTTCATCATTATTTTTATGTAATAAATTTTTAATCCATTTATATTATATACTTAAAAAAAACACTTTGTGATTATATATTTTGATCATTGAATATTTGTGTCCTTTGATTAATTTATATTATTCGGGAAAAACAACAAATAACTTGACCTAGCTAGCACTAGCAAATTCAGCAAAGTTCATTAGGGCTGCCTGTTGAATGATCTTTGCTACGTAAATGAACCGATTTTGGGATGTACTGGTCAGAATTCTTAGTAAAAAAAAACTATTCTTATTAGTATTATTGGTAAATTGAAACAACCCTAAATAAACAATCAATGCTAATTTCATGTATAGAATATTAATTTAAAAAAACAATACAAATATTCATTGAGTGTTGTGCCAATCTTGAAGAAGAAATACTCAAAGCCTGTAAATGGTCCCGCAGGACATACATGCATATGCTAAGAGGACATAATATTTGATTTTAGATAATAAAATATATAAGTCTAATAAATATTTATACAATTTCTAATATGTCTAAATTCGCTGGCATTTAAAGGGTTAAATTCGATAATATTTAGAATATTTTTTTGCTATTTTTATATATACACAGAAAAATGATTTCTGTTAATTGACAATTGTTGATCAAAAAAGTGTGATTTTCGGATTCGCAATATAATATTTCTTAGTCGCTGCCATAAAAAGAACTCGATTGTAAATTATGATCATCATGATGGATATTGGGTGAAAATAATGTTTAATAATCAATGTAATGTAAAGAAGTGTTCTGGAAATGATAAAGGGATAATTACCCACCAACCAACCCACGCTTGTTTTTGTAGTCGCCAAATGCAACTTCAAAACCAGCGCGATGTAAATAATTTATGAAATTATTACACTCTGCACTAAATTGTGATTAAGTCTTCCGAGAGGATTTCATCTTGAAGAAAAGAATGATGAAAGCCCCTCAGTCGCGATTAGGATTTAGGATCGTGAAACCTACTTTTGATAAAATGTTTATGTTAATGTGAATGAAACATAATTGATGCAAAAATATTTTAAAATACCAATAAATAATATATTAACAATTTACGGGACAATTCTAATGAAAATATTTAAATACTAAAGTAATGATCAAGAAAAGCTTTCAGCGACTCTAAAAGAGGCCAATAGCATAAGGTTTTTGTAATGCGACCTAAAATTTCTAGATAAAAACCCTAATAGTTTACCAATTCGAAAACTAAATTACTAATGATTTTATATTATACTAAGACATCCTAAGCTTTCAATGTTTTTAATGTTGCTACGATATGTAAAAATATGTACATGTGAGAAAATATATGAAAACTATATATTATATTAAGTATAAATCATATATATCCATATTATGGATACGTGGATAAAAAGCGATTTAAAAGCCTTAGATATGATAATTTAAATCTTTGTTTTTTTTAATGAAAAGAAAATAATTTTCTATCAAATCTGCAACAAGTTAAAACTAAATCTAAGAATTTAAGCAAATTTTCCATCGTCGGATAATTGGGATTCTATCATCCTCGCTAAATGATCTTATACAACTCAGTGGTCCTGATGAAGTGCAAGCATCGTCTGAAAAAGATACAACTGCAAAGCATTATGATATAAAATAAAGCCTGTATTAGTATAAAAAACAACAAATGTTAATTTGAGTCCATTTTGTTTAAAAATATAAAAATATTATCAATCAGTATTTCCCAATATTCATCAAACTGTCATCATTGTATCTGACGACTGAATGTTGAGAAACGCTGTTGTAGGTATTTTTAAATTATTTTGAAAACTTTCTTTAAAGACGCAGTGCTAAAATGGTAAGTCATTCCCAAGAAACGCTAATGCTCATAAATATAACATACAAGTTGTTATAAATGCGTATTGAAGCGTTATATGTAAAATTGGAAGCCCCCTGAAATTGAAAATAATGTGAATGTAACAGTAATACGCTATTTAAGTGAAGATTGGATCATCTCAAATATTTGCATGTGTATTATTTTATAGATTATATTAAATTAATATTGATTTTCTACGATACATAATAATATATTAACATAATCACTGAATAGTAACGGTTATCGAATCTATGATATATCATCCGTCATTGTCATGTTGATATAATGAATTATCATATTTAATTGTTAATATATTAGAACGATCATAAGTTGGGGGTGTTCCTTTTTTAAAATTTGATATAGTTTATTAGTATGATATAATATTAAAAGTACTTATAGGTAATGTCGTTTTTTCATTGCATCACCTTCTAAATAAGCTCCTTTAATTTGTTAAGCAGTAAGGATCTGTTTTGAAGTTATCAATCTAACGTTAATGGAAGAGATATGTTTTTCAATACTAAACGAACTACGAAATTTTACGAAATGGTGGGTAGCAGAAAGTGATTGATAATGTTGAAAATTATTTTGTGCAAGATAAGTTTAATAAAGGTTAAGAAAAAATATTTTAAAATGCATTAAAAAAAACGACATTACTATAATGTTAATGATTGATAAAAACGAACATTTTGTTACATGTCCAAACAACATTTAAGATGATCGTATCTGTTATTTTAGTGCAACTAACATATATAATGAAATATTTAAATTATATCAAGGCGAACAGGGGTCCACATTATATAAATTTATCGATGATTAACATATTTTTATTGACATAGTCCGACAATAATTGGCATTTCCAATTTATTTTGATTGATATGACTTAAATAGCTTTCGTAAGTGTTTATATAACTGTAAGCCCCTGTTTTATATCAAATGTAACATGCGAGAGGGTAGTAATAGGAAAAAATGCAAATAAACACAATTATTGAATACAAAAATTAAATTGGTATAATAGGCTAAGACTTACTGTTATTAAAATCAGCATCTATCGCATTCCTCTAGCAATATGTGATATTGAATTGGAGTTCGCACATGTGGATTAAGGGTATTACGCTTTTTGTATAAATGAAGAGAAATCCTCGTCGATAATAATCAGTTAAAATCCGTCTTTTCAATTGAATTCACTCTACACCATCATATCCGTATTACCTTTCCATAAAAATTGTTCAACCGGTCTTTATCGCACTTTCACTGTCTTCTTAGTTTTTCTCACCTCTTTATGATTATTATGTGTCTTTTCACATCGGTTACGAGAAATAACTCCCATTTATGTTACGACTAATTTGTACTAGATGGTGCTTGGAATTATAATGGTTAAATTAATATTCAAATAATAAGTTATAATAATTAATCAAAAAAAAAAACCTAAACAAAAATTTAACCAAATTAAGAAATGAGTAACCTAACAAATAGTTCAACTAATAAATCTTCATCCAACCTGAGAGTATAAAAATTTAAAATGGCAACATAAAATGTAAAATTATAAAAATTAATCATAATCAAAGTATATAAATGTAAATTATAAGTCTGGATATTTATAAAAACAACATTGAAGATCTAACCTATGTTGGCTTATTCGTTACATTTAAGGCACTTTTAATTAATAAAAAAATAGATATTATCTTCAGGTACTTCCATTTCTACTATTATCATAAAATACTAAGGGATCTACATGTGCTCCTATTGCTAAAAGTTCGCTGGCTGATCACAGACGTTCCAAATAATTTTCGCTGCCAAAGATAGTAATTGCAAATTGAGAATCGATGATTACAGTATACTGAAGAGCAATTTGCCAATCACACAGAAGCATGAATGAACAGAGGCTCTCAGTCCATCGGTAAGATATTTTCGAATGGCATAAAATTAATTGAAATCACGAATCTTGAAGGGATGTTATGAAGAATATTCGCATTATAAGTTGCAAGGTCTTCAAGTCGTCTCGTCCATACGCCTATAAAGAGAGGAAACAATCGATTTTCATCTGAGTTTGAAAAAAAATTAAAGATTTAAACTACCGCGTCATCATAATACTACAATCAGATTTGCATGGTCACGCCAGTAGTTTTCCAATACGCAGTGATTTGTGAGCCGATTTCAATGCCAGCAAAAAATTGATAAAGATCAAATTCGGCCGAAAAATCAACGTATCCACATTTGCTCAAAATTCAAATTACACATATAACACTTATTCGAACTTAAAACATCACATGCCATAATTTCACTTGTAAGCAAAATCAAATACGAAAGAAATAAACTGGGAAGAACACACATAGATATTTTTATTGGAGTTCGACGCTGCAGAAACGATCATATCATCATCTCGCCGAAATCGCAATGAACATGTAGGAAAGATACAAGATCACTTACCATGTGCCGCCCAATTTGGTGCAAACAACGCCTTGGATGTTGTCGCCATCGTGTCCAGCAGTCAGCTATGAAGCTTCCAAAACCACGATAGAAATCTTCACGAAGAGCTTAAGGAATTAAACTTATCGTAATGCATGCCACGATTCAAAGAATCGCTCAATTAAAGGGGATCCAATTAATGCAAAGACTACCATTGAGCACTGTGGGCCTGACAAAACAACCCCCATTGAAAGTTTTCAAATAATTCTCTAACAAAAACGACATTGCTTAATCGTAATTATCACCACAAATTCAACTTAAACATTTGTTCTTTTAAACGAAAATTCAATGCAGATGCCTCGTTCGCAACGAATTCTGGATATACCTGTAATAAAAATATAAAATTTAATACAAAGCAGCTGTTACCTAGAACTTTAGCAGACTTACCCGTGACCAATATGTTTTAGCTTAAATATTATTTGTAAATCAGTGTGTTTATCATTGATGGTTTGTATAGCTTGTGAATGTGTATAAAATATTTGCAATTCAATCCAACTTAAACTAAAAATATCCAATTAATGTTCTTGTTGAAGATTGCAAATTGAATGAACGAATGGGATTTGGATGGATTAAAAATTAATTTATTTTTTGCATCCATTTTTACATTTTTTATTTCAGTGAGTTTTTATACAATGTAAATCAGAAAAGTTGCCAAGTATGATAGATTGCATATTGCAAAGTTTACTGGTTGTTTAATATCAGAATATGGAAGCTCAGAGCGAAAAGTTATGAAAAAATCAGGAAATACAGAATTCTAAGAGTGTATTTTTATGTAGTTCATACAAAGACGATCAACTGGTCAGCCAATATCTGGTCTATTATTGTGTGAAAAAGCAATATTTTTCAATACAAGATTAAATGGAGATTCCACTTTCAAAGCTAATTCGGACTGGCTTGAAAAATTCAAAGGACGACATGGTATCAGAGAACTTTCATAGGGGAAAGCTTTCTGCTGATGTACCTTCAGTAAACACATTGATTGACACATATAAGCTATTTGTGCAGAAAGAAGGATTCGATAAAGAGTCTATATACAATGCTTATGAGAGCGACTTAAATTGGAAAAAAACTACCCAGCAATTCTTTAGCATCAAGACGTGAAAATACTTCATCTGGATACAAAACTAGTGTGTGTAAATGCTGCAAGCAGACACAGATTGCCAATACCTGTCATTGGAAAATCAAGTACCAGATGCTTTAAAATTATCAAAACGTCTTTCAGTTGAATGTGATTATCTGAAGCCACAAATTTCACAAAATGATATGTCAGTAATACAACCAACCAAACCAAAGATCAAGGTGTAATTGAAACACTTGAAGGTTTGCACAGAAATCAGATACTTCGACGATTATTGCTAGCAGGCGAAAATAATGAAGAAAAAATTATTAGCTTCCATAAGAAAATAAATTTAAAATATTGTTATTACATCAGTGCAAATAATTGGAATTCTTTATATGTGTCAACTTTGGAAAAATTTTGAAAAAAGTTTTTGAAAAGACCATTAGTAAGTTCCAATAATACGGTAAAACCTGATATAGGAGACATTGCGGAAACAATAGCACAAACTTCTATACGTGCTTCTATGTATTTCCTTTAATAAAAAATAATTTATTATATGTGGATGTGTATTTAAATCGAGACAAATAAAAATTATTCATACTTTCCCTGTCTATCCCTGTCAGTTATGATTATTTTCGATTTTCTGGAGTTTCGTTATCCAGACATCTCATCTTCATTTAGTCCGGATAAACGAGGCGCTACTGTACTTATTTTCAATACTCGAGTATTAACGAAAATTTAATAAAAATGATGTCCTTCAAAGTCGTCGTATTTGACCACTTCTGCCTATCATCTTTGGGGCTATCTATAAGAAAAAGTTTACACTGATAAGTCATTAATGTCAGTGAAAAAATCGACGTCGATAATGGAAGACGTGTTTGAAATTATTTTTTAACTCGGTGTAAAAGTGTGAAAAAGACTTTTACAGATCATGTGCTATTTTGCCTGGGACGATATCGGTGAATTTAATGTGCTGTGTGTGCATTTGAAAATTATATAAAAATATTAAATAAATGATTATAATATAAATAATTTAAAAAATACGCGAGACTTTCGCGTGGTAGAAATGAAACTTTTTAAACTCCTACGAAAATTTGATTTTATGCATTGCTTTTTTAAACCAGCTGCTGCTTGAAATTTTAATTTACGTGACTATCTATGACTGAAAAATTTCTATGTCAAGAAAAGTCACGATAAAACATGTTGCAAATTGGCAAAAAAAAGTTCTAATGGTGTGTGAGAAAATCAGGAAATTATGAATTAAAAACAAACCTCGATTCACTAGGACCAGTTTGATTGATATCAATGTTAAGTTGTCTAAATCTGAATCAAATTCAAGGATGATTATTGATGATTTAAAAAAGAAAATAATATATTTTATGACATTTTAAATTGATTTAAAAGATCTGGACAAATAAGACGATTCAGTTTATTGAGTGCCATTGCTCCATTGAAAGAATATTAGCATTCCTTTCTTTCGTATTTGATTACTATAGAATATAAATAGATCTTTTAAATATTAAATAAAACTTTAGATATCAAATAGCCACAACGTTATTTTGTATGCCCGACAAGCCCATATCGTTAAATTGACCTTTGCGAAAATGTATTATAAATTTATTCAGATCTATGAAAATCGTTTAATATAAGCAAGTAAATATAAGACTATAAAATCCTTGATCCAATTGATACTTATTATGGTCAATTATTAAATGTACAAAGGACTGTACTATTCCCAGTTAGTTTGAGACAATATTTACGTATTCATCTACATGTTCAATGTTAAAAATAGTGCAGCAATGGAATATCCTCAACTTCGAAGGAGATCGTAAGGACTTTGAGCTTCAAATTATGCTGGCAACCGCGAATGACTATCATCAGTGATAGTTATCTAGGTTACATTTTATATTTATAAAAGATCATCCAAGTGTGACGCTTAGATGTAAGCACTGTATAATATTTACAAATGACGTCTTTTTAAATGACACAATCTTTTTTGTAGTGAAAGATGCAGTAACCAAGGAAAGAAAATGACTATTCACATTATTGTAATTTCGCCAATTGGATTATCGAACAACGAATGAGAGATCTATTGTTTTCGAGCAAAATTTTGTTTAGCGATGAAGCTCATTTTACAAGGTATGGATTCGTTAATAAGTAAAATTATCAGCTCTAAGGTGATGAATAAATTCACCTCAAAATATCCACGTTATTCAGGAAAGATGCTTACACCAAAAATGCGATATATTTATCATTGAAGTGCTATTTTATATTTATGAGCTTTGCAATGAGCTAATATTTCTATATGCCAACAACGTTTAATTAAGACCATGTGGCTTATTTTGCATGCTCTCTGATAACCTTAACTTTTGATAATGAACAACGTTTGAACCAACCGATGGACTTATTATCGGTGCTGATATTTTCTCAGCAAGCGTAACGATTTTATAGCATGCCAAATTTGCGAATTCAAAATTCAATAATAATTGAAATATGAAATGTTCAATATCTGGAATAGCAAATTATGGATCGAAATTGCATTCTTTGACCGAAATGATGGCATCTTCATTGGTTGCATGGCAATTATTATAATTAAAAGGTTAACATTGATATAGTATAGCTATGGTAGTATTGTTAGCAAAAAATGCATAAAGATAAATAAGTAAATAATATTATTTAGATGTTATAATCGAAAATATTTGATTTACAAAATGGCCATTTTTTTCCTGTGGGAGGGGAATCTTCGCACCCACGGTATTCTACGGATGGACTCTCACAAATCAAGACACCCTTCACGGGTGGTGTAGGATTGTACCCACTAAACCCCTCCCTTGTCCTTCTCTGTCCCCCTGGTATTGTTTTCCACATTGCTTCAGGAGGACAGGAAGTCTGGCCTTAGGTGATTGGCCCTATTATATTGTTGGAGAGACACTCTGCGTCTCTTTCTTTCACTTCCTTCCTTGGCGCTTAGAATCTCTTTTACGTATTCGCGCCAAAGGTTCCAGTTCTTCTTGCTTTCCATCATGTTGTGGACTATGTTGTCGACATTGAGCTCGGCTACTACGAGTGCTTGTTTCAGCAGTTTTCTCTGGGGTTTCCAAGCCTCACAGCCAATGATGGTGTGCTCTGCGTCGTCGACGAATAAATAAGGAGGCTATGTCTTGAATGATAAGTCCTAAATTTTCACAGAAACGGGTTGCTTTGTGCATCCAACAGTGTCAACTGAACAACTTCAGAAGCATAAGTGCCAATTATCTTATTTTTAACAATGGGTGCAGCCCCGGGGACCCAATAATCTACGTGCACACGTATCAAACTTAAATTGAATATCAGGGGGAATGTAGGGGCCGTATCATAACAACATTTGCAGTAATTGCATCACAAGCGATTTGACCTGGATGCAAAAGTAATGACGAGCTCCATCGCGATAACTGAACATTTTATTTCCTTCGTTCACATTTTGACATTTAAGTAATGTATTTTTTTATGTAGTGTTCTAAAATCTACACTTACTCATATAGCCACCAAATTCAAGCTCAAAACTAGCGCTATGTAAATCATATATGACATTATTAAGACACTATAATTATACAATATTAATAATTAAAATAATTATACAAAATTTAGTGTCTTTTATCTAGGATAAAAGGTAGTTATTTCGTAATTTGGGTATGCGCAATGTACTTTTCAAGTGTTTATATAGTTGATCCTTAATAAAAAAGTTTGGATTCAAGTCCAGATTTTGGGAAAAAATCAGCATGGAGAACATATTAATCTACATGAGGTGTGTTTAATGACCATAGTAAGCTAGTTCTAAACGAGTCTTAAAAAAAAATCAGTTAAGTCTTGGAGTCCGACCGATCGTCTTGTAACTGCGGTCATTATCTTGGTGTAATAATAAAGACTTGGTATCAACATGGTGTAATCGGACAGACAACGACTTACCAATATTTTGAAGCCTTTTTATATAAAGTCTACGCGCTGCTTAGTCTTTTAATATCCAGGCGCACTACACGCAGAGCTTCCAGGGACTCACCCCTTTCATTCTTCGTCCTCCAGAGGAGGCGAGGAAGACCAACTTCAGACTATGAATACCCGAAGGTGCGATAAAGAAGGAAGGAATAAGACACATTAAAAATAAAACAGGGAATAACTAACGCAAGGTCCCTGTGCCTACGAGTATAATCTCAGTTTTAAATAGGCTGCAACAAATGACGGACTACAGGGGCTTCTCCTTCCTCATGATACTCGTATTGGTTTGGTTATTCGTAGTACCTTTTTCATAGTGATCCATAGATAGTTCCAACAAATCTTACATCCATTCTTGTTTCTTTTCAACTTTGGGTGCACATTAGCATTAAATCGACCCCAGCAAGTGCCTCGTCTCCTATGGAGGGCGCAATGTGAGTGCAGGAGTGAGTGCTCAAAGGCACTGCGCATAGTGCGGCACTCTGTGCAGCTAGTCCAGGACATGAAGTCCAGAACGGCGGTGAGTATGGATCTGAAAATATCCTGGGAAGGCTGGACCTGATAGATCAATAAGTCGCTTTAGTCACCAAACCGCAATATCTTGTATAGACTGTGAATAGTCGTATGCTGGAAGTCGTAAAATGGATGTTGACATGCTCTATCTGTGCTATCTATCAACATTCTAACAGTATTTAAAGCGGTATAAATTTAAAGTATATTTAGTCAGGTAAAAAAATATATTTAAAGCACTACAACTAATCATGTATTTGTCAGTAATATGACTAGTGGTAATGGGGGGGGGTAATGTGTCTTTTCGGAAAAATTGAAGAAATCGAAAATAAATTTTGTTGAGAAATTTTCTAGAAAAATATTCTTTGTTCATAAACAGAAAATAAGATAAGATTTGAATAATGCTAACGTAAGGTGACAGAATTTTACGCCGCAAATAATTTGTGATAATCATATGTGATGGATGCTTTGTATGGTTGCTAGGGGAAAATGATATTAGAAAGAATTTTGGGTAAAATAATTTCATAAGAAACACGAGCCTAATGTACAATAACAACTATTTTTCCGTCCGAATAATAGACATATCTGTCCGATCAATAGACAAGGACTTTCTAGAGGATAAAAATAATTTTGGTGTAAAATTCCTTTAAATAATATATCACATTCCAGATTCCCGCGATTTTGAGATAAAGATTTTTCAAATTTACATCCATTTGATCACATATAATATTTGAGTTCGAATTTAAATCCTATTAGACTTTATCAAATCAATTATAATATTCCAACATCCCTTGGTTATTTGAATGACTTTCGATCAATTGTAAAAAAATAAGGTCGTATTACCAATATCACCAGATAGTATCGGACCAAATGTGTAGACGATGTCTCCTTATAATTTCACCAAACATAAAATAATTTTTTTTGCACTATAAAATTTTGCATTTAATGCATAAATTTATGTAAAATGAATATGTTTGCTTATTAAAACGGATATTTACTTCTTGTTTTACGGAAATTCACCTCTTTATCCCTATTAAAACAGACATCTATAGACACAGTATAAAATTCCCTTAGTTTGAGCATTTTAAAACCGTTGTAAAAATATCAAAAAGAAATCTTTTAAAAAATATGCAAAATCGATTCGTAAAGCAATAAATACATTTTTTAACAATAAAAGCAAATTATTTTGAAATGAATAATGAAATTCTTATTTGCCATAAGGACTGACGTCCATCGTCTTGGACTAAGTAATTTATACTGACGGTCGCTAGGAATTCCGTATGAAGGCTTCGTTCAAATAATAGGAAAAAAACCCACCACCCTACCCTTTAAATTAGTCATATGTGATATTATGAAAATATGAATATTAATTAATTTTAAATAAATTTAAAAAAAATTATGTGTAAATTACTCACACATAAAATTTAATAAAAATACTTAATAAAAAAATATAATCAATGCTTATAAAAATTGCATTTATGATCAGATTCGAGCTAAAATTGCGAAAAAAGACTAAAATTATTCAAACTATTCCGCATTTTAATAGTCATCTCTCGAATCAATCAGCCAGTTTCGATCAAATTTTCAGTGACTTTATTGACTTTGTAGAAAAATATAAAATTATATTAATCATGTTTTGAAAGATATTACACAATATAAAATTTAAATGACGATGATGCTGTGAAATTCAAATTGCATCGTCCGTCTTGTATCCGGGGAAACGCACGGATAAAACAACATGGAGACCCTCCTCTGACCCGAGCCATGTGTTGATCCCGTTATTCGGGATCATGCCAGCCCTCTTGCAAAGTGCACAACGTAGTGCCAAGTCATCATTTTAAATGTTCGCAAAGACATACTCCTTCTCCACTTCTTGCGGCCACTTGCGCTCTGGGCGCGGGAGGAAGCTAGCTAAAGATTCTAATTTAACTTTGAAATGTTTAGGCTCGGATAAATATATAGATAAATAGTGTTTAAAATTATAAAATAAATGAATAATAATTATATAAATATATATTGTATAGGGTAGGGAAGAGTTTTTTGTCTCTCTTGCGAGCCAGAAAAACGGTACTAGGCCTTTGAAAATAATTGTAACCGGCCGCTAGGAAGGGCCTATTCTTCTAGGTGGAAGTCGTAGAAAGTCCCAGGGGTGCGGTTTTACCCATTTTTTTTTTTACAAAAAGCCCTAAAATAAGAGGGAGTGGCCACAAGGTTTCCGTGTACAACCGGTCCGAATCTCGGACCACTGACACATCGAAGGAGCGCCTCGCGATTGGACGCAATGCCCGAATATGTCTACAGAACAAGGTCTGCGTCCACTAACGGATCTCTATATGGACACTCCGAAGTTGTGTGTGTGTCCGCATGACTTAAACCTAACCAACGAGGTTCTAAATCGCTAATGTCCTGTGAGAAATTGGGAATTCCAGTGATCCGGGACGATCTAGTGATATCTCAGGTTGTGCCCGCTAGTTGACAGTCATATAATATCATTTCGAGGGTTTTCTTCGCCGTTTCTGGCGTGGTCACCTCATTTGGTCGACCACAGCGATGTTCGTTTTGGCAGCTAGTACGGACTCGTTTAAACCCTGTCACCCAATATTTTACTGTTCTTTATTATTCTTCCCTAGTCTCAATCATTTTAACGTATGAGTTCTTCAACATAGTTTTCCAAAAGTTCCAAATCATCTTGTTTATTGTACAATTATATTGGCTCTCTTTGGCTTCATCTTCATCGTTCATACATAAAGCTTGAACCGCTTTCTGAGATTTTTTTATTATATCTTGTGAAAAACAATCTGTTTAAGTAACCGGTCTAATATACAGATATGCTGGAAATATTAAATATGGAGTTCCTTAAAGCCCGTAAGGGAAGGACTGAAACTAAAATGTATCTATTAACTTATTATTTTTCAGCATCTGCAAACCGTTTTATCGCAAACTGTGAAAAAAAGTCCTACGAACTTATTGAGTGATGCGTTAGTTTGCTTTACACGCAAGTAGGCCAAACAAGCCGAACCACTTTAGCTTTGGGGTAGGTTGCCACTTTCTCATCGTGCCTATCCTCCTTTTGATAAAATACCCTCCCTTTATGAATGAATCCTTATTTCAGTGTGACCTACCACAAACTCCCTCCCCCCCAAATACGTATTCTTGCCAAAACGGAAAGCGTGCAAGGAGGGGTACGTAGTTTTCTCTTGGGGTAGACTGTGGTATGAGGCATCCTAGAGTTACACAAAAGCCACAGAGTTACACCAAGAGGTCCGATCACGAATTGCAATAAATTTTATTTTTTTACAATTATTTAATCAGATTATTAATATATTTAACCTAATTATAGAAAAATCTAAAAATATGAAATTATTTGGTTTTTTCAAAAACATATTTATATGTGATATAGTTTTATGTTGGAACGATATCCAATGCTTAGCGACAATGGTAGGTTGCATATAGAGCATCTTACCCCACACCACAATATATCCAAAGGTGTCCAAAATACAATATGTCCAGCTTGGATATATTATATTTTCTGGGTGTTCTCACGAACACACGAGCGACAAAACATAAAGAGATGCCAGACATACAAAAAATTAACGATTCAATTAAATTCTTATTAATGTAAAGAGTTTAGATCTCTCTGAGCAACCAATGCTTATGTTATTTGATTAGAAGACTGATGATAAACTTATAATCCATTTGGAGATTAAAAATATCTGAAACTTAATATTTAAAGACGTAAGTTGATTGTTATTCATATCAGTGTAAATAATATAATTTTGTTTTTAAAGCGACTACTGATGTATTTTACACCCGAGCAAGCTTAATCGTTATTGCATTGGGGTAGGTCATATACTGCCACGACTGCTTTCATCCTATTGTGTTCACCCTGCAAAAACCTTCCCCCACCAAGTGATCTCCCTACGTTTACTTCCCGCGTCACCCCCCTATTAAGTGAGTGACAACCCTTATTTCCACATGGTCTACCCTCAATATTTTCCTCCCTGCATAGCACCCCCCTAATAAACAGACAGTATAAGAGGAGGGACACGTTTCTGTTGTATTGAGGTGGCTAATATCGCGGAGCATTCAGAGAATGTCAAAAATCTCAGGTATGAAGTGTTCATCTTAATTTGAAAAGTTGAAGGTAAAATGGGTTCCGATCGCAATGGCCAAATCAATAATTACTCAGATGACTAAGATTTGGAGGGATAAGATTATCTCGACCAAAACCAAAACACGCCTTGTGAAAAGTCTTTTATTTTCAATACGTCAACCAAAGATGGACTACAAAAGCAGCCAGCAGGAAAAAATGATGGTTTTGAAATGTGGTGCTAGAAACGGGTTTTAAGGGTTTCATAGACCGAAATGCGAACAAACCGATCGATCCATTTTGGAGGAAATCAATGTCAAAGATCAATGTCTAAGATCATCTGTCCCCAATTTGTTAACGATGTATTCTTCAATTCTTTAGACAAGTGGTGAGAAGATGCGAGGACAGCTGGGAGAAACTAGTCATAGTCGGCGCCATTGAAAGGAAAAGATCCCCTACGTGCTGAACTAAGTGCTAAAAGCTGTCAAGTGATTGCAGCCCTTCGAAAAGCCAAAATCAGAGAGGAGTCGTACTGTAGGCGGTGAATGAAACACATCCTTGGCCAATAACAGAGAGGTCACGATCCTCAGAAATAAGAGCTTAAGAAGAATTTTAAGACGAAGAATTAATTAACCACTGTACGCCCTTTTACTACCGTGGAACTCACCTCACTCTAGTGAGTGATTTACCGCAACCCACAACCCCTTTTTCAATCCATTTACTAGACGAATAGTGCAATGAAAAGGTACTTTATTGACGTTTAATTTTCAGTACGTTTCGTGAAAATATAATGAATAGACAAGACGAGAGACGTCAGACAGCGACTGATTGGATTGGGGGCTCATTATTAATCGAACTCTTTTTCTGCGCTGCTGTGTGGTCTGTTCTGGGTTACCATGGAATAGCTACACAAAGAGTGTCTTCCACTGATCTTTTAACCCCACGAAAAACGTTGCGCATGGAGCATCCAGGTGTCCATCCCTTTTGCTCCACGCCCTCCAGAGGAGGCGAGGTTTCCGCGGAAAAGACCAGCTTCAAACGATGTGCACCCGATGCAGGTGCAATGTAGGAGGAAGGACTGAGGTCAAACTAAATTCAACGTATATAATTCCGCGGGTTCACTGCCACCACGATTCCAACCTCAGTTTGAAGGGGGCTGCAGTAGATGACGAACTGCAGGGGTTACCCCTTCCCCCATGGTACTCGTATCGGTTCGGTCATTCTTAGTACCTAGCCACGTAGACGAGTTACCATTCGAACAGCCTAAAACCGTTCTCCCCTACTTACCTAGGCTGTTAAGGGTAATGGTGAGCCTTTAACGTAGTCTCCACCAACTACTGAAATCGGCTATTCTACACACCCCTTTATGGGTATGCAGCATAGGGTGACCTGCGAACCTAACTCATGTTAGCTGGGCTACCCCAGCAGCGTTTGATGAGTAAACCGACGAGTCTACTTTTGCAAACCTCTACTACACATCATTACCCCGGGGACTTATCCATTTCCCGCGGGTGCAGGGTTGGCTTCCCCCCCCCTCCCTGGGAGGTTTTATGGGAGGGCATCGTGGAATCTAATACCCACCCGGATGATGAATAGACAACGTATGACAGATATCAGATGACGAATGGCGGATCGCGGATGGCAGATAACGAACAACGGATGGTGGATGGCAGACGATGGACGGTGGACGATGAATAAAAGATAGAAAACGAAGACGAAGGAATATGCAGTGAGATTTATAGATGATAAGTATTCCAATTTAACCTTTTAAATGCCAACGACTCACCGGCGAGTCGTATTTGTATGCGCTCATTACGCTCTGGCAGTTAAAAGCTTAATGTTGTAGAGTTTATATATTAGTGTCGACTGAAATATTTATCCCCTCGCACGCTTAAAATGGTATTATTTTTGTTTTAGTATCATGTTTTCATCGATCGATACAGCCCTGTGAATTTTATGATCTGCTAATGAGCTCTGACGATGTACCCGGAAAGGTTTTAGGGTGGGAGTTTGGTAACTGCGAAATGTCGACTTTCGGTAACGTTGTGAAATGTATTAACTTGCCCCGGACAAACTTTCGATTGATTGAACGTCAATTCCATCTCCAATAATGAAAATTTAATTTCTTAAATGAAAAAAATATTTAATCTAGTGGTCACTAAATGCGACTTCAAAACTAGCATATCTATTAGATGTAGCAATTAAAATCCTTCCCGAGAGATTTTCATCTTGGCGAAAATTAAGATGAAAAATCGCGTTTATCAAGGATTAATAATGAACCCAGAAAGTTGTTCGAAATATCGGACAAAGGTAAATTTTTGCCTTTAAAAAACTTAAAAACGCGATCGAATACCCGGTTTTTTCAAACATTTTGAAAATTAAAATCATATAAATATGACTCGCGTAAACCTCAAAAACTCAGGAGAAGAGTCATTTGACGCAATGGAGAGGGTTACGCGTTTAATATATGCTTTTGTGTGACGCGTGCCACAAAACATGTTTAATTTAAAAAAAAAAAATATTCTGACCGCGTTAAAGTGAAACCGCGTAAAATGGGTACCGCGTAAATCAAAGGATGAGTGAATATGAGTTTTTTTTAGATTTACGCGAGTAATATTTATGATTTTAATTTAGAAAAAAAAATCCTTGACAATGAACCTGATAAACGCAATCGAATACCCGTTTTTTTCTGAATTAATATTTTATATGTATATATCGCGTTTAAATTATTTTTTATTCCAATATTTCGGACCACCCATCGGTTCCATTGTCAAGAAATAACTGGACAATGGACCCGATGGGTGGACCGAAATATTGGAATAAAAAATAACTTAAACGCGATCGAATACCCGGTTTTTACTGAATTAATATCTTAAATATGACTCGCGTAAATCTGAAAAACTCAAATATATATATATATATATATATATTAATTACGATAAAAAAAATTAAAAACCATGAATCCGTTGAGAGATTTGAAATATCGATAAATAGGTAAAATTAATATTCTAATTTTGTCCCTCAAACAACTACTAAATAGTCAACGGCTGGCGAACTTCAATTCAAAATTTGCATTACTTTGCTTGAAAAATCAGGGAAAACTTAATATCGGCAAGCTACAGTCCATTGTCATTTAAATAGAGTGAAAAAGGTTTCACATTATGTCCAATGGATACCGCATAAATCATCCACGACCGACGGCACGCAACGTTTCAATCAGAGTCGCTTTAAACCGCATTATTCAATTTTGCAGCGCGTTGTTACGGGACACGGACGTTCGAATAAATGTGTTAATTTGTAACTTGTTTTCAAATGTAAATCAAGCCCCATGGTACTACGAACCTGATGCGATACGAAGGGCGTCATCTATTTGTCGATGGGCGATGATTTTTAAATTGAGCGCAAATGGCCTAGAAAAATATTTTTCGCGCGGTTGGATGACGGCTATTCTAAGCGACAATATATAAATTGCAATATTCATCATCGCGGGAAGCGAATGATTTTTTTTAAAATTAATTTCAGATCAATTTTGAACTTTAAAAAAATATTCGTATATTGAGAAAAACAAATATTTTTTTATGCAAAAATTAATAGTTGGTAAAAAGATAAAATGATTTGCTTCCCGATGAGAATCAGAAATAAAATTAATATTTTTTTAAATTCAATATGTCATCCTATAAATAGGACGGTGGGCACTTTTGGATTTATACGCGATCAATCTTCGAAAAATTCACAAAATAAAAAAAAATCGATGAATTTATGAGTAATATTTAAACAATAAATAGAAAATGAGATTCTTGCTGTTTTGCGGTAGTGTGGATAAATGTATGCTTTCAATGCGAAATCCAATAAATTAAATGTGCATTTAAAAGATAAGGGATAAATTGTCATTTTTTATTAATTTACTCATATAAGGACTAAATACTTGATTTATACGATTAAATGTAATATTCGATCCATGTGTTTGTTTTGTGGTATGAAAAAAAAAATGCTTTTAAATCCCATCGCTCGTTTAGAAAATGTTCGGCTTTGTGTGGAATAAGTGTATGAATTTTCGTGTGAAAAATATGCATGATGTAATTAAATGATTATTTTACTTGTTGGTTTGTCTTCGTCGCTCATGGTGAGGCTGCTGTCGGCTCACGTCTCTGCTGCTGAATTTGTGTCCTTGTCTGCACCAGCAGCCGCCTGGACGCTGCCCGGACGCTGCCCGGACGCTGCCCAAACGCTACCGGGACGCTGGCTGGTTGCTGTCTGGATGCTGCTTGGATGCCTGTTCTTTATCAAGAATTCAACCGCTTAGAAAAATTCGCGCCCGACCGGGAGAGCTCACTAGTTGCACGTGCACCACGGTGTGATGCACGCAAGCGAATGCGCTTTCAACTCCGGGATTCAGGGTTGGTTCTCTGCGCATTCGTGCTTTGATTGGATCGATGATATTGCACTACTACTTCTAAGAACCCTTATGGTTGTCAATCTTTCATGTAAATTACCATGGAAAAATCTTAATACTTTTACTTTCATGAACAGATTTACATTACACTATAAAAATCATACCATGACTAATATGAATGTTTACTTTATAAAATGTGCAAATTTGGATCCAAATTAGTATCGAAATTTGTAAAATATTGACTTCCTATATATCTTTCCATTCAATAACACCAATGTGTTAAAATCTACAAGTTCATATTCCTTATATGATAGTTCCATATGGGATACCTGTCGCCATCTATGATCATATTTACGAACAAGAATACTATGCGATTTTATAATAGTTGTATTAATATCAATATAGATCCATTATGATCTCTTCATATAGTATTTTAGAGCTAAGAAAACCGGAGTATATGATTTTATTGCTTCGTCTTCCATATCTAATTTGCATATTCTTCAACATGACAATTAAATTAAAAATACACAAATTTTATATCAAAATGAAGCTCGAACAGTTGATAATATGACTATATAGCTCGTAGCCATTTAAAAAATCAATAAAAAATAATATCTTCATCAACGTTGATACATATTTAAATTGAATTTAATAGTTTTACTGGACGTAAAGGAGGTATTAATTAGATTTATAGGTTGCTTTCTCACCTTGATCTACGTTTATCTTGATCTCCTGGATCTGAAAAAATAAATACAAAAGCGATTAATAAAGTCATATAGAATTGATCAACAAAATTTGCAAAAATCCGCGCTAAACTTCGCCTAAAGTACGGGAGATTTCGTAAGAAATTCATGAAACTCTATTCCGCGTTATGAAATTCAAAAAGTCACTTTTTGATATAAATCGTATATAAAGGCACTGATTAAATGACACGTAAACACACGAACAAAACATAAGGACAACATTCAGTTAGTTCATAATTCTATATAAAAATATATTTGAATTGGATATTTTAATAATTCTTCTCCGAAACATATCCAATTCCGAGCCAAAATTTCGACCCCGGGATTTCGGAATCTCATTGGACAATCCCGGGATCAGTCCTGGGATTCAATTTCATCAAAAATTACTAATAAGTCCGAAAATATGCCCGAAGTAACATTAAAGCATCGAGTGTTTCATCATTTAGTCTGGATCTAATTTTGAAAGTCAGGCAACTTGCTGCTGAAAATGCACGCTCAGCTTTCACACTCGTTGGATGTATCGTCATCAGGTGTTTAAATGCTAGTTCGAGTTGATGACCACATGAGCCCCTATTTTCGTATAACACCATCAATGTGACTGATAAAATTGCATTCTGCTGAGACACGGACTAAAACTTGCAAAATTCCCGATTTCCCGACAAATTATTTATTTCCGTCGCTGCAGATGAATACTTATATACTATAATACTTTGATGTAATTCGTAATTATATTACGGATGAATATTAAAATTCTGAACCCCATATCTATTATATTTCATATTAATATTTCCATTATAAGAGTCGAGGTGTAGTAAATAAATCACCGGTAGGGAAAGGTTAATATAAAAATTTGAAAAACATATATATATACATAGGCGTCGCAAATGTATCATAATAATATCATCGGAACTACAGTTTGAATTGAAAAGTTTCAAGAAGAAGACGTTGTGTTCCAATGATTCCGACTGATATGCTATTCCAGTGTGATCATCAACAAAGAACAGAAACACACAGGGTATGCGTGCATGCTTCTCACATGGACAGCTGTATGTAAGCTGCTCACGCCAAAATCATTTATTACCAGACGGTGCATACCATTCGGAAAAATATTTTGAATCTAATAGTTCTTCATTAGCACGGCATAAGCATAATCTTTGAGATTTAAATTGCTGTAAATTGTTTTTCAGCCAACAACCTAAGAGATCTAGATAGGATTACCTCCTTATCGCTGTAGGACAAGAAAATCGTATGAATAATTAAATATAGGGCTATTTAAATATAATAGAATAGATGTTGATCAGATCAAAAACGCAATTGATCAAATCATTGATTATCTTGAATGTGAACAGCTGCAATTTTTAAAAATCCATCATTATTCCTGTGCATTTTTCACGTACAAATCTTCCGCATTTAATCACATATTGTTATTAAATGTTCCATATCTTTAACACGTCACTTAATAGGTTCGTATGATTTTTTTTGAAGTAATTGCGAAAGAACGATTCCAAATGAAACGTCCCCAAATGAAGAAAAAAATCCAACGAACTCCTTGAGTGATATGGCATGCGTATTTATTATGCATACATCCCTTATTATTTATAATCTTTCCTTAAATAAACTTTTTATAAGTGCCGTTCCTTTTTGTGGATTCGATATCCAGTTTTCAAATTTAGTTTCATTATAGCGTAAGTAATCTAACCGTCGCACTTTGTCCATAAAATATAAATACAATGCTTGATTGTAAATTTATGGTAATTATTATTTAGGGGTGCTTCGTTACCGATGGACCCCAAATGTTGGGAAACTCAAGGTAGAGTTCTGCATATGCGCAGTTATGTGGGATTAAATTTTCACGTCGACCAAATTGCCAGCCATTTTTATATAACGCACGCACATTGATATTTACTCGTGTGTTTGTAAAGTCTATTTGTGAGCCTTTCTCTTGCCATATTTTATGTTTCGCGAAAATTTTCGCACGTGTTTTAATTTTCATCAAATGAATTTCCATTGGCAGTTAGATAATAGATATATTAATCATAAAATGTGATTCGATTAATAATTGGTATACATATTTCAAGTTTTGGTAACATCATAATGGGCATGCCAAATTGTTTGTAAATTGTATTTAGTTTAATAAAATAAACGCGAAATATATTTAAAATGATGAATAATTGTGTTTTTTTAAATAAGGATATTTTCGCAATTTGTAAGTAAAATATGTTGCGTTTATTTGCCGTCGGCAAAGTGGGCAACGGAAAACTTTTAAATGGAATTTCCTTAATCCCTCGGAAATTGAGATTTAAATGAATATTTTGCATAAATAAATTATTTTTTAATAGCTTCTTATTTACTTTAACGATAACAATATTTCTTTTGGAAGCTACAGCGTTGATTTTTTTAAGAAAATCAAGGAACAAAGAAAAATGTTTCGGTATAACTTTTTATATCGGAGTGAATAATACGCGTTAAAGCATTACAAAACGATTGATTTCGATTATGGTTTAAAATTGAATTAGGTTTCAAATGTTTGTCAAATTGAATTTGTCTGTCACTTACAGAGATGACCTGTAAATAAAATATACACGAATTGGAATAAAATTCGAGTTATTCCAACCCGAAATAAATATATTTTGTGATTGAACACCAAATGTAATTTGTCGACGCTTTTTCGCAATTCAAAAAGGAAATTCATAGCAAAACGAAATTTCAACATTATTACAAGCTTGCAAGTCAAATGGAAAATAAAAAAATATATAGAGGCAATTTTGGATGAATATTTTCTGCGTCGGAATATTTCATATATTTCACAATAAATTCTTGAAATCTTTTTTTAAAGCGTTATAAATTGAATTTCAATTTAAATAGATAATTTTTTGTACATCTTCTACGAGTATATTATAACTTTATACGTAGTAAATATCGACTCGTATTTACCTATTTAGAATCATATTAAATCCGATTATACTGAATGGCAGGCAATACTTACAAAATCATTCGATTAATATTGCAATCATGCCGCTCTGCTTGCAAAATTAGTTATTGATTTTGAAAAAAATATTTTACAATTAATTAATGAATATTACTTCTGCCTATTTATCAATAAATAATACTCTAGTTACCGTTTAACGATGGAAAAACATTTATTTACTATTAATAATAAAAGTATTTTTGCATAATATTTGACAAATTATATTAAATATTCGATGGTTCTTTATTGTCTTGTATGAAATGGATAGAGAATGGAACTAAATTATCTGGTATGTAATTAAAGCTGCAGTAGAAAATTTCCAGTTTAAAGCAAAATTTCACGTGTTCGTTCACGTGCAAAATAAATACTTAAAAATAGAGATATTTTGATAATGGAACATCATCAATAAACTAACAGTTGTTGACTATTAGCACAAATAACCATAAATGGGATATCCATATTAGCATTGTATATTTTAAATGGTTAGAAATTGGTTGATGACTATCTAAGCTTCATTTTCTATCTACACATAATTGTTCAAAAGTTTAAAAATACATTTATTTCAATATGAACTTAAATATTAGAATCATTTATATTGTTTTTGAGGATGAGAAAAAAATGATAAAATAATCTAATTTTAGTCGGTTTTAGGTTTAAAATATTTTTTTTTTTTTTTTCTTATAGAATAATATATCAAGAATACTATCTCAAAGTCTTAAATCAATCAGAGTAGTACTCTAGATGAGAGAGCCTTTGGGAATTCTGATTTCGCACGAAAAGTGCCCGAGCGGTCCTGACTCATGGTGTGTTTGGCAGCGTTTTTCAGCCACAAATGCTCCCTCATCATTTAAGCACGATTACGCTCAATTGCTGAGTGATGTTTCATTAACTATCAAGCCCATTTATGAATAACATAGCAAGGATATGCTGCTAGAGCGGTGGCTTTACGCAAAATAATAATGAGAGTCTGAATCAGTTAATTTAGAAAATCACTCCAAAAACACTTTCTACTGGTTTAAAAATAATTGAAATTACTGCATCAATTGAAATTACTGCATTAATTCAACGAAGGAATTTCAGCTTTATTAATTAATATAATTAAAGCTGAGATTGTAATAATATTCTTAACGTGTCACATATTAGACATTTTAAAATCTATGTGCTGCTGACCCTTAAAGCTGAAGAAATTGTTTATATTTTGTATAATTATGAATTGTGAAGCCCTTTGTAATAATATATGTTTCTTTAAATACGGTTATAGAAATAGTTTCTGATTTAGTTTTTAATTAAAGCGATCAGATCTAACAAAAATCGTTTATTTTCGAAAGTTTTTCCATTTCCATGACAAGATTATGGGCATTGGGGGCGTAGCCCTATTAATTGTCAAAAATTTAAGGAATTATTGGGAAAAATACCTGTGTTGTATATTTGTAAGACTCGATATATGTTATTGTGGTTATGAACTTCTGTAACAATAAAATCTCTTTCAATAACTTCTCCGCTTTCTCAAATTAATTAGAATGCGAATAGTGTGGTTTGTTTTATTATACTATACCAAGGTATATTAGTTTACTTGCTCCAAGGCTCTTTGCAAATTTTGGGCTTTAAAAGAAGAAATATGTCGGTTTGTATTAATGAAAAATCTATAACACAAACTCGTTTTCAGATCAAATATAGTTGCAAGAAGTATCTTTCATCGATGACATAACAAAACACCTATACGGTTTAAATTTAAGGCTGCAAGGATAATATTGAATTATTACGAACATGTGTGACAATGTTTTAGCATTCAAATATGTTTTTTGGAAATCAAAGATAAAAATAAAAATTTAACGCACTTTTCGAACCGCAACAGATCAAATTTAGATAAAATTGAATCAAACAAGACATATAACTGAATGCAGATCTACCGATTTTTATTCTTTGTTTTCTTTGATTTTTCGATAAATATAGAATCAGTACATAATCATATGCAAATGATATAATTAAATATGATATGTTAAACAGATCATTAATAATTAATTTATCTAGAGTAGATTTCAGTGAGGATATTTAAGTATATTATTATAAAGACAATTTTCACAAAAGATACATTAAACTACATCATCTTTTCTAGATGCCATCAAGTTAAGCATACTTGTTATAAATACATTGCACATCTATGCAACAAAGCATCGATTATTATGCATTAGTGCACTCACTAAGTGGTAGGCATTTTTTATGATTTTCGTGTATTAAATTATCATTTAATACAATTGCCATCTTTACGACTGAAAAATTGAAGTCATTTTTAACATTGATTTTGACGTAATTTGCCCTGATGAGATTGCTTCTATTTTGTTGAATGAGTCAAAAACAATTTTTTTTTCTTCGTGCATCAGGAAGAACCAATGTTTAAGAATACGTTGAGTAAATTTCAAGTCGATATAAATTAAATTCGCAAAGAAAAATTTTAAAAAAATTTTCGACTAATAATGATTTCGATTTCAAGTTTGTTATTTGTTTACGCAAAGAAACGCCAAGATATCTTATCTGACGTTCACTGATGATGAATCATATAAATCGATTCCTTGTGTATCATTTATGCAAAGAAAGGAAGTGCTCTTGTATGTATGTAGTGTTTTTCTCGAAACTACTTTTTCCAAGCTCAGAGAAGTCCTCCCACAACACATTATTTTTCGATCGCTCACTATTTTTTTATTTTCCAATATTTCTACTTAATTATAGTCTAAGCTATACACAATATTCAATAAAGATCGCCTATTCAAGACACTAAATATCGACACTCCATATTTAACAATTTTTGCATTAAAAAATCGATCACTGTTAGGCCCAACAATGTAGAAACGTCCCTTAAGTATTATATTGCACCTTGAAATAATGCATTTATGTACATGCAATTTATGAACCTATAATTTAATACGGTGGGTTCTACACAGCTCTCATTATATTAACATGTTTTCCTTTTTGCATGGCTTATTTTGTGGTTAAGTCACAACATTCACATTCACATTTGCAATGAATGTGAATAATACATCAAATGCAATATCATAATAACAGTTTCCAGCTTTATTCGAACAATGTCATGCCATCATTATTGATTATAGGTGTCTGCCAAGTATGAATTTTCTGGGGTAGAATAATTGGTATAACGGACTGACAGGAATAATTTATACTCTTTAAGCCCTTTATAAGTAGCCTGGAAGTCGGTCTTATAATTACGTTTAGGAGCTTAAGAATTATTTATGCGCTTAGAGTTGAATTTTTCTTTTTTGAAATTAGACGTAAAAAATAATAATTTAAAATACAACGCGAAATGATGTAATTGCAATTTTAATGCTTATTTGTTTGATTTTAAATTTTGGAACTTATGGTGAATACTCAATATGATTCACTTTACATTTTCTAATATAATATTAAACATCTCAATGAAATCGAACATACATTTTTGTATAGAAAATGAGCTATTTTTTTGTTAGCTAAAAAAGAGTTTTTAATTTTCTGGAATAACTCGCAGCCTAGGTTCCTAGGAAAAAAATATTTTATGCTCAGCTTATTTCCATTTATTGACGATTTTATGCCTATTACCGGACTAAGCGGTTTTTAAACTGGAATCCGCTAACCCCTGGGGATCCGGTAGCTATTACCGAGAGTCCGCAGCATGTAGAAATCATAGTTAAAATACCAACTATCAATTCAAAAACTAGAACCTTCTCTGCCTACATGTCGCGTGTATAGCGAAACGGCCCATATCGAGTGCTCAAGGTCAGAATTTAAAGCCGTAAAATGCCAAAGTTTGGGATGGATTCTGCAAAAAAAAATGTTCAAGATGATGTCCGCGGTCTAAATAAATTTAAGAACCACTGCTCTACATTATTCCAGTGTATTGTTTGGTACTTTTCTAAGCGATTTATTCTCTTTTTCGGCGATTTTTTGAGAGACATCTGTATATATTCAAAGTATTAAATTAATATTAAAAAAATTAGCTTAGACTCAAACCCATTTCGATAAAAATATATATTATATAGTCTTGGATGGATCTATGCAAGATGGAGAAATCCTGAAAGGAGTACAAAATTATTTCATCTATCAATTTCTTATCTCAAATTTAGCTTTTATATTTAAAAAAAAAAAATTAATAACCGTCGTATGTGGAAAAACTTTCACGTTTAATATTTAACCCTAGATTACATAACTTATTTAGAACCATATGTATACAAATTGTGATGTTGCTTCGATATGACACATATTTTAAAAATATATTATAAAAAGTTCGTTCTTTAACAATAATAAGTAATGCCGGATTGACTAGGACTTGATTGTTGGATTGATTGATTGAATTGACTTGAAACCACAAAGCGCTAACCTAATGTGATAAAATAAGTCTAAAATAACTATATTTGTCAGCGTTCACATCGAAACGACGTATATTTGTATTCTAGAGCTAAGATGCATGCATTTTTTAAGCACTATATTCGAAATCTTTAAGTATTTATTTTACCTTTTCGTTGACGATGATCCTGAACGAATTCCTCGATTGTTTGATTATTTACTCGGTATATAACACCATATCATAATTTAAATTTATAAAGTCTTACCTTTTAAAAAGGATGCAAATATTCTTCAATGATTGTTAGGACTTGATAGTGCTAATAAATAACCCACAACTATCACTTTCTAATGGGAACAAATAATACGTTTACTCTAGGCTGTGTCTCGGTGTAGACTGAAGGTCGAGAAGATCTCAGAATTATAATTAATCTTCGATACACCTAATACAGTCACACATGTCTATTTATCTCTTTCTTTTTCTTTTTCTTTCTTTCTAGGGTCTTTTTAATACAAATGAAGCTTATAGAACCGAATTAGATTATCTCTCATGTGTCAAAGCAGTTTTCTATATTATTATTTCATGAAAATTTTGCAAATAAAAACTTTAAATTATTTTATATTCATTGAAACGTTTTGTGGTAGCGAACGAATAATATCACAAGGATGGACTGTAATTAATGACAGCTTTCAAAAACAGGGGTTGCTTTGTGAAAATCTGCGGTGGGGTGCCGGAAACCTTCACAAACGTATAATCAAAAAGCCCACAACCAATCCTTGTCGCCTACTAGTTTTCAGTAGTAACAAAACCATTTCATGTAATAAAAATACTTTTTTCTGTATTATTCGGATTTCATCAAATATTTTGATCCTTTCAAAAAATATCATTTGCTCATATTAAAATAACCCAAAGGATATCTTTGAATGCTACAATATCTTCCATTGTGCCTCCAGCATGTAAGACGGTAAAATATCTCAAAGATGACCGTATAGAGCTGGATTGAAAGGGGGAAATAGGAAGATACTATAATGCTTAAACCCTTTGCTGTTTCTTTGACGGGCATATAAAAAATATCTGTACTGTAAATCAAGAATGGCTTAAATATGAATAAAAACCAAATACTTGAAGCTATGTAGTTTGACAATTCATTAGCAATTATATTTATATCTAATATAATTTTTGATTCGGACTCGGAGTGTATATAGAAAAGTATTTAAGAAATACAACTTCAATATTTTATCAACAATTAAATCGGACAAATGACTAATAATTTGGAGCAGTTAGTGGCTATGACACCAGTTATGGTCATGATTTTCGATCATATTTTATAAGAGGACGGAATCGGGGACGGGGTATTTTATTTAATTAAATTAAACCTATTTGCACAAAATTTTTGAAAAAAATATATTAGTAAGCATCTTTGTATTTAAATTAAATTTAATAAAGATGATTAAACGGAAAGATCTGGCGTGTTTTGATTATCGTCCTTCGTAGACATAGAATCATGCTAAAAAATACAAGGAGCGTTCAATAATTTATAATCAATTTAATCAATATTTCATTAATTATTTTTTTCGATATTTCGAACCTCCTGTCGGTTTCATGACACTGTTGAAGAGTTCATCTGAAGAAGAGTTTTTTGAAGAAACGGAAGGTATCCTCTATGCTCTTGGTACAGCAGATTAGGTGTTAGTATTATATTTTTCATTTTATTCGCACATAAACTTCGGTTCAACTTTAAACGCGTTTTTCTTGAAACTATATTTTTCAAGCTCACGGAAGTGTTTCCACTCGCCCTAGATGAGGATTCTTTATAAAATTTGGTAAGCACATGTAAAATTAATGTCTTCATCGTTTGACCTAAAATTAGGCAAAAATATTTAAAACAATGTTGGTAAAATCACATTTTTCTTCGGTCGCTTATTATTTTTTAAATTCACTATAGATTAATATACAAAATTGTACAAAATAAAAATGTTAAAAAATCGATCACTTTTAGGCCCAACTAGGCAGAAGCCTCCCATAAAGATACAAGACTCCTAGGTCTGAAAATAACTCCTAGGTCCTTACAAACGAGAATTAAATGTATTAAAATGCATTATAATTTTGGCAATATTCTAAAGAAAAAAAAAACAACATGTAAAAAGGTTCGTGATAAATGTTTGCAATAAACGTATAATTATTTGATGACTGGTCTACCCTATAAGGGGTGAATTTGTTCGATTTTTTACAAAGACCGGCTTATTTGCATATTTGATCATGGTTGAAAGCTTCTATTGATAATCTTCTAGGGCAGTGGTTCTTAAACTGAGGTACGCGGACCCCTGCGGGTCTGCGGAGCCATTACCGGGGGTTCACGAAAATATATAGATATTATCGTGGAATTGTTTACAGAACACATTTTAATATTAGGTAAAGCGGAAAGAAATGTCATTTTTTTGTTATTTGGAGATTTTTTTTTTTAATAAAAGCTATACAATATTACTCAATTAAATAATTTCCATTATTGTTTATAATCGCCTTCTACAGATTAGGCAGCTTTTTAATGTTTCTTTCGTATAATTCGGCCGGTTTTACACTAAAGTAAGAATCAAAATGATTTTTCACTTGTTCCACAGAAGTGATTTTTTTTTATCGCGAAGCGAAAGTTCTAATGGCTTGAAAAGATGATTGTCTGAAGGGGTAATATCAGAAGAATATGGTGGATGTTGCAGCACTTCCAAAACCAGCTCCCTTATCTTGTTCTGCGTAATCCTTGCTGCGTGTGGTCTTGTATTATCATGCTGTAATATTCTTCTTGGGTTGTTAACTAGCACTGATCGCTTTTTGAGCATTTTCCGCTTTTAACCTATCTAATTGTGCACAGTATAGCTCTGCTGTGACAGTTTGGCCAGGTCTTAATAATTCGTAGTGAATTACGCCAAAAAAAATCCCACCAAACACAAAGGTGGACCTTTTTTAAAATGGATCAATTTCATAACTGGACAATAGTGATGAACAAATGATTGTCCGTTGTTCCAAGACCGTTGATGACAACTCGGTACCCAAATTCCCTGTCTATGTTTTTTCCCGAGTATTATAAAATTATCTTTTACTGTCGACCAGGGACAGCCGATGTCTAGCGATAATTGCTTTATTTTTTTTCGAGGATCAAATTCTACCAGAGAATTTAATGCGTCATCATCGATTATTGGAGGTCGTCCTGATTTTGGTTTATTTTTCAAATCTCTGTGGTTACTTTTAAATTTTTTGAACCATCTATGACATTTTCTAATATTCAATATGTTGCCATATGTATCACAGATGCTCTGGGTAGCTTATTTTGCTTTTAATCCTTTATCGAATAAAAACTGTAAACAAGATCGCAAATGGGTCTCATCAGTTTCTGGCTTGGACATTTACACTATAGCTAAAAAAATATAAAAATATTTAAAAAGTAAGACAAACAACAGAGCTTTAAAGTGACACCAACCTTGACGTATTTACTCGACAGCAACCCGAGGCAAACTGATAGCAAAGATGCAACCAAAAAAAATGACATTTCTTTCCGCTTTATCTAATAATATCTATTTCGATCAATGTTTGCCAAGAAATGTATTTATTTTTTTTTGGTCCACCAAAAACAGTTCAAGAGGAGGTCCGTGAAAAAAATTTTGCTCGAGAGGAGGTCCGCGGATTACATAAGTATATGAACCGCTGTTCTAGGGGAGTATTTCAGTTTAAATTTATTTTATTCATTTTTTTAGAGCCAGGTTAAATCTGGATCAAGAATGATCTCTTTTGATCTCAAATTTGTAAGCATCATTTGAATTGAACCCGAGCCTTTACAATCAAGTCCAGAACCCCATCTATTGAAAATACATAACCTATTATAGCAATATATAGATAAAAATAGACTTGATGACTATACTTACTGATTTTTTTTTTTAAACCCGCAATTTGTTTATAAATTGGAATAATAAATTCATAATTCATTATAATCGAAACAAGAAACTGAAAATTTGAAATCTTTTTATTATTCTCATTATTTTTTTCATTATTTAAGTTTTTGTATGAAATATATGATAATTAAAACACTATGCACTCATCCCTCGATTTACGCGATACCCATTTTACGCGGTCAGAATAAATTTACATTTTTTTAAAAATCTTCCTGTTCATTGGATGTCCAACAAAAAAGCTTGAATGACAGCTTCAATATTTACACAATGGTTTAATAAATGTTTTGTACCAGAAGCAGAAAGTTATTTGAAGAAGAAAATCCTTCTATTCAAAGTTCTATAGATACTCTTAGATAATGCACCCGGTCATCCACAAGATATACATCATCCAAATGTTGAAATTATATTTTAGATGAATTGTTTGTTGATCAGGAAACAAACGAAGAAAAATTTATTTATATTTCTGTCAATCAACGAAAAATAAAATGTTGAAATTAGCGATGGTAGTGATAAGGACATTACTAATGAACCAAATAAATTTACGTCCAAAGACATTTCAGAAAATTTACAATTGGCCAATCGCTTATAAAATAAGGTTCTAGCCACTGATCTCGTTATTTAATATGCTGTTAAATTTCAGCGAGACCTTAAAAGCCTGTGCATGCAATACAGTGAAATTTACAAAGACTTAAAAACAAACAAAAAAAAACAACACAAACATTAGCTAGGGACTATTTAATAAGTCGAGAAGAAGAGCCTGCTGCTGGATTTGAATCCGATGATAGTAGCGATTTCGAACTAACCAAAAAGAAAAAAATGGTTGAATTAGAATACAGAAGTGAGATGCTGGAATATTAAAATTATCTTTATATAATTATGCCTTTAATTATAAACATGTTATAAATTTACGTCGAGCTATTAAATCTATTTCTTAATAAAATTCTCTTTTTTTGCACATGTATGTGTATATACAATGTACTCGTTTTACACGGTTTTCTGGAACCTATCCCCTACTTTATATGAACTTGAAATCTCGATTTACGTGGTTTCGATATACACGTTTTCTCTCGGAACGTATCTACCGCGTAAATCGAGAGATGAGTGTATGGATATATTATTTAAGAATCTACGCCTTGGAAATTTAATTGTATTAAATAATAGAATCTACTTTTCATCACTTATGAAAGTCAAACATAAAAGTAGTTCACAAATAAAACAGTGAATATATCCATTATAACGTATTGCAATATGCTGAAATGATGAACACAGATATTTCTAAAGAATCTTTCTTTGACAGATGTCCTTTTGATGTTCATTATACGAATTCTTTGAATAAAACTTTATTCATATACAAATGAAATCCTACTCTTATATAATAATCCGGTAGCAACGGTTTTAAAATTCAATCATGTTCTTTGAAAAATATTAATCTCGTAAAAATTGTGCATTTGGCGGGTGAAATTATATTCAAATACATCTTAAATAAAGATTGATCATTATTTGCCATGGCGTTATAAAATAGCTAATTAACGTCGGAATATCATTCCACAAATCAATGAAAATAAGCAAAACTTTTTGGTGTCAATTTTTTTTTAATGCGCCGTACAACATGTTTTAAATGCTATTACGAAAACACAAACAACAGTAAAAACATATTTAAATACATAATTTGATAACTCGCCGTCGGCTTACTTTACATTCTAGGCTTAGTGTTTGTGGACTTGTGTATTTGCTTAGTTACAGCTTTTCATGTATGTAGTACAATTTAATGCTAAATTAAGAATAAAAATTCGCTTCCGCGTGCTCTTCGAGATGACCGTGCACGCACAACGATTCGATCTTATATCGGGTCAAGCAGTAGGTGGTTGGGTGTGGGCGGAAATCTATCGACTCTTTATTTCCAGCTTTTCTTCTTCATCACCGGATGGAAAGCAATGCACGTGCAAAAATCTAGATCTTAATTGACAAAACGTAATGTGTCCGCAGGAAGACAGAAAGATGTTGCTGTTCAAGTCAATCGAGATCAATCATCAATTTCAAGTTATGAAGAGTTGAATAAATTATTAAATTTGCTTATTTACACTTCAAGAATCTGCGTAAAATACGACTGCCCTCACTCTTCTGTTAGTCATTCCACTCTGCAAATATTTCTCTCGATATAAATGTGTATTAAATTCCATGATATCTACGAGCATATCCAATAGAATTCAGTCGCATTTATTGCTCTCGAGGAAAATACAGCTTTTTATATTCCTGAACATTTCACCCTCAATTGACACCCCTGTTTCCACCCCACAATCATCCCCTTGCAAAGCTTCGACGTTGGTGTCTATTGTAGTAGATTTGAACTCGAACATTTTCTATTATGCTAAGAATTAATTTTTATAGCCTCGTAGATATTTCCATTATTTTATACGTATCAGAAAAATATAAGCCATATCAATGAACATAATTGTGTACATTTTAATAGAGGGATGTTGATGGATGTAATGATAAAACCGCGCCGATTAAATCGTTTACAAAAGTGTTTTTGCATTAAGCTATGTGCTTTTTCGATTCTCGCCAATAGTAATTCATCAACGGTAGAAGCAATTTATTTATTTCTGTATGGCAGAAAAGCTTTCGAGTGATTTTGCTTGTGTCGAAAAGTAAAACACTTTACAAAATCGAATTATTATCATCTGAACTTTTAGCGATTCAAACATAACAATATAATAAAAAAATCCATATAAACAAAACTAGTTTTTAACAAACAAAAATACTGCGATTTGGTTACGAATTTTGAACCAATTCGAATGATTTCCTAAGGCTAAAATTATTATTCTATTTAATATGAATCCAACGAGGCGTACTTCGTCGGCCAGCATCCATTATTAGAGCTACAATCATAACGATCGAGACGAAGAATTCGTTTAAAATAAAAACAGTATGTGTTGATACTTTTATGGGACGTATGCTCGGAGCATTCTAGCACCATATGCTTGCAACAATATTAATTATAACGTAGCACTTGCACAAAGATATTTTTAGGACGACGGGCGGATAGTGTACAGTGTGACCAGTCGGTGAAGATTTTCAAAGCACGCTGTCATACCCATAAATATCCTAGAAATATTTATCTTCGAACGAAGATCAGTTCTAAAGTTCAAATAATTTGTATATACTCCCAAGCGATGCAAGCTCGTTTTTAATTTAGCGCCAATTTATTATGTTGTTTGGATAAAATATTAATAAATTCGCAAAATGGCATTTATATATATCATTATATTTCATATTTGTTTGAAAAAAACTTGGAGCAGTGAGTGATCACAAAACCCGCTCAGGTCTTGACTTAAACCAACGTTGAACACCAAATATTGCTTTAATTAAATCTACGGTCAAACAATGTCTAAATATTCACATGCAATAAATTGTCTATTTAAATAGGAAAGAAACGATTTTTAAACATATATTTTGCTTAATTTTACAGTATCAAACAACAACTATCGAAATAGAAAATGATCTGAGAGAGCCAGGTCTGGATCGTATAGTGGGTGGATTAACGGTGGGTGGTTTTGGAACCCAAATCGTTGGCAGATTAAATTTTGGCAGACATGTGCTTTGGTGCGCTGTCATGCAAAAGCTGCATGTCTTTTGAAAGCTTTCCTTGCAGGCTTCTTGCAAAGATTATATGCATGTGGGTTTTTTCTCTTTCTGTCTTTTGAGATTTGATCATCCAAGAAAACAAGTGTCATGCTGAATTTGTATATATTAGGGGTATCGAAAAGAAATAGAAATTTTTTTATACCTGGCTTTAGGGTCAGTTTATATTGTGACGCGGTGCAGTAAACACTTATTTTTTAGTGCTTGTAAATTAAGACTATTGTCAATTTACTATTTTTAACAAAAAAAAAATTAACCGTGATTTAAATAAAAATGTCCAGACCAACAATTAGTGAAGAAAATTTGCGTTATTGTATGCTATTTTTATTTGATCAAAAAATGAAAACTAAAGAAGTGACACAGAAAATCAATGAAACATATGGTGATATATTGACACTAAGTAAATGTCATAGGTGGTTGAAAAAATTCCAAACTGGTGACAGAAATCTTACAGAAGCGCCTAAATCGGGAAGACCGCTAAAAATCGATGATGATGTCCTGTTAAATTTAGTAGAGTCTGATCCTCGTCAATCAATCAGAGAAATATCAAATAAACTTGGATGCCCATGGAAAAATGTACAAAATCACCTTCACCGCATTGGAAAGTGTTCCAGGCAAGGAGTTTGGGTCCCTCACGATTTATCACAAACTGCACTAGAGCTGCGACGTACTATCTGCACTTCTCTTTTATCTAGGCACGATTTAGAACCATTTTTAAGGCGAATTGTTACCTGTGACGAAAAATGGGTCCTCTATAACAATACCGCGCGAAAAAAACAATGACTTTCACCCGGTCAATTAGCTTTACCTACGGCAAAGCCGAGCTTAACTGTAAATAAGGTGCTGTTATGTATTTGGTGGGATAGCCTTGGTGTTTTTTATTTTGAATTACTTTAACCCGGTGAAACAATAACAGCAAACATGTATTGTGAACAATTAGAAAGAATGACACAAGAATTTTAAAAAAATCGGCCATTTTTAGTGAACAATAATAAGGGAATTCTTCAACACGCACAACGCACGACCTCATGCGGCAAAAGTTACGCAGCAAAAAAATATTGAACTTGGCTATGAACTTCTACCACATCCACCATATTCTCCAGACATCGCTCCATCGGATTATTATTTGTTTCGTGCCCTAGAACATTCTCTTCGTGAAAAAAAATTTACTAATGTGAATGAGATAAAAAATCATATGGAAAAGATCTTTAAAGAAAAACCCAAAGACTTTTACAAAACAGGAATAGATAAATTACCTGAAAGATGGAAAAAGGTGTTAGAAAACGACGGACATTAGTTTATAGAGTAGTTTTTAAGTTTTTTTTTAAATAAATGTTTTTTTCATAACTGTATGAAAATTTCTATTTCTTTTCGATACCCCTAATATTTACTAAAAATAAGAATTTTAACGGTCACAACGGCGACAGTCAGAAATATCGGATAAGGTATGTATATATATATAAGTCAATGCGTGTCCGATCCAAATTTGTTAAGGTAAACAAAGCCCTTTGTCAACTATGCCGAGAGGCGATAATGCCATCAATCAAATATCTGTCCGAAGTCCGATGTCGGTCCGATCCGCTTTGCTAAAGTAAACGAAGCCGTTTGTCAACTATACCAAAAGGCGATAATGGCACGCCCGGTTTTGCTAAGGTAAAAGAAGTAATACCATGCGTAGTGGGGGGGGGGGCTCACGGGGCGTGGCAGGGCCGCGGGATACGGTGAGGAAGACAGTCGCTTTTCGAGGCAAGGAAGAGTGTACGCATACGCATATCAATCCTAACCTCTCATTCTTTCTTTTCAAATTATTACTAAGCACGTGTGGCATTGCAACCACATTCTATATATGCGTATCTTTATCTTTAAAATCAACAAATCATATGCTCTAAAAGCAAGTACCTTCATTTAGGCACCAATAACCAAGCAAAAAATCTGAAAGTGCAAACAATCTACCACGAAGCGACGGCAATGCATAGCCCAACATAGCACTGGACGAAGGATGCTCGCAAGGGGCATCATCAAAGCGCCGGCAGTTATTCCGCGTCCATGAGTCCGACAGGAGACTCGAAATATCGGAAAGATAAAGTTTTTCAGTGTAATTAAAAATATCTAAATTCATTCCTATAAACTGAATTAAAATACATAAATTTATATTATTAAGTTTGGCATTGCAACGCATGCCGGGTATTCGCTATTATTACATAAACGTTAATTTTATAAAAAATAATATTATGCCTATAAGACTAAAACTATGCTGTATTTGCTTATAATAAATATTTTATGTACTTAAAATTACAATACTTTGAAAGTTGCAATACTTTAATCAAGTTCTATAACTTTGACCACATATATCGAAGCCCTAACCACCTTGAATCGAAAGTAGATGACGTTTATTTAGCAATAAATAACGTAAACTACTTGTAGACAAAAAAGCGACTTTGTAGATGTCTATTTAATGTCGATATGTAGAATTATTCTTTAGAAAATTGTTATTGATGTCCGGAACGTTGAAAGCTTGGTGTACTGTAATTGTCCTGATTAAAATTAAATAAACACTAACGCGGAATTACTTGCAGGTGTAGAAATGATTGCAAATTTTTGGTCCCTTCTTTCCGTACTGTCATCATCATTATAGTGCATCCACAAACAGTCCACTGTATAACTATGAGCAATATTAATTCACAGGAAGGGGTTACATCCATTTCGTTTGTATCATACATTCACCTCCTCATTCGCTCGATACTGTAATGGCGTTTAGCTCATTGGAACAAAAAAAAACCATTTTATTCAATGCTTTATTCATCATAATGCTCTCTTGTCTGAATTCACTTCAACATTAAGCCTTTTCAGACAGACGTATTGAATATTACATTATCAAGTCCCTGTTATTTGAAAACCCCATCTTCGACGCCCCATTGTACTTGAGCATTTCTACCCTCTACATTTAACATCATCCATATGTACAGGATATTCATTTTGCATCGTTATAAAACCAGATAAACAGGAAAAGTTACTGCAGATGTGACACAATGCAAGCCTGGCTAACTATGATCGCTTAGAGTTTATAATACGAATGAAGATGCAATTGTAATATTCGCATTTTATTTGCTGAGGTGAAATATCAAACAACTTGAGGTTTTTTTTAGGTGACTTTTCGTAATAATTGCCAACCATTTGAAATCATTTTTCATGGCGATTTTTTTTAAATGTGGTCGTCAGCCTTACCTCATGTGGATTAGATAGATAGAGGTTGTAGATAATAGTTGTGGTTGTATATCAAAAAGTCTCTATAATAATATTTAGCCTTGTTTATAAAGCAAAATGTGTTTTAATTCCAGATTTTAAATTTATATACATATTAGGATTTCAATATGTCTAATATTCTCATGGTTATTTTTTATGTAGGATGTTTTTTATAAAGGATTTGTAACTAATTGGTTTTAATATTCGGTATTCTGGTATAGAACCGCTGTCCTATTATGAATCTAAGCTACGAAGAATCCATATATATCATTGGCTTTATTTTAAAAGCTATTGATTAATTTGCTCGTATGCTGATTTGGCACAATATTTTGCGTTTTAGCAGAATCATTATTTTTATTCAGGTATTCCTTGGCTAAGTCAGGTGAAAATTTAGTGATTCATTCTAGAACCAGAGCACACTGCAGTGCTGGCTGCATCTTATAAATATAGCCCGGCGATGTTTTAAAAAATGATGTGACCGACAGAGGCTATTTTTGAACCATCTTGTTGTTGTCAGTCATTTGGCGTTTGCCTTGTGAGAGTGTAGTTCGTCCGTTCATCGGGTCAGAACAAGGTAAATTGACTTTTTACTTTATAAAATAGTTATTTTCCATCGAATCGAACGTTTTTATTATTAGTTACACACTTTTAAATATTTTATTAACAACATTATGGCCAAAATATGCGGTTTTTTTGACAATGCACTATTATGAAAATTTATAAAATCGATCAATAAATAATTTTAAAATAAATAAATCAATAATTTTTAAAAGCTTATTTGATAAATTGAAGATTATCATTCAGATTTAAACTACTTAGACTAGGATTTGAAACTGATAAAATTTTAATTGAAGTTTGAAAGATATAAGATTTTAGATACATAGAGACTAAATATTGGATATTTTCATTAAATCTGATTTTTAAAATTTAAAATTCATTTCCTATTGCCGTTTGCAACGTATCGTATATAAGAATGCTTGATTAACAGCATCCATTATAATGAACGTTGATGACTATAATAAATCCTCAAAATCACCCAACAACATTCATGCTGTTTATACATTCGTATTGATTCTCAAATACGCAACAGAAATTTTTCAACGGAACAAAGATTATAATCGAGAATTTCAACGGATGATTTCTTGATGAGTCGTCGCATCATTGGAACGATGCCACAGATTTATCAAATCCCATGACATTTTACTTTTTAATTCCCAAGCGTTTTTTAATTAATGATGTCGCATAAATTAAATTTTCGATAAAAACGATCGATTAAATCGAAATTTCAAAATGCACTCCTTTTTGAGACAGCTGAATATCGCTACACTTTTTTAGTATTCAGCCTTTAAATACAACCAGCTTTCATCGCCTCGATAAATCGATAGGATATTAACGCATTTTTCTGTTTTTTAGATCAACGATCCAAGATCCAAGATGAGCATCAAATCAACGGTAAGTGTCAATTTACTCATACAAATCGCTGCGATTTTTAATATTATAATAATCGTAATCATGTGCTGCGTTTTTCAACATTTTTTTTTTTGCAAATATATTCAACCCTATTTCATGGCATTATATTTTGAGATGAATGATCGTTGTTTAAATATATTCTGCTCGTGTAGACAAATTATCGCTATTGATTGGCATCGAATGTCTATTAACACATCACTCAATAAGTTCGTAGGATGGAACGTGTTGATGGAAATATGAATACAAAGTGTTGTATACACTGCGTTTTGATATCTTTAAGGTATCCCATGTAAATTCAGTGTATGATCGACCAAAACTCTTTTGTCATCCTACGAAGCTATCGAGTGACGTGTTGTTATATTACGTTTAAGAATGATTTGAACTACTGTGATTCGTTTGGGATTTTTTGTGTATAATATAAATTTTCTGTTTGGTTAATTCATCCTATGACAAGTTTCTTATGTATTAAACTACGTATTCCGTTGGCCAAATACCAAATGTCGCAATTTATTTATACATGTAGGGATACGAGTAGAGAAAATATGTGTTTGAGATTTTTTCTCTTATTCATACATGTGCATTTAGCGTATCCATGTTTTGCGTCATAGAATTTATATCATTTGATGGCATGAGATTTTAAATATTAAACAATATGCGTGGGTTTTTCGTTAATTGTTTCATCATTAATAATCATGTTGTCAGCAAATTTTCAACTGGATTTTTAGCACTCGATGAACCATTATTTGACGCCTTGACTAATCCATCAGATTTCTTGGTCTTTATTCTGGTCGCCAACTCAGCTTACTGTTGTTATTTGATACATCCGTGCATATTAAATGCACTCAGAGAGAGTTAAATATATGTATGGATGTAAAATTATTTCTTTAACATCTTGATGATATGAAATACAAGTCGGTTTGGGAAGAATCTAGATGTTTACACGATGATGTATTCTAGTTTTGGTACCCATTACACATTCGTTCTATTTTGGCACTTCCATCACCTCCGCCCCTGCGCTGATTTATCACGAGTCTACTTCTATGCATGGGTCCTCAACGAAGGGGGCCAAATTCCATCTTCATTCCTTTTGCGTCTCTTCAATCTTCCATATCAAAACTTTTCGACATCAAATCTATAAGGGCAATAAAAAGATGTGCTTCGAAGTGTGCCGAGACAAAAATATTCCAACCGCGATAATAACCGTGAAATGTATTTATAAGAGATTCCGCACCACTATTAATAGTTGAACCGTGTGAATTGTGCCATTACTTTAGTAGTTGGAAGCATGCCAATCATCATATCCATAAATGATGCATAGTAACTATTTGAGGGGAGTGTGTGAAATAGTTAATCTCAAAAATTTAACTAAGCGACGAAGCAAAGCTTTCCAAGCCTTAATATTAGAGCAATCGACCAAGCTTATCAAAAAACAACAGTTCACAGTAGATCTACTAGATGTATTATTTATTCCCTGCGTTACACTGGATTCAATAATTTGAAACAGCGAATGCTCAGTAAAAAGCGAAGATATCATCAGATCGTTATTTGATGAATACACTAATCTAAATACTTGTTTAATTTATGTATTATGAATAATCAGTATAAAAATGCATACACGATTGCCGTCAGTATTCAAATACTTACGCATGCGAAATGCATCTTTTCTTTTCCCAACAAGTTCAAAAGAGCACAATTATACAGCTGCATATTGTCGAGTTTATTTGTGGATGTTTTTCCATCAAAGATTTAAGCGCGTTTAAGTTAAATAAGCAAAGTTTTCGTTGAATTGGTATGTTTTCTTGGATGGCGTTATTTCAAAATCGTGCAAAAATAAAATCAGATGTTTTGTACACAGAGGGTTGTGTGTATTGATTTTGTCTCGGTTCGAGTTTATTTATAGACAGTCGGCAAATTATTCTTTTCTTCTACTGCGTAATTTATTGTCATGTTTTTTGAGGGACAATTTAAACGAAAACGAATATATTAGCCAGATCAAGTGTTAACGATTTCGTTCCATAGATGCTACCAAATCGCCGACACTAGGATATACGTTTTTAGTTGAGCGTTGTACTTGCATAATTCTTGTATACAAACCAGTCAATATCCGATTATTCAATACAAAATATAAACGTGTATCTTTAAAAAATAAAACTCAAATGATTGAGGCAACGAGTGGCTATGAAAATGTGAGTGAATTGGGTTTTGTTCGTTCGAAATGCGCTGCCATACTGTTCATTGGATTGCGATAGAACTTCGTCCACTTTTTGTTAAAAATTTTGCGAGTAACATTAGCATAGTTTAATATATAAAAAATAATGTTTGTTTGTTCGTATTTAATGCGCTGTCATGCCGTTCATTCAATTGCGATAAAACTTTTCCAACATATTGTTTGCACTTTCTCAAATAATATAAGTATAGTGCAATTAACTTTAAGTAGATCTTATATATAAAAATCGATGTTCGTATGTTTGTTCATATATTTATAATAAAACCAACAAAATATCCTTACTATAAAAAAGGCCTTAATGAGTTATTTAGACTTGTTTTGATTCTCCATGTAATGTAATGCTATTAATTTCGCGGTGTTAGTACTTTTTGCTAGCAATATAAATATATTATTTTGATCATCACTGGTTAGTATTTTATAAATGCGCCTCCCACTAAGCGTTGTGATCGTGGAACATTCTGTGCGGTTTTTTTCTATTTTTGTACAGTGATTCAGGAGCTCTTTCACAAAGCTCCTATGGACAATTTATTATTTTGGTACAAATTGCTCCTACATCCAAAATATATAGCATTGAGCAAAATCAAAAATAATTGCGAATTGCATGGCGCTTTTAAAAAAAAGTTGAAAACATTTTATTGGCGCAAATTTAATGAAGATGTTCATGATCTATGTGATCATGGGCTTTAAACCTTATTTAGCAATTACTGATTTGAAGATAGCCTGATTCAGGCGTGAATTTTAGTTTCAGGAAGGTCCCTGAATATTTTATTTATGAAAATAAATTCATGATCAAATCATCAAACTACACTCAAATCTCTTTTTGTGCGATTTCGAAGTTATGCGGGATTTTCCACAGGAAAAAAATATTTTTGTTTTTTTTGCATTTTTTTAATGTTTCAACTGTTAAAAATACATCTTCCAAAGAATTTTTCGAAATTCAAATTACTTACAGAGTTATAGCTATTTTAGTGAGGCGGAAACTAAGTCAGTTCTACCGGAAAGAAAAATCTTTAAATGCGTTTTACTCGAAATTACTTTTTTCAATGCGGTTGACATGATATCTAAAGTTTTAATCAATTGATTTACTTCAAGTTAAGTTCGAACCTTTCCCATATAATCTTCTATTGTTCCTACCAAATTTATGTTAAAATTTAATTTTTAACCATTTAAAAAAAAATTAAAACTGAAAAAATAAGGTCAAAAATTTTGTGAAAATATTTTTTTTTTTGAGTTAGGGACTATAACGACATAATTACTAATTAAGAATTATATTGCTAAAAAGAGAAAATCTATACAGAACAATAATGAGATTGACACTACCCATACTAACATATCGAAAGTCACAACGAAAATTATCATACAGCTATGATAGTTTGTAATTAAAATAATTATTATTTCTCTGGCAGATGTTTGGTATTAAAGATGCCAGATGTTAGACATTCTTAAAATTTTATCAATGATGCAAGACATGCTTAAAATGTTATTTTTTATTGCCTTATGTTTTTCTTGATTTTTTATTAATTTTTTTTTGTGCGATTTTAGGTATATTTTATATGGCTGTTTCAGATTTATGCGATTTTTAAAATCCATGGAACACATCTTCACTTTTTTTGTGCAAGTCATAGCTTTTTTGCGCGATTTTCCGCGGAACGTATCTACCACACAAAAAAAGGTTTAAATGTATTTGTTTTGATATTGGTTTCAAATAATGATAAATAATATTTCAGGATTAAAACATATATAATGCTTATTTCAATTTTAATAAAAATGCATGTCTCCTGAACCGTGTCTCGATACAATCTGACTGCAAAAAAATGTCTCAAAATTTTGATTGTTGTAATGTTGTGTTTGCTATTTAACATTTATACAAACTTATATTGATTAATTTTAGATAGAAGTTCTTCAGATAAAAAAATGTATAAACAACGTGAGTCGGTGCGAACTTGAGGTAGCGCGTCGTTAATATTAATGGTGTTTAAAAGTGTTCAATAGAATGTATTTCTTGGAATTCATTCATTAACGTTCACATATTGCGTACGTTACTTGGAAAACTAAATTTAAAAATTGCTGATGATGAATGGTACTTAATTAGTTTTCAATGCAAAATCAAAAGCATACTAAGGGTGTTCTTACAAAAAAAAAGATCTTGTTATTTCGTGAGCTATTCTCGTTCATTGTACGAATTGAAACATGAAAATCAAAATAATTCCATTGTCTTGTCATTGCTACACGAAAAATATATTCTTCTACCTGCGTCCGCCCCCTGATGTAGTTGTGTTGATCTTATATACACAAATTGTATCAAAATATTGCTATACAATTTTTACATTTGAGCGCTTATAAAATATTACCTCAGTAGCTTTGTTCTTGAGCTACGGTGCCAAAACGTTTATGTGTTACATAAATAAGAACAGCATCTAAACATGCCAATTTACAACGGAAATTAGCGCAACCATATGATTAATACGAATAATCTAATATTTTGACCGTTGGACAACTTTTGTCATGCTTGGATCGATATATTGAGACACAAATAGCCTATGGGTACCCATTGTCCTAGATATACGACAAAATATTTTGCTTTGCGTTTTTGGCTGTAACATATGTAAACTATGAACTATTTTATCGCAGTAAAATGCTAATGTTTAATTTTATTGTGTAGTTTTTTGTAAATTAATTATTGGGTTTTATTGAAATAAATATTATCTTCGTTAACACCTTACAGTCCGTACCCGCGTTAACGCGTGATAGAATGACATAGTTTTGGCTTAATACGAATTTTCTGTCGTCGACAGTTTGGTCGGCTTTAAGCTCGCCATACTTTTGATGATTAAGACCCGCCCGGATGAACCGGAAGACGGGCAAAATAAAGAAGAAAAGAAATAGCCTTAGGACGAGGATAATGTACATAACGGTCCCGCAACAGATCGCCACCTCAGATGTAGGCCACGTGCCTCGCGATCGTTGCCAGTTTGCGACATAGAAGGCATCCCTAATCCTTTCGCCCCCTCCCGTTGTGGGAGAAATTAAATTCAAAAGTGGCTCCCAAGACAATAAAAGCTTGGGCACCCTTGCTTTATATGTCTTTCTATAATATATTCAATAATTTATGAACTTTTCGACTGATGTTCTTATTTTGTCCATGCTATTTAATCTGTATTCCCTAACATCATTCAAACAGTGAATATTCCCTCAAGGTCATCCATAAGGAACGTTGCTTATTAATACTGTCCAAACTGTGCTTTTATTTTCATCGTGTATTTTGCCAATCCTGAATTTATTTATAACCTGTCAAGATTTTTTGATTTTTATAATATATTTTATTGTCTTAAGGCGATTTGTCTGTCCTAGCACATTTCTTTATACCATATGCTGTTCTGCGGGGTCATTTACGGGTTTTGAGCATTTCTTGTTCAGGGTTGTCACAACATAATATTATTTTTTTGTTAATATTACATACACACTATTAAAAATGATTATTTATTTAAGGTTGTTTAAATTCACTAATAATAGTGATGAGAACAATTTTTTACAAGGCATTCTGACCAATAAATCCCAAAATAAATTCAATTACACAGCAAAGATCATTCAATGGGCAGCCCTGATGACCATTGTTGAATTTCTTTTAAAATATAATGGAAACACCAAGATTGCATATCAAATTAATTAGATATTAAAAAATATTTGTTTTTCTACGGAAAAAACATAGCGTCTCACCGGTGAGTCGCCACATGTCATCTCATACGTTTCTAAATAAAAACCGTGTTGTATATTGATTACAATCATTTGAGACAAGGGTTTGATTCAGTCGATTATTAATTAAGATGAATAAAAGGAAGTGTTAAAAACGAATTTGAATGTTAAGCAGATTTAATTTGTCAGGATCACTTAAAAGGACCATCGTCAAATAAATTGGATTTGGAATTTATCGGGTGAGTCTTTGGCCGATCATCCCGAATGGATAATTGCAATTACGCAGTACTGAATGAAAATCAAATCCCCACATACGAGACGAGCAAGCTTTAGCAAGCAAACATTTAGCGAATTTAAGCTTTAGGCTTTGGAAATTATATTTCATAGAGATAAATACTGAGGTGAATGGATGACCTCAAATCATATGCATGGATATCTATGAAGCGTTCTGACTTTAAATGAATGGGAATTAAAATAATTATAGGGGTGCATAATATTTCGAGACCCTCGTTTTAGTCAATCAGGACCAAAATTGAATTTTTCATTTAATAATACTGTTATTAGTCTCAAAGAAAATTAAATGGTTCTATTACAAGCACGTCTGATTTTCAATCGTTTTCAATATGAATTGTGGTTAAAAATTTCATAAATAGTGGTATTTAAATTTGTATTAAAATAATGGTATAAAATTTTATATCAAATACTGATATTTGTGTATTTGTGCTCGATCATTTTCAAGATGTCAAATCCTAAACGATCTCCATTAGAAATGCTTTTAATAATTTAAATAATGGCTATCCACGCTTTTCACAGGTAATTACTTTTCTAATTGTATTCGAAATTATAAGGCGATCCTGCTTGAATTTATGAACCTCTCAATATTTACCTTTACAGATTCAGATTAAATCTGAATCGACACGATAGATCGAAAGTATTAATTCGGAAGAAATATATATTTAAAAATCAGGATTTTAATCTGAGCCAATATAATCATAATCCAAGAACGAGTTTAACGAATCAATACCAACATTGTTTCGTTTGTTGGTGTTCATTGATAAATCTAGCATTATGGCAATTCTTCTTAATGTGCCATATCCAAACCATCGGACATAGGCGATATCCAAAGGATATTTTACTAGGGAAAAGATTTAATGTGGTGGTTTCCCTTTGTCTTCCACACGTGGTAAAGTAAGGACAGGATTATTTGGAAAAGTGGGAGAGGAGGGAATCTATGAGTGAATAGCGAAATTATCATTATAAATATATAAATTATAATTAAGTTATTGTTGCAAATTCAATCACTCACTCATGTGCGTCCCTGCACGACTTTATTAATCGCCTCAAAATTTACTTTTTCAAATTCAGGAAATCAGGGTAAACCTGGATTGAGACGATCAGAAATATTAATATTTCCGATCTCTCAAATTTGTTGGCACGGTGAAATTTGTTTCACAATCTGAATTTGAACCCGAGCCTTCATAATAAGAGTCCAGAATCTGGACTGGAATCGGAATTCGGTTCATAAAGCACCCAATTGCCATGCTTTTGAACCATTTCCATGAATTTCAATCGTATAGAAACTGCTTGTTGAGACACTCCCAATGATTCTGCAAGCTCATTTTGCGTTTGACTTGGATCTTCATCGAGTAATGCCTCCAATTCTTTGTATTCGAATGTTTTTGGATTTTCAGAGTGAGACTTGTCTTCAATACTGAGATCACCACTCTTGAAATATCGAAATCATTTCCTATATGATTTATCAGTTGGAGCATTTTTAGCATAAGCTTCCACAAGCATTCGATGCGTTTTAACTGCACTTCTCTCCCACAAATGCTGCCTAGTTAATGAAACTGAATAGTATTGACAGATTTCTAACCTTTCTGAAACCATTGAAATCAGCTGTCACTGTGAAACATTCATAACAGCTATCGTTTGAAAACGGACCGAACTAACTGGCACTCATAATATTATTATCAACCCAAAATCCAGCTTGCCATTTTAAGCCATTTTAATGTATTTTATTTAGGTTAACTCTTCTTATATATTTGTTATGTACTCAAACTGGAATTCCCAGATTTCAATTCGTTTCCCAGTGTTATCTACTATAAGCTAGGACTCCCCAATTTTCAGCCAATAAGCACCAAGTCCATATCTTTTATAAATTCTATTATTATACACATTTACTTTTAATTATTATACCTACAATTAATTATTTATATTACATCGGTCGCCTGTATGAAAATTGTGCTTCATATGCCCTACGTAGAAGTAGAAATGGAAAATAATATGTTAACTAACGAATAATCAAAGACAGTGAATACAATACAGTTACAATACTTTTATTTATGATAAAATTATATCACCATATTTTGCAAAAAATATGCTTGATTTTAATTTCTGCCATATGTTATATATGCTACCATATGTTATATGTGCTACATATGTTATATTGTCAGTAAATAATTCGATTCTTTATGTTACTATACATTATTTTGCATAAATTTAACATAGAAATATGACGTTTTAAATGTATAGCGATTTTTTTAAAACAATATATATTTGAGTATTTAAAATGAGTTTATACGTTTGCTAATCTATTGCAATACGAAGAGGATTATTAATGTTTTGTTAAAGGTTCGTGTTGATTGATAGTTTGCGGTTATTTCTCATTAAATACGAGTATTAACTGCTCATAATTTAATCTCCAACAAAGCATCTGGTTTCAAAAATCGTGACAGTTCGCTTGAAATGAGTATTAATTTCCCTTCGAACGAAGGGGTGCTTTGTTGTCTCAATCGCGTTCGAACAGCGTGTAAACCACTGCGTTTAAAACCTCCCTTTTTATATTCAAATATTGGCATACCTAAAAAATAGTAAATTTTATAATATTCCATTTTAGTTTCATTCCAAAAAAAAAATTTAAATATATTTTAATCTAATTCAACAGCGGCAATATTATCATGTCATCGCGAAATGAACGTTGATGCATATCGTAAATATTTAGCATAAAAACATACGTATTAGAGCGTTTTATATAACCCTTATTTGAGTCCAGTACTAATGTTTGATCCATTAAAATGGATCATAATACATTTTAAACATGCTATAACACGTCCATCAAAATAAGGTATACGCTCGACTAAATGCTTACTGCGTCGCAAAATAAATTTACTGCATGTGAAACGTATGATTTGATTATCAACCCTGCTCTTTAATGGAGTTATTGCGTCAGTCGCCACTACATCTATAGATCACCACCCCATTCGTTGGAAGCCTAGGGGGTAGCTTAGCAACCAACCCATCACCCACCGTCCGCACAAAACATTGAAGTACCTGAACCAGACAGGAAACATCCGAAAAACGTGTATATGCCATAAATACATCTGTAAGTTCACATGATTTAATAAAGAGTAATATGTATTAAATCCGCAATATTTCCATGTTGAAATAATTATATCCGAAAAAAAACCGATGAGTTTGATTCGCTAAGAAGGTACTTCCTAAAGTGTTTTTTTCAAATCTAAATGTTTTTATTATGAATCCGATTTGAATTCGATACATCGACTATTTATATGCATACATCATTAACGACTTACCGTCTTAAATATAAGATGTTAAACCCTATGTAAATTATTATCAGCTCGTGTCACATGTTATTCAACCTGTAGGATCGATGGCGAAGTTCATTCCTCTCGTGGAAACAGCCATGATTCATTTCGTAGGACTTCAGTACATATATTATTCCTGTGCTGAAAATCTTTCCGAAATTTATGATATTATTTAATAAGGACCAATATCATATCTGATTACTTAATCAGCTTTGTTTCAAATCTACAGAAGGTGTGAATAGCAACCACATTTAAAAAAAATTGCTATTAAAAACCATATCAAAATGATTGGCAATGCCTTCACAAAATTTGTATTTATTTAGCAAATCAATAGACGTTTTAATGCAGATTTATCTATTCTATTATTTTCTTCAGAATATACATAATTCATTCAACTCTATCAGGAATAAAATATTGCGCAGTATATGGCAAAATTATTATTTCGGATTTCGTTCCAATAAGATCAAACTCTTATTTAAGAGCATATCTGAACTGAATATGATATTGTCATTAAGTAATTATATTTTTGCAATACTTTTTTGATAAATTCTCTTAGTTTTAGCTTCAAATCGACATACGAATTCGATATTCATGCTGATGAAATATCATTCAATGCGTCATTAGAATAATGGCATCAACTATTGATTCATTTAGTATCTTCCCCCTTATTTATGAGCTCCCCACAATGTTTTAGCAGTACGCATACAAATCGCTTCCCACGTCTTTATCATTGTGTGTATCAAATAAATTCATTATATTTTTAATATTAAGATTTCCCTTTATTAATGCCGTTTTTTTGATGCATCATCTTTTAAATAGTCCTTCAGTCTATTGAGTAGTAAGGACGTGTTTTGATGTTATTTCATACAATTTAGGATCGTGAAATTTTTCCAGGCTTCTAAAATCGTGAGTGACGCATTTCCCTCTATTTGATTTAATATTTCCTCATATGAGCGCTTTATGTGGTATGTCTTGAATGTTGAAATCACCCCTTGGTCTAACGGTTGGATCAGGGAAGTCGTATTTGGTGGTAAAAATATAATTTCAACATTTGGATGATGTATATCTTGTGGATGACTGGGTGCATTATCTAAGAGCATCTATAGAACTTTGAATGGAAGGTTTTTCTTCTTCAAATAACTTTCTGCTTCTGGTACAAAACATTCATTAAACCATCATCCAGGCTTTTTTGTTGGACATCCAATGAACAGGAAGATTTTTCATATTTACATGATGCAATATACGCGTTTGTGTGACGCGTGCCACAAAACATGTTTGATTTTTAAAAAAAAAAATATTTTGACCGCGTAAAATGGGTATCACGTAAATCAAGGGATGAGTGCATATATTTTTGGATATTTGTTTGTATCGAGTATTTTGTGAAGTTTCATTCGTTCGTTCTTATGATGTAACGAGTAAAATGTAATTGTCCATTCCTAGCTTAAAGCCTACATAAAAGCTCATTCGGGATAACGTATGTGCGTAACACTATAAATATAAGCTTCATACGCCAAACACATTGAAGTAATCGGCAAAAAAATATAGCATGCTAAAAGCAGAAAGAAGTGAAAATTTAAAAAATAAGTATACAGTATTTTTCTATAAAATAATTTACAGATTTAACAAGTCATCTTAGGTAAAGCTCTTTTGGTTTTTTGTTGAAGAACGATTTTATGTGTTTTTGAAACAGACGATAATTTTTTAATGAGTTTAATGGTGATATTGGCGAATTTAAATCTTTATCATCTAGAAAGCGTCCTTATGATGTTTGATTTTGAAGCGTCTCATTTAAATAAGCTGTGTAACACAGTAACTTAATATTGATACGAAAGCTCTTGAAAATATTTTTCAATGAAAAAGTCTCATGGAATTAGATATACGCCCTTAAGGAATAATTAAGATTGATTAAGTCGTATGTTCATGGATATATGATACTATAGTTTTGCTTTTAGATCAACACTTTAATATATATTGAATGTTCTTTAAAGGTGATTAGAATTTTGTGAAGGTCACCGACAAAAACCTTAGTCAAATATTTTCGCAATTTCATATTGAATTTATCAGGTATAAATATATTTATATAAGCATTTTTGAAGGAAAGGTAAATAATATGTCTGGCATTCGGTAAATTTTCGGTTTGCTCATATTGTATTGTGATGAAACCCTAAAAAATAAACTTTCCCGTCGCAATTCATCCAGCCTTTCAATTTAAAATTATTTGCGTTAGTGGATATTAAATTCACGACAATCGTTCCATGTTTTTTTCATATATCCCCTTGTCGTCTGTCTTTTTATTTTTCTCATTTATTTAATAAATACAAAAAATAGTTGAAGATTTTCTTTGAGTTTGAACTCATAAAAGAAAGCGTCTCAAAGTTTTTGTTTTCCCAATTTAAAACCATACATTTCAATCTCGTTTTGAATTAGGAATTATGAAGTAAGAAGGTTTCCTCGATAGATTGGCAAAGTTATTGTTTTTCAAATTATATGCTGATATTTTTTTCAAAGTACCCAAAGGCTCATCTTTGTTTAACAATACTTAATCATTACAACACGTGCTCATTGTGATAATGATCAGACTAATAAAGTTTTCATTTCAGTATTGTTTCATCATTGTATAATATAAAAATATGATTCAATTATAAAAATGTGTTTCTGCGATTTCTTGTCATTTATATTCGCCATAAAGGTTGGAATATCACTTGTAATATTTGTTTACAAAGAATCGTCGACTTAATCAATAATGAGGGAATGTATTCGTGCTATTTTATAATTGTGCCTGTAATATGTAATATGTTGTCTTTTTAATTATCTCTTGAAGGGAGGATCATCTAATTAAATATTAATTAAGAATTATAATCCTTGGTTAAAATACATATATTTTACTGCTCTTATTTTAATGTTAAACTATTGCAGATGGACGAAGAAGGCGTGGTCGTTCTTGAAGGATTTCTATCTCCTGGTGAAGCAGACGAGCTACGTCAAGGTGGAGAAGAACTAGAAAAAAACCGCCCTGAAAACGAAATTAGCACTACACCTTCCATCGCCAATCCTATGGTAAATAGAAATTAGAACAATGATATTTTATTGATCCTTAATTATTAACACTTTTCTCTCACTGTCCGGGTGTTTGCACTGTACAAAATATTATAGTTGAATATACAGAAAGCAATACGTCGTCAAAGAACTTATTGATTTACAAACAGAATAAATATCTAGATAGTAAGAATTAGTATATAATTATTTGTGGATTAAATCTTAAAAGCGATCTAAATTAGCCATTAAAATAAACATACTGCGATTTCTTTGCGCTCGTTTTGACTGCAAAAGCATATATAACGACAATTCTCAATACATGTGATATAAATGTATTTAAATATCATCACATAACTTACATCTCGAGGGGTGATATTAAATTTGAGATATTTTCCGATTTGAATGAAAACAAGCTTACAATTATGACGAGATATTCATTTCAGTCGAGACTAAAACTGTGTTCCCAGCCACTTCCCCCGATTGCTGCAGCTCTTAAATTCCTGGAATAAGTCTCTATAATTATAGAGATGCTGATAGGAATAAGTGGAATGGGAAAAGGGCTGTGGAGGCTGTAACATAGCAACCCTTGCACACGTTATGAAGTATTGTGTCTCATCCGGGAGAAGCATGGAATATGGAAATCATATTTTGTATTATGATTTCCATACTAGATTTTGGTCTCTCAAAGTTCTCATTATTTTAATAATAAATATGATATATTTATTCTTTAATTTCAATATATTATATGACTTGGGCGAATTTCTTCCTTATTTTGATGAAAATTGAAGATATAAAATTATATTTATCTTTCACGCCTTTCAATAAATTCGTAGGATTTGTTCACTTTAAAATTTTTCATAGTTTGGAAATTTTGTGTTAAGTAATGATAAATAGAATTTTAGATATTAAAGTAATGCTTCGAGTACGTGTTTTAATTCATAATCAGATTAAATCGTATGTAATTTTGTATTTAAATTGATGATGTGATAGAATAGGAACATCCTTTTTCAACGCATTTGCCTTTTAAATCACACATTGCATGGAAAAAAATAATAATACATACTTTATTCTAAAAAAAATCTATTATTTTTTTACTATAAAAATATGTATCATCATTAATTACATCAACTATAAAAATGTTTTTTTGGACTGTATTTATTGTTACTGTTTGTTTTTTATTTGTACTGTAGATGCTAAATGCCAATTTCCAAGAATGGTGAAGAATCCATGACATTATGATGACAAAATTAAAAATCATCAATTGGAACAATATCCCTTTACTTGATACATAATACAATTATATTTTTAAATTTTTGGTAAAGTAAGAAGCATGTACATTAAGGCAGAGTTGTCAAACATGCGTCCAGCAACGAATATTTTTGGGCTTGGAGCGCAAAACGCGGAATACCGACCCGGTCGAGAGTTGCACAAGCTTTTTATTTTACTCAATCATTCTACTTTACATGAACTAAAACGACTTATATGGAAGCATTTAAGTTGTCTAATCTCTCTTTTCTTCGTTATCGTTATTTTCAGGTATGGCATCCGATCGCGATCCACTCGTTCGTCATATCAACGGTCCGAAAAGCGGACCGATTAAGCATACAAACATTATAGCCACTTCGTCCTCTTTTAGGGTTTTTTTCGGCTTTTTCTGTGATTTGTACGATTACGGAAGCAACGTAGCGTCTATACTTGCGGTCCTAACTTTTTCAATCTTGTTACCCCTATGATCTATCGGGAAAACTGATTTTACCCCTCTATAAAATTTGTGCCCAGCCACGTAGCGCTGATCTTTGTATATTATTTTAAAACATACATTATAATAGCATCAGTTAACTTTAAAAAATAAATTGGATATCCGGGGGGGGGGGATTTTTTGCGAAAAGTATTAAATATAAAATTTTGATATTTAGTATGTTGACTAGACGATAATTCTTCAACATGGAAGCTCTGACTCCTGGACAGATGATTTTCAACACAAAAAATTTATATACTTTTACTTTATATAATTTCATGTATAGCTTAGTTTATTAATAAAAAATAAAAATTTTAAAAAAAATGTGAGCAATCAAAGAAAAATTTGTGTTTTTACCAAGATTTTTTGTAGTTTTTTGTTCATTAAATAAACATTTTTGAATATTTTTGGATAATTGTAGTCTATACGATGAAGGCATTTATTATATACAAGTCTGCCAAATTTCATAAAGAATTCTCATCTAGGGTGCGTAGGAGCACTTCCGTGAGCTTGGAAAATGTGGTTTCGAGAAAAACGCGTTTAAAGTTGAACTGAAGTTTATGCGCGAATAAAATGAAAAGTTTAATAGTAACATCTAATCTACTATGCTAGAAGCATTGAGAAAACCTTCCTTTTGTTCAAAAAAATCTTATTCAGCTGATCTCTTCAGTCTTTGGGCCAATCTTGCCTTTTTTGATGTTATGGAATGTGTAGCGTCAGTTTTTTTCAAGCGCATCAAATCTCCTTTGTTAACAATTATTTTTGCTTGGGGTCCAATTGTGATGCCCATCATACGCAGGAGGAAGGTGCTACCTTCGTTGAAAATATATACGGTAACAAACGTTGCTAATTCGATAGTTTTTCTTTTTGAGAAAAAATATATTCTGCCTAAGACTTTGCATCAGATCATTTCATGACAAATCTGAATATATAGAACGAAGGATTTTCTGAAGCTCAGTTGCAATTGGATATTCGTCTTTGAAACTAATCGATTTGAAGATTTTTATATCCCCATCGCCTATGTAATTGGCATATTTTACACTGTGAAGCTCCTCGGATCGTGTAAACATTTCGATAATACCATTGACATTCAATTTTCCAGGACTTCCATGTGTGTTTTTCTGTGTGGCCAGGTCACTTATCTTTTTCAGCAATTAAATTTTCTCGTTTCAAACATTTTGCATCTTGGTTTTAACTTTGAAAATCGTCTATTACTCTTCGAGCTTATAATCATTCTGAGGAGCTTCTTGAGACAGCTATTTCCGTAATAGATCTTTTACTGGGCAAATAGGTATTTCCAATGTATACAGACTAGACAAACTCCTAAAATTTTGTTCAAAGGATGCGATCTTAGTCCGCATTACCATACAAGCAAGCGCTCTGAATTTCATACCTAGCTTATATATAGCTTCTTTTCGTCGGACTATAACTTTGCGAAATTTATTTATATCGACAAAAGATTTTTTTTTTAACCAACAAGGTAGAAAAGTCCCTTAATTTCTATTATACTTGAAGGTAATACCTTTTTAATCAATCGAATTCGTAACTCAATCATCTTAGGTTTAAATTTACATGTTGTGGGGCTGATGATTTAAAACATATACGCTATGAAAATCATCCCAAAGTGGTCGACCAAACAACCATAAATTGGACTCCAAAAAGACATTTTTAAAATAATCGAAGAAATGTATTGATAGGTATTTATAAATGTTTTAAAGCAATTGTCATATTAAGCAATTTTTCTTTTTGTTGCAGCAGAACGATTCATATTTTTTAAGCAGCAACGACAAAATAAGATACTTTATCGAAGAAAGCGTTGATAAGCAAAGTCCGGCTAGAATAAACAAGGTAAAGTTGATCTTTCACACTTATAAACGATTGTTTTGTGTACTACCACCACTACAAATACGACAAATATATAATATTTCTACGCTTGTTACATGTGACGCTGAAGATTGGACACGCCCTGCATTGGCTGCACCCCTTATTCCGGTTCTACACTTTCAGCAACAGAGTGAAACAAGTATGCAACGCTCTTCGAATGGATGATCCAACGGTGGTGCAGAGCATGCTAGTTTACAGGAGTTCTGGTTGTGCTGGTGATGGTAAATTGTCTTTGTTTGAGCAAACAAAAGGGCGTTTAATCGATATGGGGCAGACGGGGCGTGGTTGTGTGCATTTAGTAGTTTCTTGTATCTACCCTCCAGTGCCTAACATGAAAAATTTTATAAAAAATCCTGAAATTCCAGCAATATTTTCATACGGTAAAACTATTAATTTTCCACGTTTCACAGATGTATGATAAGATATGTATCCTTACAAAGGTAGATGCGAAAGGTGCATACAAATTTGCCTAGGACGTTGGAAGATGCTCATGTTATTTCATGTATTCATATAGGTTCGCTTTTATTAGGGGTACTCATACGTAATGAAGTTTTTTTACAATGCAATTCAATATAATGTTTATTACGCTTATTGAACTTTTCTCATTCAAAATAATTTCCTACATTATCTATCACCTTTTGCTACCTTTCTTTTAAATCATCAATCGTGAAATCCAGCTGGTTTTGACTGAAAATATCCTGAAAGTAGTTTTCAACCCTTTTATAAAACAAAAATTCTGTCTAAGCTGGCCTCTTTTAATGCACTGAATTTACAATTTATTTACAAGTTATCATGTTGACGACAAATACAGTATAAAAATTAAACTAGAAATGTATAAAATATGATAATAATTTAATTTATTAAACTAAACTTATGTTAAAAAATAGTATTACATACTCTATTTTTCTATTTTATAAATTTAGAAATATCACTTAATATTTATATATATAAATACTATGAACTTAGGGTTGATCTAAGCATTTATATTTTTTATGTATTCAAAGCGTTCCCACGGAAACAACAAAAGTCGCAAAATATTGTAATATTTTTACTTTCAAAGCTGTGAAAAGTTTTAAATTTTGATCCCATTATGAAACATTGATTTTTCAGGCAATATCCGAGGGAATGATAATTCGTTATTGTATATTTCGAAATGGGTTTTGCTTTGTAACATAGTGATTGTTTATTACATTCATCCCTCGATTTACGCGGTATATACGTTTTTCAGAAATCCGCTTAAATAGAAACCGCGTAAAAAAGGCAAGAAATTCATACAAAAATATAAGATAGGTTCCATCATGTAAAAAAAATGCGTAAATCAAGTCTTTGATTACATATTATGTTTGCAGATACGTTCCGAAAAATCCGCGTAAAAAAATCCAGTTTGTTACATTAAAAATATTTATTCATAGTAGGTGCATGTAATATTTGACATAATATTGTTTTTATTCAAATTGAAGATTTATTAATCCTTATTTTCGCTGCGGTCTTCCATAATTCTAACTATTTTCCTCATAACAGGTTCGAAATCGTCTTCTTCATCAGATGAACTGGCCAATGCAATTTGAAAATTAGCGGAAATATCCTAGTTTTCATGAATAGTTTTTTATAAAAAAAACAGTGATTTTCACAAGTTCTTTTCCGTGAGGATGGATCATAGATACTTAAAATCCTGGACCCTTTCAATATTATTGTTATTGACACTCACGGAGGTACAACCTCCAGTATTCACTCTCGAAACCGTCATTAGTTTAGTCTTTTCATACTAAAGGTAGCAGCAGTCCCGCAGAAGGCATGACCTCGCTCTGCCATATTGCCAGAACGAGGCCATATAACCTCATGAGCAGAGGGCGTCCTCCCCATTTCAAGAACTCCGCCGGGATACCGTCCACCCCCACGGCCTTCCCCGAAGACCCCGTAAACAGGCCTCAAACTCACTCAACATCTCAATACTATTTATGCTGACCTCAGGTGATTCTCCCAGATCCACCGACTCGCCGCTAAGAAGATTTTTAAAATATCTTCTCCAGCACCCAAGAACTTCCTGCATCCCGACCAACAAAACTCCGCTCTCATCCTTTACCATGTTCGATCTAGTCGAGTCACCACGACATAAATTTTTAATACTTTTATAGAATTTTCTGCTGTCGTTTACTCGTGACTCGTCTAGCTCTTCCATTTGGCAAAGTAGAAAACGTCGCTTTGCCGATCGTATGATTCGCCTGACCTCCCCCCTCGCACGGATATAAGCATTCCTGCCCACACCTGTGGGAGACCAAAGCCATGACATTCTCAGGCGCTTTCTCTCCCTAACAGTGCGTCTGCAGTCCTCGTCAAACCAACCCTCGGTCTTTCTCCCCTCCGAGATTTCAACTCAAATCTCTGCGGCCTCGCGCACTACGGTCTCAATCTCCTTCCATATCTTTTCGACACTAACTTCGCCGCTGCTTGGTCTACTCTCACCCAAAACCCCCGCTTCGAAAGCCTCCGACACGCGCTTCTCGAACTCCACACGGACTCCACGATCCCTCAGAACATTAACATTCCAATTTTTTGGGGTGTTTTAAATTACTATAGTTTGCTCTGAAGGCATATTTATTTTCACGAGACAATGGTTGGAGTCGCAGTCCGCCCCACGCATCATTCTGACGTCCGCCACACCACTTCTGTGTCGTTTATCGACCAACACGTGGTCAATTTGATTTCGGGTGACCCCGTCGGCAGACAGCCACGTGTATTTATGTATTTTTTTATGTTCAAAAGTAGTGCTGCTGACAATCAATCCGATGGATATGACAAAACTGACAAATCTCTCTCGATTATCGTTACAAACATCGTGGAGACCATGGGCTCCGATCGTGGGTCTGTTAAAGATTTCCCTACCAACTTTCGCGTTCAAATCACCCAATAGTATTTTAGCGTCATAAGAGGGCAGAGAGCCGTAAGCCTTCATAAAAGGCGTCCTTGATGCTGTCATCTGTCACCTCTGTGGGAGCATACACACACACACCAAGGATAAGTTATGCCCTTTGCCTCTTATACGTAGCGTACATATTCTGTCGCTAATAAGGTTAAAATTTAAAACGGATGACAGAGTCCTCTTATCCAGAACAAAACCCACACCCGATCTCCGAGCCGCCCTGTCACCACTGTTCAAGATGGCAGCATCCCCGAGGATCAGCGATCCACAACCGATGAGTCGATGCTCCTGGATTGCCGCCATGTTGACCCGGAAGCGGGACAGCTCGCGTATCGTCGCGTCGAAACCTTCCGATCCGTTCCAAATTCGAACGTTCCAAGAACCGATAATCAAAAACTGGTGACACCTACCTGGGCGCTCCCGAGATAATTGTCTAAAAGCGCGTCGATCTTCACGGCTCTCTGTACGGGTGCAGGCGCCAACCACACTTCGGGGTAGATCATCTATCACGCAATCAGTCCGTCCATTGTATTTGTTTGTGACAATACACTTTTGCCATTATTAATTACTTAATTATACGACGACCGCTTTATTGGTAGTGAATTACGCTAAAAAAATCCCACTAAACACAGACCTTTTTCAAGGATAATGATGGTCGAGGGGTAGAAACAGGTACTTGATTTGAAGAAATCCCCTGTTTTTCCTTTTCGGGGTGTTGTAGAGGACCTACTTCTCATCCCCGGTAACGATCCTTCTTAAACATGGATCCATTTGTGCGGTACCCAAATTCCCTGCCTATGTTTTTCCCCGAGTCTTTACAAATGATATTTTATTTTCGACCAGGCAAAACCGATGTCTAACGATAATTCCATTATTGTTTTTCGAAGATCAGATTCTATCAGAGAATTTAATGCGTCATCATTGATTTTTAGAAGTTGTTCTGATTTTGGTTTATTTTTCACATCTCTGTCGCCACTTTTGAATTTTTTGAACAATCTTTGGGTCTCATCAATTTCTGGCTTGGACATTTTCACTATAGCTAAAAAAAATTATACATATTTGAAAAAGTAAGACAAACAACAGAAATCAAAATGACACCAATCTTGACGTATTCACTCGGCAGCAACCCGAGATAAACTGACGGCAAAGGACGCAACCAAAAAAATGACATTTCTATCCGCTTTATCTAATATATTTCTTCATATTGCGCACAAGTATTTCGAAGGTTTCTTTGGAAATTGAGAGCACGTTTCGTATTTGGATCAATTTTGAACACAATATTTTCCAATTTTCTTGCTAGATTGAGAGCGTCATTTAATTTTTTTGCATTAAATAATGGCGGTTCGGATGATTCATTTTCACTTACACGATCCGTTTCGGGTATAAAATAAGGCCAACTAATTCCTCTTCGGCTATAATGTCATCGGTAAATCATTCTTCGATATCTTTATCGATCGAAATAAAAAAAATATATTTTCTCGACAGCGTTAAAGTAAAACCGCGCAAAAAAAGTACCGCGAAAATCAGGGGATGAGTGTACTCCTATTTTTATACTAATATTTTCTATAAACTACAAATATTTGTGAACCTCTGAGACTATATAATGGAGAAGACGTTAATCGTTAAATTTCTTCGTCGAAAAACAAATCTTATTTATTTTTAGAAAATCCCTAAATAATTTCCCTTCTGAAGAAACCTTTGCAAAACATATTTCGAAAATGTATGTACACATCTATAAATATTCTCTCTTAAAATGTAAAACCATCACATTACATTAATAAAAATATCGTTGTGAATAATATACATAAATTAAATTAGTTACAGAAATGAAATATTTTATCAAAAGGTGGTGCAATATAAAAGTTGTTTCGATTGTAATTTTATTTATAGACAAAAATTATCAGAGTCGGCATAGGCCAAATAAATTATTTTGCACATTGAATACGACTATTACCAAAAACATTGTCTCAAAATAGTCACATTATCTACCACCAAGAAAATACGTTATGACGCAAGTAAGATAAATCGATGATCCTTGGTTGGCGTGGGCCTCTCTAACCTCGATTTCGTCCACCTTTTTTATTAACCCTTGAATATTACTCAGGTCTTCAATCACTCCCTTTGCAAGAAAATCGTCTATTTTACTTAATACAGATCATATGACAATACAAATGAGGCTGTAAACTATAGGCGGTTGGATCTTTGAATGAAGCCTTATAACGCATTTATAAATCGTCAAATCGCCAAAATTTCCAATTGTTATAAAAAAACTTGAAGGCAAAAGGATTTTACTATTTATGAAAAGATAAAAACACAATTCAAAACAAGATAAATAAATCACTAACAAATTCAAATATTATTTTGAAAATATGCGCGAAGTAACATTAAAGCATCGAGTGTTTCGTCATTTAGTCTGGATCTGAATTTGGTAGCCAGGCAACTTGTTGCTGAAAATGCACGTTCTGCTTCCACACTCGTTGGAGGTATCGTCATCAGATATTTAAATGCTAGTTTGAGTTGATGACCGCGTTAGCCCCCATTTTCGTATAATACCATCAATTTGACTGATCAAATTTATTTCTGTTGAGACATGGGCTACAACTCGCAAAATTCCCGATTTTCAGACAAATTATTTATTTCCGTCGCTGCAGATGAATACTTATATACTATAATACTTTGATGTGATTCGTAATTATATTACGGAAGAACACAAAAATTCTGAAGCCCGTATCTATTATATTTCATATCGATATTTCCATTATAAGAGTCGAGGTGTAGTAAATACATCACCGGTAGGGAAAGGTTAATATAAAAATTTGAAAAACATATATATATATACTGTATATATATATATACATAGGCGTCGCTTAATCTCACCAATTAGTAGTTACGCCACTGTTTCCAAGTGTGATTTAGTAACCTTCATCGTGCTGGTGAGGTGTACGATTTCTGTTGGATAAAAATTTCAATCCACAATTTTTCGGGATTACGTTTACTAATCCCGGGATTTATGAGGACTTTTCGGGATCCCAGGGATTCGGGATCCCGGGATTGGATTTCCTATGGGTATCCATACAAAAAAAAAACGATCAAAATTAATAATATATTTATCTTGAAATGGATTTTACGTTGCACTGCTGAAATGTAACTCATACATAGCTACACATACAGCTACTTCCTTTGTTCACGTACGAGGCTGTTTATAGAATGCCATCCCTTTTGCGGATAGATTTCATTCTCAGTGCAGTAGTTTTCATTGCGTCGGCATAAATTATTGAATTTATTTTATAAAATGAAAATTGGAATAATATTTAATTGACATTTGATAGGAAAGATTGTAAAGTTATAAAATTCACTCTATAAAGTCATATATAGCAGTGCTCAAAGTGATTTTCATTTCGGTTTAATTCCAAGTATTTAAATCGGTTCGGTTTTAACGGTTATTGATTTTTGGTTCTAGGGCATTTTGAAGCCCTAATATTATAACGTTATAAATGATGATTTTATGCAAAAGAAATATCAATTGAGATCAATACAATGATAATACTTGTAAATTGCATGCATATAATAGTTTTAAACACAAGTCGAAGCTCGATTGTTCGTGTTATCTTGCGAACAGGAGCTTGTTTTTATAATTAAGATGCTCGCATCATTCTTATCATTGACCAATTTTGTTATCCCCCCTTGACTGTTCTGGAGTGGCGTCATTAGCCGATCATCACCAATCATTTGCAAAATCTATTCCTTCAGAAGTAAACTGGCAGGCTTTCATGGAAACCCTATCTTTTTATTTTTACAACATATTAATAGGCAAAAATAGCTGAACAACAAAAAGCAGATACCATGCAAGTTGAACATTAAGAAATATTTCGAAGAAATTAAAGAATATTGTGTGCTATCAACAGTGTTGAGGTTCATTTATTGAGCCTAGTATATTGTTAAGCTTGTTACACACTGCGACGGAGCTGACAGAAAAATTAATTTACATTTGAGGGTAGCGCGTATGTTATATAAAAAAGCAACGCACGTTGCTTTTTTATATTTTGTAGCGAATTAATTAGACTTTTCAAATTTTGTTCGATGTTAATTAACTGTTTGTGACTCAATAAGCAACCCGGGGGCAGACACACAAGTCAATTTGGCATTAAATTACCATCTCTGATGTAGAGGGTTGTTTTTAATGAGTTTGGGGGTATTCACGGGCCTCCCGCAGCGATGATTATAAAATAGCACAAATATACAACCTTTCGTCATTTAATTTTGAATAGTGATTTTTAGCGTTTGTATTTCATAAATCAGAGTTTATTGTTCAATATCGTTGTTTTTGACATAATTAATAATATTGAGCACGTAAACAAACTGGCGCCGTCAAAATATTATTTCATTTTTGTTGACATCTTTAAACCGTCTACGTTATATTGTTTTGGTAAATATTTATATTTATTTTTCCCGTTTTGATTATTAAAGGCGAACAGATAGAGACCTATCTGCTCCTGTACATGTAGGTAATCTCGCGGTTAAGCGGTTGAACTCGCAACTTAATCATCTTGAGTTCAAATCAGTAGGAGGTGTCGTTGGCGACCACAATTTTATTCACTTAACCACCAACGACTCACCAATGAGTCGATGTTTTTTCGTAAAAAAACAAGTGCCAGGAACACATTGGTGAAATCGAAAACGCCTTCACATTCAATAGATCTTGGTGTTTGAATTTTATTTTTAAATAAATTTAACAGAGTTCATCAGGGCTACCCATTAAATGATAAGTCAAACAATTTTTACGCAAATTCCAATATCTCTAAAATCGAATCATATAGATCAAATCATGACCTAAGCAAGTCTTCGCTTTATCATACTCACTTACTGCTCCAAATGACTGGTGGGCTTTGCCGTCAGATATTTAAATGCTAGTTAGAGTTGATGACCGCGTGAGCCCCCATTTTCGTATAATACCATCAATGTCACTGATAAAATTCCTATCTGCTGAGACACGGACTACAACTCGCAAAATTCCCGATTTCCCGACAAATTATTTATTTCCGTCGCTGCAGACGAATACTTATATACCATAATACTTTGATGGGATTCGTAATTATATTACGGAGGAACACAAAAATTCTGAAGACCGTATCTATTATATTTCATATCGATATTCCCATTATTAGAGTCGAGGTGTAGTAAATACATCACCGGTAGGGAGAGGTTAATATAACAATTTGAAAAACATATATGTACTGTATATATGTATACATAGATTAGACAGTTACTGCCCTTAGGCGTCGTCTAAGCTTGCTCATTAGTAGTTGCGCCACTGTTTCCAAGCGTCCAGATTTCGGCGAGAATTCCTCGATTTAGTAACCTTCAACGTGCTGGTGATTGGATTCCCTGCGTGTATATACGGCGGAGAAAGTAGAAACGATTTCCCATATCTTTCCGACTAATTGCCGCCTGGAGTTTCACTTTTCGTCTCTTTCAATCGAATTTCTTTAGTTTTACTTCAATAAGCGCATGGTTATCAGCTGCTGCTGCGGACACTTTGTAATAAAAACGATATTTTTCGCAATTTCAGCAGCACCCCGCCAAGATGGTACGTACTTGTCCACCGAACCGGACAGCACTGTCGGCTTTTGGATAGCTCTGGAAGACGCCACGCTTGAAAATGGATGTCTTTGGGTAGCAAAAGGATCTCATAAATCCGGTCTTCACATAAAACTTAAAAAAGATGTGGATCAACTCTCGAATAGTTTGTTTGGATATGATAGGCCATTCCCATTGTATCCGGCTTCGAATTTCACTGCACTGCCTGTTTCAAAGGGTAAATTAACACGAATATATTATCTTTGCAGAAATCATAACATGTTATAAATATTGACTTATGTTCCAGGAGACTGCATACTTTTACATGGAAGCCTAGTCTATAAGAGTGGTCCAAATAAATCTATACACAATCAATCAGCTTATTCTTTCCATGTTGTTGAGAAGGGCGCAAAATACAGCGAGGATAATTGGCTTCAAGAGGGACCTGATGCACCATTTGTTTCCCTTTATACCACAGGACAACATGCAGATTAGTTTTTAAAAAAATGTGTATCATCTCAATGAGAATTTATTTTTATACTTTGTTTAATGCTTTCAATATAATCATTTCCATAAATTCAACATATGTTACATGATTTTTTTTACTAGAAATAATAGCTCATGCTTAAAGGATGCTCGATTTTATTCAAAATATAACTGCTTGAAATGAGAAATATTGTTTCGAATTTAAATAATATATTTATCTTGTATATACTTAATAAAGAAATTTTAAAATGATTGCTTCGTCTGATTAAGGTTGGTGTTTTACATTCCTGATTTTCTAAATTATGTTTCACATCAAACTCTCGCTAATAAAACATTTAACTGTTCATGTTGTTTTATTGATGTAAATATATTTGATGTTAAATCATATTTTAAATTGAATCCTGGAAGAGCGCAAACAATTCAAATATGAAAAAGGGAAAATCAATGCGGTTAGAACCAATTTTTTCTACTCGTTGATGAATATATATAGATATGGTGCATCCATACAATATTCTTATGCCTATGTTATTTCCGCAAGCGTAAACAGTAAGTTGACAAAGTTTTATCGCAATCGAATGAACGTTATGGCAGCGCATTAAATACGAACAAACAAAGATTATTTTTTATATATTAGATTTCAATTGTCGTAACAAATCTGTTACTCATGGATGCCAAGCTTTATAAACCATCTCTATAATTACTTTTCCAGAATACTTGATTTCAACTCAAATCTTTAAAATTAGAGCTCAAAAGCCAACCGATGTCTAATTGAATATTGTCAATGATTTGCAAAGAGTACTAAAATCGGATCTGACACCGCAATGACAGCACGCTCCGGAGTCCGGCGACAGACATTGATTTTTATATATATATAGAAGAAGATAGATAGATAAGATAATTTAATAATTTATTGTCAAGAGCAAGTCTATAGTTCAATATTTAAATAGGTATTTACAAACCTAAAAGTAACAATATAAAATGTGAGCATATATGCTATGAAAAATCATGTTAAATGGTTGGTCCATTGGTCCCATAAAAATTAACTACAAAAAGCCGCCTCAGACAAATATTCAAGCACATAAGAAATATATTTTTACTCTATAACCATTATTTGAGTTTATTTTCAGCTTTTTCACGCTCTATTTTTAATATAAATAAGTATTAGTTTATCGCAAATAACTATTAAAATATTAAATCAAAGTGTGAAATTTGATGTATGGGATTGCATGAAAGAATACTAGCAAGAAATTGTGCTGTTTTGTTTAAAGCGTTTTATATATAGCACGATGTCTACACCAAAAGGTTTAAGAATTTTGAAATTCTTTAGGGAGTATACGAAAAACCCTATAGGATTTGATAAAACCCTCGTTGACAACGTGTGTATTAATTTTGAAACGGTGAAATAGAAGCAATATTTAAAATTTGATTAACATTCATTGTGGTTTTTCAGGTGAAATTTATCAGCGGAGGAAATGGAAATAGTGTTATTGAAGTCGAAATTATGCCTCAGCACACAAATATAAATGGTTCAATCCACGGTGCTTTTACGGCGACTTTAGTCGACGGAATTACCACTCTTGCTTTATTGACACATGACAATAATAACAATGACTGGGGTCTTACACTCGATATGCACGTTAGGTATTTGCATTCTTCGTACATAAGTTGTTAAAAAATATTATTTCAATGCCTCGAGGTTTACTTTAAAATATCATACCAGAAGGATACACAAAAATATCTACTTCTTTGATGATAAGACTTGTCATGTCAAAGAACCAGTTATAAATTATTCTGATCTGATCATCAATTTAAAGTATCAATTATATTTTTATAATATATATATATATATGACTTTTTTTCAGTTACTTAGGTAGGGCTGTAAAGGGTGATGTGGTTAAAATTGAGGGTAGAACACTGAAAATTGGAAAAAAAATTGCATTCGTAGAAGCTGACCTCATAAACCAAACAACCGGTGAAATTGTTGCGAAGGGATTTCAAACAAAATATTTAAGGTAAATCGGTAGATGGCAAAAGATTATCATATTTTTATTTTTGTACGCAATGAAGCGTTTAACAACATTAATATTCTCTTTAACCAAGTTTGATTAAATCATAAAAACGTTAATACAAAAATTGCAATTGTTATGTGCATAAACAAATTTACATTGATAAGTTGGTTTCCGGGAGCATTGAAATGTATTTCATTTAGATAGATTTAGATAAATCTCGCAATATTACCGAAAAGAAAAATTTTCATTGGTCTCTTCAATTAAAATATCTCACTTATATTTGCACGTTGAATAGTTTTAATATAATTATAGATCTTGCATATGGGTGGTTCATTTTGACACTTTTCTTTTTATGTATTGATTTATTTCAAAATATTATTTAGTATAGTGTATCCTTATGATTTACCTTCGACGTAAAGCTAAGTGATGCTTCTTCTTTTCCTGTCAACACAATATAGTTTCTTCTTATATTATGCGAGAAAATTCTTTGCATAAGGAAAAATTTAGAACTGAAAGATAAATACAAATCTAAATAGAAAGAAGCATTAAAGCTGTATTGACAAATGATATTAGATTGGTAATTGGTAATAATTTATATCACTGAAATATTTGGTACTATGTTTTTTAGTTTAAACTCGTTTACAAGTTATAAATAAATTCGTAATACATCCATAAAAGTTTTTTATTTCATTCATAATTTAAAATTGATGAAATTGCCGTGCGTTTTTATTGTAAATATGATATAGATAATAAAATTATAATAAAAATTATCAATAATTGAGCAAGTATTCGCATGACTTCAATATTTTATATTATTATAATGTACCTTGACATAATATGTCACAAATATTATATAAATATGCTTTGGTACTTTTATAGTTATTCATTTTAATTGAACAAGACATGCATTTACAGTATGTTATTTAATCAAAACAAATAGATTTATTTTTCTAATATATAAAGGTAAATAATGATAACACATTGTAAAAACTATATCTTTTATTTTACACACAGACAATTGAAAAAAACTGTGATATATACGGATTTTCGACTTTAAATCAGATCTTTACAGATGACTTTATGTGTATGTTCCCCTGTTAAACTATGAATTCAGCTGTCTCCCATAAAAACGATCACCAAGTTACGATATAATTAAGATAAAATTAAAAATACAAAGAATGATTAGGCAAATACGGATGTATTGTGGATTTTTCTTATTATTTTCTTACATTCATTGTTTATAAGATCAATTGTGTTTATTCTTACCTTAAAATATTTTCTCGGCAACATTACTATGGATCCTATATAAAATGAACAACGATCTATCAATTTGAAGTGAAATTTCTATAAGCATGGTAGGGCAAATTAGTTTGAACAACGCGAGAAGTGAAACTCCAATCGGCAGTAAAGTGGAAAGAGAATCGTTTGCAGTCTTCGTTGCATATGATGTAGACATGCTAAGCATATGCCCACGCTGTCTCCGCTTTATGTGTATCTATATGTAGCATAAATATTTTATAATATATTACACAGCACACATCTTCACCTTTCAACTAACAATTATCGTTAACCAATAGTGAAAAAGCAATGCATAAAATCAACTTTTCCTAGGTGCTAATATTCACTTTTATCACGCAAGAATCATTATTATTAAAGTTTTGTTTAAACATTTCAAATTCTATGTTTTTATATCTTCCATAAATCAAAAGGGCTTTTTTGCTGTATCGAGTCCTGGGACTTACAACAAAAAAGTTCCGGAACTCAAGACTTTATGTGTGCATGAGTCACACAAACGCGCATATTGCATCATGTAAATCTTCCTGTTCATTGGATGTTTAACAAAAAAGTCTGAATGAGCGCTTCAATATTTACACAATGGTTTAATGAATGTTTTGTCCCAGAAGCAGAAAGTTATTTGAAGAAGAAAATCCTTCCATTCAAAGTTCTATAGATAATCTTAGATAATGCACCCGATCATCCACAAGATATACATCATCCAAATGTTGAAATTATATTTTTACCACCAAATACGACTTCCCTGATCCAACCGTTAGACCAAGGGGTGATTTCAACATTCAAGGCATACCACATAAAGCGGTTATATGAAGAAATATTAAATCAAATAGAATACAGTAGTGAGATGATGGAATAGTAAAATTATCATTATATAATTATGCTTTTAATTATAAATTTATGTCGAGCTATTAAATCTATTTCTTAATAAAATTCTCTTTTTTTATGCAGATATGTGTATATACTATGTACTCGTTTTACGCAGTTTTCTGGAACCTACCCCCTACTTTATGTGAACTTGAAATTTCGATTTACGCGGTTTCAATTTACACGTTTTTTCTCGGAATGTATCTACCGTGTAAATCAAGGGGTGAGTGTATATACTTTAAAAAATATATATATATATATAATTGAAGAGAAAATAAAAGTCTCGAGTCCCGGAAAGTCTTGGGACTTTGAAATTATCATGTCTCGAGTCCCGGGACTTTAGAATCTCTAGCACTGACTACGTGAATGGTTTGCATGTTGAATATAAATAATTTATTGTAAACATAGAAATAGTCAGATTTTAACACAGTGTTAAATTAACTATGATTTATAGGTTGCCAGTTGCTATACGCTGCACAAAAACGTAAAATAACAGTATGTTTTAGGGCAATATCTTTCATTTAAAATGTAGTGGAATTAACATAATGTACAAAATTTAAATTGTAAATAGTAAAATAAATAAATTTCTTATTTTAAATTATTGGATTTGGCAAGCAAATTTATGGATTGGCTATGAATACTTTAAGGATTAAAACATTATGCACTTGTTAATTTGATTATAAGATCTATAGCAGCAAATATTATAGCAGTGTCCCAGGGATACAGACTGTAGTTATACGCCAGCAAATATATAAACGCAAAATTATCATTTCGCAATTGCATTGTAATGAGCTCTGGATATAAATATGACTTTTTTATTTGTCACAATAACATCTTTATTGGCAAAGGATTATGATATAACGATGCATATTATTAAATGAAGTTTTAATTAAAGACAGATAGAATACCAAAAAATATTTTATTTAAAATAAATTTAAACTAAAAATACTCAACATGGTAACATAACAAAATAACTATACATCAACAAATAAATGTGTGAAATTCCACACTCAGAATCGAAATCAATTAGAAAAAAATAGCAGCACATGTATAAAAACAGTAGTTAATAAGAATTTTAAATGAACACATTTTTATAGCAATATCAAGACTTCTTATTATTTTTCCCAATAAAAAAGGATGATTTATGGAAAAAAATAACAATAAAAAGCATTGCAAAATATCTATATTAATACTGTGATTTGTTCAAATAATTAATCAATAATGTGAAAGTCATTTATAAAAACGCTGCATAATAAACATCTCATACGCATTGATTTATATTATAAAGAATACATTTATAGTTCGCTTTTGTCTGACATAGCCCTTGCAGTGTATTGTACTCTATATTTTGAGAAGCTCTTGAGCATTTATCAAACAAAATAGTCCGCATAAGATGTTTTTGATTTATCTGGTATCCTATAAGAGTGAGTATTCACAAATTACAATTAACAAGCCAATTTCTAATATCAAGTGCATGGCAAAACAAATGGCATTGTTGTGATTCTTATCCTTAAATGGGTAAGATTTACAGCGAACATTTGCTGAGTAATATATGATAATCATGTGGACAATATATCCATATTTTTTTACAATTACATGTATAAGTTGAGGTATTTGTAACATAAAATAATTCAATATAATAGCCAATGGGTTATTGAAAGCATCAATAACCATAAAAGAAATTACACAACCAGCTGCATACTTTATACAGAAACACTCATGGAAAGTTAAGAACATATAAAATATCATTGTGAAATAAAATTTCATTCATATCTTTTTTCAAATTTCAAAATGTTAAATACAAAGAATTTGCAAGAGGAACAAAATGAGAGGCAATCATGTTAGCTTTAAGTATATGGGTATCATATTTAAGCAAATTTCAAAATATGTTCTTCAAATCATTTAAACCATTTAGTTGCATAATTATGATGTGCAATTTTTACATGCAAAATTGGTGAGATAATTTGAGGAACACAATTTTTATATAGGCAAAATAGTGTTTGTTTAAAGACTTAATATTATTTTACATTTGAAGATATTTAGTAATGATGTGTGAATTTGTTGTTCTTTGAGTTTGGTTTCAAAAGCCCTAAGTGGAATCAGCTGTATTTGAAATTCTTTATTTACAAACTCTTAAACAACAACAAAAATGATTTATGATTGCTGGCCAATATATTTAGTGTGGGAACCTTTTGCGATGATATCATTTGTACTTTTTTTCTTAAGTTCGACTTCCAAAAAAGCCAATGTTCTTCCAGCTCTAATTGTTTTTGCATCAACAACAATATCGTCACCTTCGCGTGCTCCTTTTATATAGCTGTAAAAAATTAAGACATATGCAAATTAATTACAAAGAAATTAGAGTAAAGATTTACGAGGTCTTCATTAAAAAACAATTATCAACGAGCTAAAATGCTATGAAAAATATTTTATCTTTTTATGACAAAAAAAATTAAGTACCAAGATAAAAAGTATAATAGATTCCATATTAAAAAATTAGATAATGTTGAGATAATCAAGGGAATTCAATGCTGTGAAATTTTATCATACCTAACATGAATATCAACTGAAACACCACCAGAAACTCCATCCTCTCGTGTCATTAAAGCGTATGTAGATATTGCATCGACTACTGTTGCCGTGTAACCGCCATGTAGTCCACCCAGAGCATTTAAATGCTCAGGTTCAACTTTAAATTCAGCAGAGCATTTTCCATTTCCACCAGACACAAATTTTATCTGAAGAAAAAATAACATTCACATTACAATACGCGTAAAATTAATAATGCTAGAAATTATTTCTGTTGCGTGGAGGGCTAACACTCGGCGGATGGCAATTAAATTAAAAATATAAAATCATCGTGCTTGCAGCGAACTACAGTATTTCGCAGACCAAAAACATTTGAGACCGATCTTATCTAAGGACAATGGAGCTTGGAATGCGGCCGTGGCCAACTAGTGGAACCGGGGCTACTTAAACCCTGAACGGTTGACGGGGTTGGTTTTTCTTCAGCAATTTTAAATAATGGTTTGGTTTAAATAATTCCATGGTGGATATTTATTTGGAAATAATTTTATTATGCGAACAAATTTATTTAATAGATTATTTAACCCTTTGCGCTCGAACTGTACCTCTCTGGCATCACTGCATGTGGTGATGCGACAATTTGAGCGGTGCCTCTCGGATCGATGCGGTAAATTGAGCGATAACAGTGTTTATTTACATTTGGTCTAACGAATATCGCTTCACGAGTCTACTCTTGGCCTTTTGTGGATCATGTTATGAAGTGTCGAGTGACACAATGTATTATATGACTACAAAGATGTCTTATCTCAAAAACACTCGCGACCCCGGGTCAGACTCGGCCTTCGACATTAGTTCGAGCTCAACTTGGCAATCAGAATATTTCTCTCAAAGTTACTTAGCCCAATAAGCATGAAACACGACGAAAAAAATACTTCTAGTGAAGATGAGTTCAATTTTTCGGCGATAACGAATGAAATTACATCTCTACATAGCCAGCTTGTCCATGGGAACGAAGACAGAAGCGATGAAAATAGCGTCAACGTTAGAGGTGTAAGAAGACGAAAAATTCGAATAATGGATAGTGAATCTGAAAGCCAGTGATTGTACAGATGAGATTGAACCTTTAAAATGGACAATGTGCACATAATCCAAAGAAATCCCTACAAGAATACCGTTTGTATCCAGTGAAAGACAACTTAGCACAGCTTCTACTTCACAGAGTAGTTCTGAAGGCATCCAACTAAATGGGAAGCTGTGTTATTTTGATTGGACAGAGAAGGGATTGCAAGGTTTGTTTCAAACGAACCAGGCCCGGCCAAAGGTGACAAACTGTGTATTACTATGACACTTGCCCCGACAGGCCAAGAATGCACCTTGGAGATTGTTTTATAAAATACCATAAGAAGCAAAAATATAGAATGTAATGTTTAACAAATAACCTTCAATGAACTATGAAAATATGTATAGTGTTAAAATATACAAGCTTAAAGTGTTCTATTGTCTAAAATTATTTAAAGTTAACTGTAAAGAACTCATTAAATAAGCGGGAGCGGCTGACTGCTATCGAGCTGCTGGTTCGACCGAGCGAAAAGGGCCTCGAGCACAGTTAAAATATCTTAAAATTGCGATAAAGCCTCATCTAGTGCCAACAGAGAAGATTTGAGGCCAATTAATTTCCGAAAGATGCTTAATTTAAAAAAATATTTTCAAATAAAAAATTGTTGAGGAAATATTTTTTATTCTCAAAAAGGATTTAAGTTTTCGGTTCAAAAGGCAAATTAAAATATACCTTTTTTAGAAGGCGATCGTGTCCTTGAGTTTTGCTAACATATTCTGAAATGAGTTTGATAAATTCCAATCCTTTTTGAGTAGTCATATTGTATCTTTACAACGTAACCTTGCTAAGAACACAAACCACCGGTCACAGATCTGACATAACACATGTTGTGAAATTTTGGTCTTAATACATTTTTCTCCGATTAGCAATAATAATATTTTTACCTAGCTTAAAAATAATATGTATCTATTTATTTCAAAATAATACCAAGATAAATTTCGTAATTTGTTAAAGTTTTATTTATTATGTACAATATTGCTATTAAATAATAAGAAATGTTAATTTTATATATTATTTTCATTTGTATTGTTTTATAAATTTATGTTAATATATTTTATTGTGTATAATTTTTTTATATCTGATTTTAATATTACAAATAATTTAATTATTCTGATAAAATAAAAATCTAATACTATTAAAAATAAATGATTTTTTTAAAAATTTAAATGAAGAATATAAAATATTCAAAATAGTAATTCATGCTCTAAAATAATGATATTCTCTTATTGAATAACATTTTGAAATTGATATTAAGTTTCCGAAAATAAAAATGATATGTCACAATTACATGATTTTGTTATATGGCAACTTTGTTATAAAGCTTATGACTTATGTCAATAAACTTCATTATTTTCTGAATTTGTATTGAAACACTTCAAACATGGTGAATGTTATGAAGGGAGTTCTCGTAGAATGGCGAGTATTCATAATAACATTGGTGTTATCGAAATATCTTCCATTGCATGCTATTAAGTAGTATAATTTTGCTACACATTTTGCATAATTAATTATTCCATTTAATTTTTTAAACGATTAAATCTTGTTCATTTCAATTCAGTTTCTCGAAGTACAACCATCCCTCGAGTATTAGAGCATTATACTTCTATACAATTTGAACTATGTGTCAAAGGATCTTGAATTTAGACTAATCTAAGAATTTATAAGTTCATCCAGAGGTTAAAATAGATAATATGAATTAAGCTTATCTATGTTTTTAAACGTTTGTTGTGAAAATCATTGCAATGTTTTGTAAATGTAGATAGCGACATAATTTATGTTTATAATAATGTCCTCCTGTGATAATTACTTGTAATGTTTTCACAATTAGTTGTGACTTCTCTATTAAAATATAATTTACTTATAAAAAACTCGTACAGTTGCTTGCTCATACACAACATCTATATGTATTACTTCAACCAGAATAATTAAAATTTTCTTATAAATTTATTACTGTTGGGTCTATATCCATGTTTCCTTTGCTTTAATTTTTTTTACAATTAAATTTGCACAAATGGAAGCTCAGGTGACTTTTATTTGATTATCATGTCAGTAAAATATAGCTTCTACTTTCAGCAGTTTTTTAGTTATGAAAATAGATGTTTTCATTGAAAAAACAATCTTAGAGCTAGAAGATGACCCAATGTATTGGATCATAATGTTCATAAGTTTCCTCGTTTCAAACAGACTCTTTTATTCTAGCTTACTTTTCCTCAATATGTTTTTTTATAAAGTTTTGTATGAAGTTGTATGATTATTTTTTTCAAATTGTTAATTCTTAACAACTTAAAATTGTCATTAAAAGGATTGTTTAGTCACAAAAAGATTATGTAAAATTGTGTGGTCGTTATATATGGTCAGATCGGAACCGGAGCCTATGTAGGCAAAGAAAACAGCAAAATTGTTCTTCGTCGCTTTTAACGATCCGATAAAAGCATAAATTTCCTTTTTAACATTTATCAGGCCCAAATTGACCATAAAAAGCCTTTTTTCACATATGAAAGTCAGAAAAGCAGCATAATAATGTTGGAAATATGATCAAAGAATCCAAGATCATGAAACCAACCTATTTTTTACTCTGAGAAAACGAGACTGAAGATATGGACTGTTGAGGGTGAAAAACTCTCACTTCTGAGGACTAAATTAGATTTATTCTTGACGCCATTCCCCATCTCTGCGGGAGTCCCCCAGGGTAGCATCTTTGGATCGCACCTGTTTAACGTATTTTTACATGACATCCCAAAAACGGCATTAACGAACATCGCGCTACATGCATAGCCTACTTCGTAAGCTCTTGCAACAACAATTTAGTGACTGCTAATCTACAATGCATCCTAAATGCAGCGGATAAATCCTTCCATAAATGGAAATTAAAATTAAATAGTGGAAAATCGAAAACTATCTTTTTTTCCATGAGATGCAATCATCGACAGGCCCGACCGATCCACATCAGAGCTCACCAGATGCCTTGGAAACCTCACATAAGATATTTGGGAGTGAATATGAACAAGAAACTGAGATGGGGAGTGCATATCTCTTTGTCTCAAGCATGTGGGCTCTCTTCTATATACCGTAGACGGAGTCGACTGTTGACCGATAACAAGCTCCTCCTGTTTAAGACAGTCCGCACTGAATAATAGAGTTTATGAAGGCATTCTTAACACTTTGTATACGGATCCGGTTTGATGAGTGATAGTGCCTGGCGCAGGAACATCTGCATCTTATATGTAAAAAATGATTTCAAGGCTATTAAAAAATGATACCGTATATCGATAGATTGGTCAGCTTAAATATATTTTTGTGTGAAAAGATTTTCATTTAAAATAGCATTAAAAGATGTCTCTAGGCAAATAAAAAGGAATGGGATCACAGACACCTGCAAGTCTCCTGCGCTCAATGGGGACTGTAATCACAGTCTCCCGCATACAATGTGTTAATTTATATACCAAAATAAAATTTGATCATAAATGCCTTTATTAAAATCTACAATATATCTCAAGTATTAGTCCAATTTTTAATCAAACTATAATTAAATTGAATTTCTATTAACCCTTTGCATTTGAGGGCGTGTTCACTCGGGCGAACCAGCAACTCGATTTTGGTTTTAGTTTTGTCACGCCATGTATCACAACAATTTGAAATTTGACATCTATTGCCAAGCTTACTTCAGGAAAGAGTAGATCTTGCAATCCCTCTTTAGCTCTTTTAGAATAACATGGAGCTTTCCATTTAGTTGGGATTCATCGGTGCTTATCGTCGACGCTCTATCAAAGGCTCGCAATAGTTTCCACTTAACTGTTTAATAAGCATTTCAGATAGCGCAAATGATTAAGCGCTTTTTTATCTTTTTCACTACTTTACGTATGGATGAATTAATCAAGAAAAAGTTAACGTGCAATAAACTCCAGACACCTTGAGTGGTTACATGAAACGCCATGGCTTCATAGTGGAGCCTCTCGAGTGCAAAGGGTTGAATTTTAAATTGCAACTTCTAGTCTCATAAAACAATATATTTATAATCTGTTTTGATAAATACATTTAGGAATGCATAATATAATTTTGATAATACTTAATAAGAATATTTATTGTAACATACTTTTGAATGTTTACATAATTCTGCTTTTTAAATATTTGCAGTGACCAAGCAATGAAACAGTTTTTACTGCATTTGGATGAAACATTAGCTCTTGGGGGGAAATTCATTTTACAAGAATTGGATGAAACTCACTTATTTATATCTGCAGAGATTATAGAAACTTTACAAGCAAGAATAGATGACCTAATGGATCAAATAAATTATCCTATACACGAAAAGTCAATGTAAATCGGATGATATAAATGGATATTCTTCATCACATTTATCAGCCATAGCGAAACCAATATAGCACTTGCACTTCTTCAATGCAATCATAAATTTTCTCACTATTGAAAGGATTTGATCTCCGAGTTTTTATGTGTGATTGTTTACTCTACAGGAAGAATGAACATATTTCAAGTAATTTATTTCGAACATCTTTTTCAAATCTTTAATGAAGGATGTCCGATGTGCCCTTTACAGCATAACAAATGTATTTAATTTTATTTTTACATTAATATTAATGTAATAAATTGGAATAGCTTCTTTCTCTGGTTTTTTATTACCTAAATATAAAACAGAAAATGAAAGTCTAATCTGACCGCTGTGAAATGAGAATATTTGTTTAGTCAGATCAGAATGATTTTAATTCTACATTACAAAAAAAATATGGAAGGACGTATCCTGATGTATGACGTTGAACAGCTCGCTTTTAAGAAAATAGTGCAGTAAGCGTTATGAAATCATTTTCATCAGCAATTATAAATAATTTTACTTGTAGTCAGGATTATGCTATGTTTAATGGTTTGTCCTTTTTTGTTAAGGTGTATTTTAATTTTTAACTTAATCATTTAACCACCAGTGAGTTACATTCGTGAATCTAAAAATGTCTTGACATTTTTGACTGCCCATTGAATGATCTTTACTACATTACTTTAATCTATTTTGAGATGTCTTGATTGGAGTGCCTTATAAAAAAACCTGTTCTTATTAATATTAATATTATTAGTAAATTGAAACAACCTTAAATAAACAATACATTTTAATGGCGTGTATACGATATTAACAAAAAAAATATATTCGTTATGTATTGTGACAATCCTGACATCTGATTTTTTTAAAATTCATTTCCATCGAAAATATCCGAGTTATAAGCTGCTGTAAATGGAAGATCGCCATCAGAGTTTGCTATTGGCGGGAATTGTAAGTTACAATTTTTATTAAAAATCAATACAATATTTTGATTTTATTAATAATATATTTCTTAAGAATATAAAGCCAGTTTTAATTTAAAAAATACATGTTTTAGGGGTGTCTTAACAAAATATTACGATTTTTTACCATTATTTTGCAACTTCCTTGCTATAAAAATCACTCTTTAAACAACAATATTATCACATAATTAGCTTCGTGTCGATTAGAATTAAGTATAAAATCTTTATAGAAAACGGCTAATCAGCTATTCCAGCACCATATAGCAACTCTTCGTCTTCATACGCATAATTTTGAGCTTTCGTATCCTCTTTTCAAGCTTTCCGAGCTTCCTTGGTCTCCGCTGTGCTGCGTCTATTCCGTCGGTTGACGAGCTGCTCATCCATTTGCCGTGCATAATTAAAGTTCTACAAGCCAACAACTACTTTCAGCTCGTTTATAATCATTACAAATGCAGAATTCCCTTCATTCAATAAGGCAAAAACCATAAATGCTGCAATTTTGTAGTTGATTTGGAGACAATTGCCAAACGTCGAGTTGAAACATTCGTTTGCATTCTGTGTGTGATCTCCTAAACATCTCTTCAGTAATTCATCTTTCAACAAATCTTATATATATATATTGGAAGAATTTATTTCTGAAGGACAGAGGTGCAATGGAGAAAAGTGCGCTTCAGGTTCTGTTCCAAGTGTTTTAGTTTTTTTTGCTGGTCCTTCACTAAAATTTGATTGACTCGATGTGTCGATTTCCGTGGAAGGATCTGTTATGTGGTACTACATTGGTTTGTGTCTCAAACAATGAAACACAAAAAATATTTTGAATGGTATATTTTCATCTCATGATAAATTTAGTTTTCTTAAAAATATTTTATACAAGAAAATCAGAAAAATGATTTAACATTTGGTTTTCATTTATGTTATATATATTTATATATATATATCAGTCTCTTTCTGGCATGGTGAAAAATAGTAAAAACAGAAGTAGAACTTTAATATGGTGCATACATATATAGTTCAATTAATAACAATGATTGATTTCATGTTATATTATAATATCACATAAATAAGTTTCATAGATTACAAATTAATATAAATGAAATGCTGGTTAATCAAAAGTAAAGGAAACCTAAGCATTAGCAGGAATGTCCTACAAAATGAGAGTATTAATGTATTTATAAAGTTATAATGATAGAAATAATTGAGAGACGTACGTAAATATGCCAGATTATACTAAATTAATAGTACATACTTAATAATTGGTGATCATTTTAATGTATGTGCATTGATTAAAATCCATTGACTTTTAATGAAATATTTTATGTATGTTGGTTGGATTTTCATTATCTTGATTGAGTAATGGATATATATTTTTTTCAATTTTAAGAGGTGTTGAAATTACCAGTTGCTACACATTCATAGACTCATTGATTCTTAATTACCAATATTTGTAATAAAATATTAATATTAAGTACAAACAAATTATATTCACAATTTTAAGGTAGTGTTGTCCCTCTATGTGATCTATGAACAAATATGTATTATCAGCCACTTGAAAATTATTTAAATCACTGGTTTATTTTCTATGCTAAGTTTTAATGGCACACTTTTGTTCTAATTCGTCTATTCTATTTTTCATGACTTTTAACGATTCTTCCATTTCTTCGAGGGATTTTTTAATGCTATTTTCGGTAACTTCATATTTTCTTATTTGAATGTCTTCCTCTGAAATATGTCGTCTTGTTCTAATCGTATTAATATTGGAAATGGACTTGCAGAAACCACCATCACAATTATCACAATCAGCCCATAAATTTAAATCCATTTTTGGTATATTTTCACAATCTATTAACCCATCTTCTTGTTGCTCAGGCAAAATGAACACATTTTCTGTAACTGTATCAATATTGTCACCGTTATCGCATAAAACTCTAGAAAGAGTTGATTGTTTTATCTGTTTCAATTGCTCAGGCTTGAAAACTTTAGAATTCTCATACCAGAATCTATCCCCGTCCCGCAACCTACGAAACTGTTCAACCAATAAGCACTGGAATAATGGCCCAACTTTTGCCCCATTTACTTGATCTTCTAAAATCCCACCAACCCAAACATCAATATTGTGCACACTTCCATAAAGCTCTTGTAGTTTTTTTCTTATTTTTGTATCTGTGATTTCATTTCTTAAATCATCAAATGTATTGGCTTCTGACATGTTGCAAAATTTTCTCCATTCTGTATATGGAGGAATTGCATGATCTCTTGACCTTTGGATATTTATCGCAGCCAAGTCTAAAGCTACGGCATGAGCAACATGGAAAAGCTTTTCAGTTAAATCTGAATTCAAATTTTGCGCAGGCGTTTTAAGTTTTGCTGGCACGCTAAATAGTCCCCTCAATAATGGATCAATTCCTCCTTCTTCTATAATTCTCCATGAAGCGAAAAAGGCTTTATGCAAAGGTAAATGACCTTCCGGGATTTCGTTAAAATCTTCATCGAGTCTTTGCAGAACTGGATTTATCAATGAATGCCCAAATCGTAATGCAGCAGTTGCAAAGACATTGGCTATTGATGGATTCAATGTTGCATCGTAATCATTTTTATCAGAATTCAATTTTTCCATTCCTGAAGGACCTAATATTAGAGGCAACCAATATTCATATGTTATGTGTTGCATTTGAGCGCCTACAATTTTTCTCGCTTCCTGGTATATAGTATCCCCACTCCAATGAGGATTTATTGCCCTGAGTTCATAACCTATGCGGTTGTGCTCTCTGAACCATAAAGTATGCATAGAGAGTAATCCTACTTGTTCATTTGCTCTTATATCTCCAGCTATAAAACATTTTATGTCTGATTCTAGAGCGCCTCCACGACAATCCATTTGTTGAGCGTCAGAAGAAAACGGAAGAAGTGCTTTTCTTCCCGGAAATGTAACACCTTCGCGTAGAAGCCCATCATTTGTGGTCAAATTTCGGAGGTCTGTTGCAATATTTTCAGCATATCCATATATTTGAGAAGCGTCTATAAAAGAAGTTAGTTGATTGATTTGTTCTCTTGGCTGAACTTCATCAAAAAATACCGAAGTCATTCCTGATCCACATACAGAACTTGACCTAATAAAATCAATACACCTTCTGTTATGAACTCGGGGATCATTTTCAGGTATATCAATTGGAAAACATGGAGCTGCATAATCACATGATCTTTTACAATCTATTCCATCCCAGCTTTGAGAAGTAACAGATGGTGTAGCATGATCAATATCATGATCTAAAAATTGACCCCATTGCATAACCATATGAGAAATGCGTGAATCAGGGGTAACAGTATTAGTAGATATTAATTTACTGGATACATGTCTTGAACTGGGTATTAAAAACCCATTATATTTTAAGTTTTTTGTCCATCCAACTGGTTGATTGAAACCATTTTCATATATTGGCTTTAAAATTCGTCTAAAGCCAGTATTTGATGCTCCCCATGTTGGATTTTCTAGATTGTTACATGTTCCATCAATAGAACGGTATTTAGAGTGAAAACAGATATTGGTGCAATTTGTTACTATTCTGTGCGCAACACATCCAGATAATTTAGCAACTAAATCAATATGCTCTGGTGACAATAATTCTTTGTAATTAAAATCTGATGTGATATTCACTGTTTTACCGGCGTTAACGTGTCTTCTTATGTTGATTAAAGTTCTTTCATATACTTCTGCTCCTCTAGCGAGTTGTCTTTCTGGCGCACTGGGAAATCTCACGATTCTATATAGCTCTCCCATATTAGGACGGGCATCTCTGTTATTGAATAATGATTCTACTGTTTTATTAATAGCTTGGTCTACTTCTTGCACTGCTTCTGCAAAAGCTATTCTCACAAATTGATTACCGGGCCTTTCTAAAGAATTTTCTCTAACGGTGAGTAATCCGGATGCCGTAGCTCTACCATTTTCATTCACTACTGAACATTCGTAACGACCACTATCTTGTTCGGTAACGTTTGTAATATATAAACTTCCGCCTAATGATATTTTATGCCTAATTGATCTGATTACTAGTGATCCATCTTTTCTCCATGTCACTGTGGGTGGTGGATTACCTTCAGTTCTACATGGCAATTCTATTTTTGCACCGGGTAATGTTTCAATATCGTAAGGCTTGTATAGTATTTCTGGCAATTCAGGTTCGGGTTCCACAACTGTTATGTTTACAGTTTCTTCTTTAAATCCTTCACTATTTTCGCCTCTACATAGATAGCTTCCACTGTGAATCTCGTTAAGTGGTGCTATGTGAACCTTGTTAGTTTCGACAGTTATAGTAGATGTTGTTTGAAGTACATTTCCGTTTTTGAACCAAGTAACAGTGGGAAAAGGAAGACCACGCGCTTCACATCTCAAATTTAATTGATCTCCAAATTTGTATTCGATTGGTTCATACGATAGAGATATTATGGGGGGCTCTGAAAATAAATATTAATAGTTAAATATTGGTGTTATCAAGATATTGCTAAATCTGTATTTTGTTTTGATATATACCTAATAATTTAACATTTGCAGTAGCAAAAATTTTTCCATAGATATTTTCTGCCTCGCATCTATATGATCCAGTATCACTGTTTTCTATGTTATATATATTGATAGTACCATTGCGGAATAATTTAATTTTTTCTGTTAAAATCAACTTTTTATCATTGTGATACCACATGACGTGGGGGTGCGGTTTTCCTTTTGCAAGACAATGTAGGGTAACATATTTTTCATAGACACTGACGGTCTTACTCGTTGGGAAAATAGAAAACTGTGGCGGAGCTGTAAATTAATTAATTACAACTATGATAAAATATCTATTTCATTAAATCGAGACATTACTTATTGTCTACCGAAGATAACGTGACCTCAGTACATATATTAAAAGATCAATCGAGTCAATGATCATTAAACCTATGTAACTATTTAAATTCGTATGATCATATAGATTGTGAGATCTTACCATTTAAGCTCGGTGCGTCGTGTAAAAGAAGCCTGGCTTCGTTAGATTTCACTTCACCCAAAGGATTTTTCGCCATGCATTCAAATACACCTATATCGCTTTCATCTGGGTTATCAATTTTAAGTGAACCATTTTCTAATATGTGATATCTTCGATCGGTAAGTGGTATTTCATTTGAATTTTTCATCCATAGGATGTCTGGAGTAGGATCTCCGTTGGCTTGGCAAGTAAAAACTGCATTCCCTCCAAAATTTACATCTACGTCCTTTGGTCCATTTATAATCGACGGTTTTTCTAAAAAAATATAAATGCGTGTATAATTTTATCAAATGTAGATTTAAAAGAGTCTTATATATTGATCGACTTATTTACCGCAGTGTAAATCTTTTGGTTCCATTGTGTTTAGAGGAACTCCACGCATCACTTCAGGATATTGACAAATAGCAGCTGCTTGTAAGCCTTTGCCATTATTTTGCTTTTCGTTTATCATTTTTAAAAGCCATAATATCGTGCAGTCGCAGATTAGTAAGTTGCTATCGAGTCTCAATCTTTGCAGCAGAGGCATATTGTCAAAGGAGCCTGCCGGTATTTTTTGTATCTTGTTGCTTTGTAAAAATCTGAAATATGAGATCAGATGCAATATCAATAATAACTATAATTTTATAACTATTTCAAATAACAAATTTTGTATTTAATGCATTTATACTCACAATCGTTCGAGGGAAGGAAGCGATGCAAATACTTCTTTGTTAAAATGAGTGATTTGGTTAAAATGAAGATATCTGCAAAAAATTATAGATAAACTTAATAAAACAATTTAGCTAGTATCAAATCATATTACAATTCCTACGCAGGTTTGATTTAAACTAAGTGTACTTGAAATTTAATAAAAAATAATATAACAAAAATATTTCAATCGATTCAATGATTAAATAATACATATCAGTAACCCACAAATGAATATGTAATACGAACATTAGCAATTATTATTTATTATATTTCAAATATATTAAGAAATTGTAACAAGTGTCCAAACCAAAATGAATTAACGGTAGTGTTTTATTTTACATTCTTGGCATGTTTAACGTTGAGCAACGAGGATGAACGATAATATAATATGTACAATACTTCAATTCAAATTATGGCTGTAAGTTCAATTTATGATTTTACAATGGCATAACTCAAAATATACCTATATTTTTAACTGATTGATTGTTCTGTATTTTTTTTAAACCGGTGGTATATGAAAGCACAAAAAAATACAAGAAGTTATGGAATTATAAGCAAAAGCCAAAATTACAATTATTTCCTGAAATTAATATTTTCCAGCCATTTTGTATAATAAAACTAACTTTAAAAACAGCAAATTTATTTTAAACCTGAAATTGAATTTGGGCTACAAGTATACTAGAAAACTGTTCGCTGAAGTTTATTATTGTAAATAATGGACAGTTATATCTAAATATCAATTCCACCAATAATTTCAAGAACAAAATATATACAGCTTGAAGGTCTAAAAATCTAATTTATACTTAAATCGATGGATAGATATTGACCTAAATCAAGTGTTACCATTTTAAAACATCATTGTTTTGTCAATTTTAAGTATAAATATAAGTAGTTTGCGAATTTAAATTTGCTAGATATAGACGTCTTTGACCTGGACGACGGCGTTGAGCCTGGTGATGATTGTGTCGCACGCAATGCAAAAGAGCTAAAGCGAAATAGGCTTTTTTTTAAACAAGTTTGCTTGTATATACAGCCTATAACCGATGGGTTGTTACAACGGTTTGTGTTTTTTTTTTATCATGATCATTCTTATTAAAATTATGACCTGTGGAGGTCCTCGCTTCTTATGTCCACTGATTTGTCCAAATGATTGGTAGACTTTCACTCGAACGTGCTTGTTGGTTGGTAAGCTGCAACGTGTATCTTTTAGGTCTGGATAGACTATTTGTCCGTTCAACTATCAAATCGGAGAAGAGGCTTGAAAGTTGGAGGAATATAAGACATCTGCTGCTTGTTTTGACAGACTCTTCCTCAAGATCAGTTAGAAGACGGAGGAGAAATCTAGGATCACAGCTCAATGACTGTTTTTGGCGTCGGGTTTCAATCCCCCCGTTCAAGACTTGCTCACTTGTCGGTTAAAAGGGCGCGACTTCATTCTTCTATTTTTCAAGTGTAACTTGTATAGGCGGAGTAGGGCAAATTAGACTAAGCTGGACGAAAAGTGAAACTTTTTGAAAGGTCGGTCGGAAAGAGAGGGATAATCGTTTCTACTCTTTCCGTTTCTGTCGTACAAACACGCGTACATAGACATGCTACGCGCATGCGCCGCGCCGCCTCTGCTGTGTGCATACGTAGCATAAAACAATCAGCAGCACTGTTTATATATTACACAAACACAGTTTAATTTTCTACTGCGAATATTTAGAGAGAAGAGAAGTGCCAATAAGTCCCTGGAAATATCTAAAGAGCATCGAGCCAGAAAAAAGGTAAAAAATAAATTAAAACCATTAACAAATGGTAAAAAGCAATGCATAAAATATTTTTTTCCTAGAAGCTAAGAAGTTGCAATTCTACCTCGCAAGAGTACTCACAAGATTTTTATATTTGCGCTCCTGGAGGCAGCTATCTACCTATTTTATTGTGGCAGTGTATAGATTGATGGAAGGACGTTGGTAACACTTGATCTGGCGAACTCTATGAGATTAAAATAAATACATGTATTATAGAAATATGTTGCAAACTAAGTTGCATGAATTTATGAAATATATCAATTTTCATGTTTTCCTTGATAATCGTTATATAGTCGTAGATTCGGTATTTCACCGTTTTAATGTATATTACATTTTATTCGCACATTTAATATTTCAAACTGAAACCGCACATTACATTGCAGTTTTGATTGTATTTTTTGATTAGGAATATATAATTTTTATAATCACAGGTGACAAACCTAAGATCGTACGTCGGCTTGTTGCTGTAAAACATCTATTTTTCAACCCTTAATGTGTGTGCAAGACCTCTACATATAAGAGGGTCGACTCTCATACTATTGAATTTCATCGACGAGCGTTATATTGACATTCAATCCTTATCACTCAAACAATATAAGTTGAAAATGAATATCCAAAAAAGCCATATTTTAAAAGCGTTTCGTGAGGATTACATTTTTTGGTGATGAATTTGTCTTTGGTTATCATTCAGATACATCTGGCCGGCAGATGCCCGGTTATCACAGGCCCACGCCTCTGTAAAATGAGGGCATATTTTTTCATTTTACGATTTAAACCGCAATAAAAACAGAATGTACACTTAAAAAATTCTGGAAGCGACTTCAAATTAGAGGAAACGTTGCGGTGTGGCGGTAATCGAGCGCTAAACCGCACGACGAATGAGAATTTCTCGTTCATCCTTGCATAATATCTATTTATGTCATCGATTATTGCGAAAACGCGCTTGATCCTTAAAAAACGCAGGCCGATAAGAGAATTCGCAATTTCTAAATGCATAATCAAAGCGCGATTCATACATGACGCATAGCAGCTTATCAGTTGATTGAAACATGTTCGCGCTTTAGCGCTGCAATTTGTGCAGCTCCCATTTTATAATGCAACATTTACGCTTTCGATGGCAATGTATGTAACGAATTTGATGAAAATTATAATCCTTTGTAATATTAATGATCTATACAATGAATCAACACGCAAAACGGCGAAGTTTTATAGATATACGCCAAAGAAGAATTTGAATTAATTGCCTATTAAACCGACTGTTAAAGCTTTTACTATCAAAACGCAAGTCTTTTGAATGCAGACGCTACGTTAAATGTATTTTGAGAATCGACCGATTAAAATACACTAACAAACAATGAATTTGAAGATAAATTGCATTTGAGGATAAAATAAACGTCAATAATTATAAATTCGAGCTTATTGTTCGATATAGCCGCCTTTGACTTGGCAAGTATCAAACTTAACGCTCCCCTATCCCTCCAAAAATCCAATTTATTTTTTAAAGTTAGATAATACTATTATAAATGCAATATATTAAATACTATTATAATTTATGTTTTAAAATAATATATAAAGATGGTCCCAAAAGTACCCGACCTAACGTGTAGATGGCGCTTACTGTTATGAAAAAAATACTATGATGGAATGTATCCAGACGCTACGTCGCTTTCGTGATCATACAGATAATAGAAAATGCCGCAAAAAGCCCTTAAAGAAGACGGAGTGGCCATAAGGTTTGTATGCTCAATCGGTCCGCTTTTCGGATCGCTGCTATGACAAATGAGCGACTCGCGATCCAAGAAAAAAAATCTTTAATCTATTCTTATGCAATCGTATTCAATTAATTTAAATATTCAGAGCAGTCTGCTTGTATTATAAATTCTGGAATAAACAAAGAAAACCAAAATCGACCAAGTGAGGTCACCACACCAGAAATGGTGAATAAAATCCACAAAATGATATTGGATGATAGGTATTTTAGAGACATGATAGTTATTTTAAAAAGTGTTTCACATCGCATATTGACTGAAAATTTAGACATGATAAAGCTGTGCGCAAGATGAGTGCCGCGTTTGCACACTTTGATGTTTTAATCGAATTTTTGACAAAGTTTCACAGCAATAAAACCGAGTTTTTGAGTCGATTTATAACTATGGATGGGTCCATCACTTTGCATATGTGACAAAGGAATATGGGGATCCTCCACCGCCTCGGGCGTTTATTGGTCCCACTATGCTAGCCTACTCAACAAAAATGCACAGAAAGGTGTAAAACCTGAACCTAATCCAGTCAGTAAGTTTTATGGATAGGGGAAAGTCTAGTTTCGCTCACAACTTCATTTGGCGCAAGCCACTTATATAAATTAGCCTCTGGAGGGACTTCTGTGATCGTACAGATCATATAAGACCCCGGGTACGCACTTAAAAACGAAAACGCCATAAAAGAGGATGGAATGGCCATTAGGTTTGTATGCTCAATCGGTCCACTTTTCGAACCGCTGAATGAGCGACTCGCAATCGGATGCCATACCTGAACATAACGATAACGAAGAAAAGAGGGATTAGACAACTTATAAAAACGAAGAAAGCCAATAAGTGTCGCTTTGGTTGGTGTTATGCTTTTTGCGCCCGTGGCAAGCACCTGCTTTATACACACGTCAAATCGAGTTTCAAATGTGTTTGCACAAATTGGTTCATGGTGATTCTAGTCTTTAAGATAGCTCCTCGATTGTCTGCCGTGGATCTGACTCGATTAGGGACTAGGGGGTCTCCCTAATATTTTGCAAATCCAATATGAGATTTTATGCACCCGGATTTATTTTTACAGCGATCAAGACTGTTAAAAAAAATTAAATATTTATATAAATCAGTATTTTCGTCAATTTTAAAATGAATATTATCTTATTCACTTTCATTCATCTTTATTCTGAACCAATTTCATTCATGATAACTCAAAACTGTCCGATTTAATTAATTTACTCTGCTCACCTTGGCACATAGTCTGTCCACTGCTATTTAAAACGATTCATTCTCATAAAATTGTCATAGAATTCGTCATTGTCATTTATTGCAGATGTTTCTTTTGCGATCAGAATTATTTTAGCGAAATGCAACACAGATTTGTCAGTCAGATAGGCGGATGAAATAAAAAATGAACTCCAAGGATGCAATAGATGGGATTACCTCAGGATAGAAAATATCAATTCAAATACTGTACGAATTTTAAAGCTTCAGTGCTATTTCATAAATATTTGCACACATCGTGAAGAAATTAATTGAGACATGACTGAAAATAAAGATGTCATACATTTTTTAACATGGATAGCCATTTTAGAGGGCATCTAAAAATGATCCAAAAATTGAACGGAATTGAAACAAACTTTAAAAATGTTGAACAATTTATGTGGTATTTTTATTCCTTGTTCATGTACGTAAATTTACAAGTTTTTTTTATATGACGTTTCTCTAAATATCGTACGAGTTGCACGTATCAATTTACGTGGTATTTTGATATTGCTTAGGTGCTAAGAAATTTGATTTACATATTTTTTCGTATATGCCTTTAAGCAGTATAGAATTGTTGGGTGCAAAAAAATCAATACGGTGTTTATGGAACAGAAATTATCAAATGTTTCTCATTAATTTCGAATCAAACTTTTAAGCTCTACTTGATAATAATTTATCCGTTTATGGTAAAACTTTAGTGAGTTATTGGGCATGTATCCAAGAAGGCTTTTAAATTAGCAGAACCATTGTTTGTATGAGGAATATGTTTTGCGAGACGTTTAACGGATGCACCACGTTGGCGCATATTGCTTGGTGAGTGACGGGGAGAGGAAGGATGTGCGGATGGCGGTTGAGATCCGCTCACGGGAGAGCGGGACTCAGTCGGTCTTCCAGGCGAGAGTGCTATTTTAATTACTATTTTTTTGCTTTCGTTTACAGTTTTTATCAACAAGTATTTACTTAAAATATATTTGAGTCACTGAACAATCATAATCTGTTGACTTAACATAAAGGCATCGATCATCATCGTTTTCAGTTGCATATATCTGTATGACTATCTCATATTCTTCCATATTCATTTTCTTATATGAGCCTGATTCTAATATAACTTCGATGATACTAGAGATGCTAAAAAAATGAGTTTGAGTAAATCGATCTAGTGTTATGCTAAGCTTCGCAAATTCTTACCAAAAAATGTGACATGAAATATAAACAGATTCATCGCAAAACATGCCACCAATAGTTCAACGTCTATATATCGCCACGCCGCATTTTTGACGAAAATTTCTCGCAAAATCGCATTCATTCTTTTTTTTTAAATGTTCGCCATTAGATATAAATGTTTTCACGATCCTTCACAATATTCAGTCTGTCTTCTAGAAATAACAAGCGAGATGAGGCTATTGACCAGATTGGCATTTGACAGATTGAAATTGGCTCTTGATGCGTGCACTTGAGGATGAATTAATTTCGCTTCAGATATTTTCAAAGTAATTTTAAATTCGTATATATATATAGAGAAAATGCTAAAATATATATATTTAAAAAGCACTGATACACATGAACGTAAACGTAGTGAAAGCAGTGATTGTATGTATGAACTAGACGTTGAATTGTAAAGATCAGCACTGGTTGATGGATGTAAAGATGGTGTTTCTGTGTAATACGAAAAATAAATAAAACTAGCAAAACATATTATAATTTCGTTTCTAGGCCATCAAATGATTAATTAATCTTTTAATTTTATTAATTGCTTTCGATTCGCGTTAAGTTTAGATATTTGCGCATATAATTAACACATTATGCGCGGGGCAACATCGCGCGCGTTTGCTTTCGCGTCGTGCGCAAAAAATGTATATTTACGTAAAATGCCATTACTTTTAATATAATCAACATTTTAAAATATATTTTTCAAGATGTTAGTTAATTGATGTGGTTTTTTTTTTGCTTTGCTGACAATCTTCTTGGAAAGGATTTTAATAGGGCTACACATTTTTATGGAACTTTTTAATGAGCTGCATCCTTCTTTGTACTTTTTTGCTTCAAAACGTATGTCCCACAAATATTTATTTGGATTAGGTTCAAGGGTTGTTTCCAAGATAACATTCCTTGAATATTTTGTAGCTTATAAATACAAATTGATTATTCGCATTTATCCATGAAGGTCTTGACAAACATGACATGAAAATAAGCATCCCGTACGTAATGTGCTAAGGCGGAGGTTCTTATACTGAGGTTCGCGAATCCACTGCCGGGGGTTTGCGAAAATATAAAAAAAACATTTAGAAAACATTATAAGAAGATCTATTTTGACCAATATGAAATATTTGTTGGTTTGAAAAATTAAATCTCAAGAACGACGTAAGATGTTGCGATAGGGTGCGCCAAAATATGTGTTCAAGTTAAGATATATTTTAGACGGAATTATATTGATAAGATTGATGATTCGGTCTTAATTTTATTGCTCTATCAGCTATAAAATTCAGATTTACATTTGGACATTAAAAATATTTGCATTCTAGTTTGAGAAAAAATATCTCACTGTCCCTAATTCTCATCAATAATTCGTCGACATTGAAAATCAATTAAAATGATCTGGTTTTGGACAGCCAAAGCGACTTAATACCTCGGGCATAATCCACGGCAATACAGTTCGATCGTCTCAACACTATTTTTAGATTTTATGTGGCATCGTAAATCCTTCAGATTTGAGAGCTACCGTCCGTACCCCAATACTCCACCACAGCATCATCGCGCGATGGCTTCCATGGGCGAAACCGGTTTGGGAATTCTGCAGTCGAGCTTCCCTTTACACACACAGGAAGGTGGATTAACGCAAATACGAAATGAGTCGATAGAGATAACAGATATGACGGATTTAGAAACGACATGTCTGCGAATAATTTGAGATTTCCTGATGATATCATTGTAGCGGCGGCAGCACGAGAAGGTTTGCAAATCTCGATGTAAGTAAATAAAAGCTTTTCTTGTGCCACGTCTGGCTCACCCACGCATTGGCACGGAGCTGTGCTACCGAAAATTCCACCCAAAAGCGCCTGATTTATGAGATGATAAATTTCAGTGAAAGATTTTATCGCGTGTTATATGTCTGTTATGTGATTTTAAGGAGCGTAGTTTATTAATTTTTTCGCTGAATATGTTGATCGGTGTATTTAAATTTTTACGAGTATCTATCATAGATCCAGATTTAGAAGACACGCATCGAAAATAACTGTCTTCGCCTGAGTGATTTTTATTGCTGGAGTATGACCCTGAATTTGACGACTGAACGTTGCTAAATTTATCGGGTTCGACAACCGAATTATCTAAAATGTTGTATTGATATAAATAGAAACTGATCGAGACTATTAACGCATTCCCGTCGGGCTGCGCATATGTGCTTCTTGCGGGTACTATCGGCAGAGGCGGGTGGCGCACCTTTGCGTCTTTATCCACTTTACACTACTGAAATCTTATATTTTTTTATCACACTAGTGCAAAATGTTCAAACTGGCGCATGCTGATTGGGGTCTTGGAGGCAGACACCACAGGATTGCCTATGAGAGTATTGCCACATATGGAGCAGTAGCATAGGCGGACAGGCTTGGATACCATGGACGTGACAAGACGGCGAGACGAAGCCTAAACATTGCACAACGGTAGCCACTATTGGAGCGTACAGAACAACTGCTACAGACAGCCTCCCTGTCCTTTCAGTGATTATGCCTAAAAGGGCAAATAAAGGCAATGAGACACCTTAAAAAAACACGTAGAATAATTAAACCTGGTAACTCCACTCTATCAGTTGAGGAAGCAGATGGAATTCTTACGGACCCTATTGCCACCAAAATTAGGCTAGAAACGCGGCAATTGCCGATTGGGAACGCAGTTGGTTTGAGTCGCCTCATGGTGGATACATGCGGAATTTCTTTGCCTCAGTCTCATCTCGCCTTAAGCTAAAATGGGTTGACTCCGATCACTGGACTTCCCAGTTCCTGACGGGGCACGGCCGTTTTGCGACATACCTGACAAGAATGAAACTAAGAGATAGAGTTATCAGAGCTCCTTTTTCTGGACCTCTTGGCTACAGGGACTTGGTGGTCAACCCCGGTGCTTTTTCGGCATTCAAAGCTTTCTGCCATAGTTTCGGAGCCAAATGCACCTTGGATGGATACTATCTTTAGTATCCGTCCTCTATCATAACATGTCACTACGGGTTGACCATATACTTGTATCGACCAAGGTGTGAATAATAACAATAAGAAATAAAAAAAGATCACACTGATATACGCACCACATTTTAAAAACTTCTGATACGTGTCATATGTGCTAAATATTTTTTACAAATGTTTCTAAAATCTACCCATTGGTTAAAAAGTTAGAGATTTTTTTCTAATACAGCTTTTTTACAAATTTTCGCAATTATGCTCCACATCAGATGAAAGACAATGCTATGCGTAATCTGACGGGAATGTGTTAACACATTGCGTACGGGAAGCATATTTTAATGCTTAAGTATTATTTGCATATCAAATCTTCATGATTTAATGTGAATAATAAATGTGTGTCTATAAGATACAAAATATTCCGAGAGTATTATTCAGGAAACAACACCCGAAACAAGCATTTGTGGATCATAAATTATGAAGCAGAAGAGTACAAAAAAGGATGCAGATCATTGAAACATAAAAAACGCGTAATCCTATTTAAAATTCATTCCGAAAAGGTTGTTATAAAATGAAATTTAAATTCTCATTTCAATCCAACAAATACGAATCATTTAAATCAGTATATGAGCTTTTGAAACTTTTCCGTATTCATACTGGTAGCGGAATACTTGGTAAATACTATCATAAAAAAATATTTTTAAATGTTGATTATTTTAAAAGTTATGGCATTTTATGCAAATATGTATTTTTACGCACTACGTTGGATGCGTGCCTGCGCCAGGGGATAAACGCGCGTGATGTTGCCCCACATGTAATGTGTTAAGAATTGAGTCGTCGATATTAATCATTTTGACAACGCCTTCTATAAAAAAAGCTAAATTCATATTTTGCTTCGCTCAGACGATATGTATTATCTTAGGACATTTGCTATGGAGTAGCTCTGGTGTGCTTAGAGGTTTCGAAATGTTAACAGTCTATTGAACACGAGATGCTGATGGAATCTATTCAAATGCAGTCACAACAATTCTCTCGAATGAAATTTATGAATCTCATTTCTTCTTTTTATAGTTAAGCCTATTCTGTTCCGAATGCCGTTAAAATAAATCTTTTCGAAGCTGAGATTAATTTTTATTGGTCGTTAAGAAGTTAAGTGCTTTGTGGGCTCATTTTGACCTTTTTTATGCAGCGGTGGCGAAACGGACAATACTATAAGAATATCAAAACACATATAATAAAATACACAACGGGCGTTTCTGACACTAAAAGTATCATACATGAAAAATCATCATACAATGTCTCATTAATGTTTTCAGCTAAGTGACATTCGTTTGCGAAGCATGTCTTATATATGTAGCGCTTTGGACCGGATATATATTGCAGCAGTTTATGGCATTTATGAATTTGAAATAACAATGGGAAGTCATTGTGAAAAGCAAGCGGATGATATATAAGATGAAATGATAGAAGTATATCCTGCAATGAAATGGAATCCTTCATGTATATCATCATCATCATAGTGCAGCCACAAACAGTCCACAGCAGAATTATGGCCCTCTTCGATATCCATTCACAGGAAGGGGTTACATCCATCTCATCTGTATCATACATTCATCTCCTCATTCGCTCGATATTGAAGGCCTGCAATACCACCGAGGTTTATTTCGAACGCTCACCTAACGAGTATCCTGGTCTCGGTAGGGAGTTTAGGAGGTTTGTAAAGACTGAGTATTTTTCGGAAGACAGTGGAAAACTACTCTAGACGACCTTTATCTTAGCAAATTTAGACAAATTTGCTAAGGTAAAACCTTTTTTCAACTATGCCGAGAGACGATAATGCTATCAAATAAATGTCTGTCCGAAGTCCGATGTCTGTCCAATCCGCTTTGTTAAGGTAAACAAAGCTTTTTGTCAACTATGCCGAGAGGCGGTAATGCCATGCCCGGTTTTGCTAAGGTAAAAGAAGTAATGCCATGCGTAGTGGGGGGGGGGGGTCTCACGGGGCGTGGCAGGGCCGCGGGATACGGTGAGGAAGACAGTCGCTTTTCGAGGCAAGGGAGAGTGTACGCATACGCATATCATTCCTAACCTCTCATTCTTTCTTTTCAAATTATTACTAAGCGCGTGTGGCATTGTAACCACATCCTATATATGCGAATCATTATCTTTAAAATTAACAAATCAATAATTCATGTATTCTAAAAGCGAGTACCTTCATTAAGGCACCAATAACCAAGCAAAAAAATCTGAAAGTGCAAACAATCTACCACGAAGCGACGGAAATGCATAGCCCAACATAGCACTGAACGGAGGATGCTCACAAGGAGCATCATCAAGGCGTCGGCAGCTATTCCGCGTCCATGAGTCTGACAGGAGACTCGAAATATCGGAATGGTATATATTTGTAATCTTAATGTAATGTATAAATGTGTGTATAAAGGTGAATCTTCTAGTGTAATTATTACCTAATGCCTAACCTAACCTAACCTAACCCTATAAAGAATGTAAAAAAATCGGGGTGCTAACAAATTTTGGAGATCTTTTAGAAGTAGGATTAATCTCAACCCAATATAACTTATTTGATTTGACAGCCTCGTTTCGCAGGAAGAAGAAGAAGAGGCTCGTCGCCATCGGAGTCTCGCAGTTGGAATCTCTTTTACTGAAGTTGTAAATAAATATCTTGAACAGATCAGCAATCCTGTATTTTTGTCTTGAACATTTTTTTCCACTTTTGGCTCTTCTTTCCGATTTGGTAATTGAATGGACTACATGAACCATGCGATAGAAATAAACTGTGGAATTCATAAGATCATAGACTGATAGTCGGATAACAATAAAGAAAGAGATATTTGCATGAGAATTATTTCAAATTTCATATTGGCACGACGATCAAATCATCTGCTATCCCTGCACTATATCGCAGTATTGCGTCGAAGGATTTCGTTTTACGGCGATAGGTCAGCTACCTGGCATTTCAGAATCTATTGGGTAGTTTAAAAAGTTTCCATCATTCAAGTTGCACGATTCTACCAACAAGGAAACTATATTTCAGCGTGAATTATGATTTAGTGACATTTTTATTGTAACTTGTGATAAAGTACAGACGTTAAATGACTTATGGTTTCATCTGAAATGTTTGTTTTTTAAACATTTATTTAGTAGTAAGTCGACATTTTTGACGTTTTTTTTTTTTTTAGTTCTGCATCCAAGTTCTGGCGTCCAAGAATCTCATTCTAAAATTCGGTTTTCCAAAGACCTTCATTCATAAACATTTATAGACGCGGCCGATAAATTTATTAACAATTGCTACGTTTAAAGATAGAAGAGAATAGATTGATGTGACAGCGACCAATGGTGATTTTTTTGATTTACGATTCTTGTGCCAAAGGTAAACCATTCTAAAATCACAAACTGCGGCGGTGGTAGCATGTTTTATGATTTTGATGCGATCCTGATGAGCTTCGCGTGGCGCTTATTTATTAATCTAAGAGATGTCATCGTCATTAATTAATGACTGTCAAATTTCACTCGACGTTAAATTCGATCAATTGAGACTGCTTGGAACAATTGTTAAACTTCAATTATCTTTAGTTATTTATTGTGATCGGCGGCCTCGTTTACCGACGGTAATAGGGAGTATTAATTGTCCTTTAAGCGATTCTTAAAAGGTAGTTAAAGTAACGTTTTTTTTATGAGAAAAACTACTATTTGATTATTTGCACAATGTCTAGCATTTACTAAAATATCCGCTTAGAAGACAGATAGACCTACACATAAAAATTAAGGGTGCGTTGGATTTATGGATTGTGAAACTGCGCCGGATTAAATGTGTTAAAACAATTACGGCGAGATTATCTCCATTAAAGACATCCTGATGAGATCACTAATAGCATTGGCGTCTTTTAGAATTGATATAGACCTATGAATAATTGAAAAGCGAGACTCCTTCTATAAAAGCTTATTTGGATAGTTTATGATAAAAATCTAACAAAGAATTTGTGATTTTACAAAATACTTAAACATAAATTCCGATAGAAAAAAGTTAAAAAAAAATAAGCTAAAATATCGCAATAAAGTTTGAAAAATTTGGATATCACCATATCACCAATCACCATAAATTGGATATTAATTATGATATGTAAGATAAATTTGAACTCGAATAAGGGCCATAGAGCAAAGTCATATGTTCAAGGGGAATATTGATAAGAAAAAGATTGAGTACCGCTGACTTACATAATAATTTAATTTAAAGCAATTTTAATACGTTCCAATCAAACGCTGGATAATATAAGTTGGTGTTTATTCGATGCTGTTACGCGCGTAAACATTTGGCGGCAGCAGCAAACAAAGAAATACAAAATATTCGTTTCATGCAAAATAAGCGCGTTGTAATTGATGTAAAAATGCTCCGTTTTCATTATCTGGATATTATGGCTCACTATTGATCTATTTTTAATTAGCATCGTTAAAAACAGTAGACAGTTGAAAGCCATGTGCTCCAACTAACAAAATTTTATTAGTGCAAGAATAGAAAACATTAAAAATTCGCATACAAACAGCGCTGTAACAGGTTGTATTTGATATAATTTCAATATTTAGATCAAAGATTTGTTAAACGTTTACTGTGTATTAAATATTTTCTTGTGTTTATTGTACAGTAATACAAGATCGAAGATAAATCTTTCAGCGGGCTTTTTTGCCACGCTGCTAATTTTGGACTATTGGACGTAGGTGGACCAATGAATACTAAAACGATGATTTTAATCAAATTAAATACTTTTGCGCTGAGAATCACTATTTGTTGATACATTTTTATTTCACACTACACAATTCAAGGACTTACATAAGTAAAAATCATCTTACATTTTATTCGGTAAGAACCAACTGAAAATCATTTTCATCATGATTTTTTAAATTTCAAACAGTGCGAAAAAAGCCTAATTTTAATGCTAAAATATTTTTAAAAAATAGTGTGTATGTTTACAGCTTCCAGCATATGTTTACGCTCGTAACATAAGTACAAAATAGCGCGTCGTCAATTAAGATATATATTATGGAGATTTATTTTGTATTTACATAATAACGTTTAACGGTTTTACTGAAGATTTGTCGAGATTTGCTGAAAATATGGGCAATTCTTGTGCTTCAATTAAATAATACTATAATATCGAGAAACTATGATGTTTGTAAACAAAATTAATATAATGGAATATGGCACAAAATGACTGAAAAACGATGCCTGACGATATCCAATGCTTCATAATGTTATCAAGAGATTAACACATATTTAAGTGTTCTATAAATTCGATTTTTTACATAATTGTTTATTATGCGTTGTTTTATGCAAAGCGTCACGAATATCAAAGAGGGGACTGGACTCTTTGCACTCCAGAAAGCCCTTTCCAGTACAGTCAAAAAGGTCGTCTAAAGTAGTTTTTCACCGTCTCCCTAAGAAAACTACTGTCTTTAAAAACCTCCCACACTCCCTATTGAGACGGTCGCGAAAGCGTTTGTCAATGCATTAATTCAGGATATTGGGTGAGCGGTTGAAATAAAACTCGGTGGTAATGCTACCTTCAATATCGTACGAATGAGGAGGTGATTGTATGATACAGACGAGATGGATGTAGCCCCTTCCTGTAAATGGATATTGAAGAAGCCCATAGTTCTGCATTGGACTGTTTGTGGCTGCATTATGATGATGATACTTGTTAAAAAATATATTTTGTCCCATTCCATGATTTTTAAATACATACGAAATCAGTTGTTGATACATTCTTTTCAGATTGTTAATTTCAATACTCTCAAAAAATGAAGCAATCGATAAATACTTTAACAATAGATACTATGGATGATCTTCAGGATTATGGGGTGGAGAATTTATTGAGGTGATATTGACACATTACATGGGTTATCATCGCACAATTTGGCGAATCAGGATATATAGAGTATGTTAATTTTAATAATATTCTTGATAAATCTGAAATATTTTTTATTGTAATTTAGTGTGGGAAAACTTCGCGGTTATTTTTGCATAATTATAATATTTTGCAAAATTGAATAAATAAATAAATATAATAATTTCTGTCGTAAATGTTGATTTTTGATGGTTAAAGTGGGTCGATTTTTATGCTGTTCGGGCTTTGCATCCGACGGAAGTTGCCACAAGCTGTGGGGGTAGATCCTAAGGGTTGCAGGATGAATAGACTGTCTATTTTCTTTGGGGAGCCTTGCGGACTGGTCGTGTCTAACTGTTAGCTTACAAACTTCATTTGCCGCCATTATGTTTAATTTCGAGTAAATTTTGCGTTACGTTTCGCATAAAAGCCTCTGTTTCATGATCGTCGTTGTATCAGTATCAATAGTAAATAAACTAAATTATTAAAGCTCATCATGTTTTAATTGTTTCTATCTCTTTTTGAGGATTGATCTTTTTCGGTGTTTTTGGATGAGCGGTTGGAGATAAAGAATTGCCCTCGCTACGGAGGTAAAATATGGATTTCCGTCGCGTATGCTGCGAGTCCGACTCGGGGCTGCGGAGCCCTGTCGATTGAGGGACGGATGTCCATCGATTATCATCTAGGCCCTTCAGGCTAAGATGATAATGATAATGATGAGATAATATAATTTATTTTACAATAACTTTTTGTAGTATTATTCTTGCAAAAGTTGTGGGAATACCGTGTTGATTTCCATTTTGACAACATTTTCATTGATTTTTGCTTATTCATGCCCTTATAATATAATCAAAATTAAACATAGTATTTATTGAATTGTTGTCATTATAATACTAATTTTAAAATGTCCACCCCGTATTAGTACGGGGGGCAGTGAAATTATTTGCATATTTTTTTCTACAAAGCTGATTCTTAAAAAGACAGTATTCATTTTTAACAGCTCGATTGGAAAATATTTGTGATCGCATTTTGAAAAGTCCCGGGCAAAGTTGGCCTATGAGCCAAATTAGCCACTTTGTACAAATCGTTTATCATACGAAAAAACTATCTAAAAAAAATGACGGCTTGTTTGAACTGTCCAAATACCATTCATTGCTTTTTTCAAGCTAAATCCCAAAGTTAAAATCGTACAACATGGATGAATAATTGACGCTCGCTTCTTTGCTTGTTTCTTTTAGAATATGTTTAGTCTATGATATAAATCTAAGATTGATTTAAAAAATAATCCAGACGTTGGAAATAGAATATGAAGGTGAAAACTTCGATTTACTATATTCCTAGTAGCTGAAATGATAGCATTTAAGAATGTTGAATAGTCAACCATTAAAGTGAGTGGTTGCAAATTAGGCGAATCTGTATTTGTGGATTAGAATGTATGGCGCTCAGAAATGAAGTTATAAAATAAACAAATCTTGAAAATCTGGAGGAGAAAAAGTTATTAGAATACAAGAATGATCAAATAATATCTGAAAAACGAAATATTCCAAGAAATGAATCAAAAACAGCTATACAATGGAATTAAAATTTCAAAAAAATTCTAATAAATTTAACAGCCGGTAGAAAATATTATCAAGCTTCCAAGTATCGCCATTCGATGCAAAATTGTATTAAAAAAATATTTAGCATCAAATAAAGCAGCAGATTGTGCATATCGTACAAAATAAATATCATTGCTAGCGGGCACGCAAAGCTACGCAGATCGCGCTTTCCAAGCACTTACAGTTGTTCGAGCTTTTTGAGGTCCTTGAAGGCGCCATCGTCCACATGATGGATCCTGTTTTTGTATAAAAATAGAGAGCGAAGATTTGTGAGTCCTTTAAATGCGCCACCTTTGAGCACCGTGAGCTGGTTGTTGTTCAGCAGGAGTGTGGTCAGTTGCTTCAGGTTGCTGAAGGTCCCCGGCGGTATGTCGCGAATCTTGTTGAATCTCAGATCCCTGAAAAATAAGAAAAACGGTCAATGGTGCTCAACAAGTAACATTAAATCCAATTTTGAAAATATACTATTATGTGACTACCATACTATTAAATATGATTAATTTCAAACATGACTAAGGACGCCATTGAATGGTAGAATTAACTTAGTAGATTTTGGCAATTTCCTATTAATGAACTTGTGGAAATAAAGACCCTTCAAAATCAGATTTATCTTACACTCGCAACTGTGAAAAATTTGCAAATGAAATGCAGTGTCAAAGGTCGTTCTAATATATAATATTACAAAATATATTTTTTAATAAATAAAAGACATATTGTTCCTTTTAAATCCATTTTGTGCCCGCCACTCTTTTTTACAACCCCTAATGCGCCAGCGACACAGAAAGATTGGGAGTTCTCCGCCCCTACATCCAATAACAGATTTGACTCCAGGAAATTATTGTAAGGAAACAAGAATGCGTTTGAAAAAGGTTGCCAACTACTCAATCGCCTTGAGCTTTTACAATAGGAAGCAGTAAATTAGAATTAAAACAAGCAGAGCAGGCGTAGTGTTACATAAAAATGATTTTTTATTGGTTATCACTGTCGGTTAACAAGATATTGGATGGTTCTCACGTTCGACGCTACTTTTTTTTATTGCTGCACATGTAAATTATAGACCATTTTAAACAATTACGAACGGGGCTTCCATATAACAATAAATAATGTAATAGTTAATTCGGAATGACAACGCTATGTTGATCGTATCAAAAGAGATGGCTCGGTCGTAAAAACTTACATTACTCGATATTAAACAGGATTATTTTCAGTTGCGTCTGAAGAGAGCCATGTGATTATATCTGGGCGAAAGTGGAACACTTTGTATATGCTCAAAAAATATTAAATGATACCGAACAAATAAACGCGAATGTTGATGCCAAAGATGCAATTCATCTGCTGCAATACACCAATGACGCACATGCTGCGTTGGTGGTATCCAGCGGGTAAATGTAAACTTTATCATGAATAATTGTACAATCATCATAGTTGGACTTGGCGATCAATCAATGATAAACAGTTTATAATACCCGGCTGCTGTAATTTTGTGTTTATACATATTTCGAGTCGACGAAAAGCTTATCGAACTTATTTTCGATTGATTTTTCTCAAATTTATGGGCGCAATGTGAGATTGAATAAATCGATATACATGCTGAAACATCTTTACTAGCGGTGTTGGATACTTTTTCAGCGATGACTGCCTACAATAAATATTGTACGGCCCCGCTTTATATTCACACGTGTGATCAAATTTATTATATCAAGAGTGCCATGAATAAATCATGCCTGACTAGATAATAACATTGATGATTGATCGTCAACTAAATCCCCGGTAAACTTTTGTAGAATTAAAACAGAGATTCTCATCTTCATGATTCACAGTGTAGGTACATTTTAAAATGTTGAAGAAACAAGTAGAAAAGATATTTGGATGCCGTACAATATATTTTCAGGTAATAAAGAACACGGCTTAAACAAGTAGATGTAAATACATCTTTATAACATACATATGAATGCGGTTCTTATCGTCCTATAATAAGACAGCGCATTCCACTATTTATATTTACCCTGAGATTCTCTTTAAACTTGTATAGGCACGGTAGGGCAAAGAAAGGGAGAAGCGTTTATATAAGGATGCCCGACCTTTTTAGCCTTGGGAGCTACTTTTTTTTCCTTTTTTTACAATTTTTTCTCGGGACTGACTTCTAATATGATTCTTATAAGATATTTTATTTAAGATTTTTTTTCCTTTTGTTCAAACTAAAAAATGTTTATTTAAAATGCGAAATATTATTAGATATATATGTGCTTGCAAAATAGTTAAAAATTGTTATTGTAGTATATTTTTAACATCCAGTTTTCTCAAAACGCGATGACATAGCACAGTACGTTCTAACCTACTGGAGTAGATTGAGGGGAGTATTATCTTTAAAAGGCGCAAATCAAATTTGCATTAACTCTTAATTTAGGTAATTTTAAATCATCATAAACTCAGATGCTGTATTTTCATGTCTGCCAATTATCGTTCGTACAAATCCAATTATCTGTCAAGATCGCGCAGCGTGTATGAAGCTTGTATATAAATAAATAAACTGTTAATAGCACACAATATTCGTTCATTTCTTTGAGTTAATAAACTTGAAGTCGATTAATTTGGGTTATTATTAGTCGATAAATTTGGGTTATCGATTTATGATCGAACGATGTACGCAAGACACAATCTCCGCCTCTATCTTTCTACAAAGTCAACGTGCAAATCACTGTCTTTGTCTCTCTCCGAGCTAATATTCTTTCTGAATCACTGGAATTTAATCGTAAATACGCGGCTGAACTCATCAAAAAGTTAAACTTGGGAAATCCGTCACCGAAACGTTTCTATTAATTTAGCAAGCATTTGGAAGTGTTTGCTTGTCAATTTCACAAGTTTTCCAATGGCACAAGTTATTTAAGGAGGGCCGAGAGGTCACTGACGAACCCTACAGTGGACATCCATCAACCTCCTAAATAGAGCAAAAATTTGACGTTTGTGCATGATCATTTGAACTCATAGAAAAATCATCACAATAACGCGCCAAGCCTGATTTCCTGGTCAGGACCCGCGCCCCATTGATTCTCCAGCCTTCTTACAACCCTGACCTGGGTCCTCCAGACTTATTTGTTTTCTCGCTTAAAAGGGAGGGTGTTATTTCGAAGATCTTCGAGTTGTGGTTAAATATTCTAAGAAAGCGCTAAATCGAGATGTTTACATACAAATCCTAAGAAACGTTGTCAAAGAATGTCGTGAAATTATCAAATAAGCACGAATTAAGTCAAGTCGAATAGTCGTAGTCAACACTAGTAACACTTTTCTATAATCTCATATATTATAAAAAAAGTAATTCATGGATCTACGGTAATTAGAATTTGAACGTAAGGTTTTATAAGAAATGTTCTTCTTGTATGATAAACCCTTACAACTTTGTCAATGATAAATTGTCTATAATCGTATTTTTCCTGATTAATAAAACTGAGACAATTTATTAAGTCAGACATTTATCCCAGTTTGATCAAACTTGGAAGATGTTGGTAAAATTACTATATAAAAGTATTTCATCAACATGATCCTCCATGCATTTCGTTTATGTTTGATCTACAAATATGATACAATAACGAGAAGAAATGTTAATAAACAATTGGATGGGCTATGAATAAATGTTAAGTGGGAACATTGACGTTTACATGGACTTTTACTTATTCCTCAGATGGAGAGCACTCAACAATAGCGGTTTGCTTTAAATAATTACCATCGCCATTAAAATAGCTATTAAACTCCCTTGCTCGGTGTCACTACAAAGAATATACATGTAATGTTCCATTTTTTACATTACGAATTATCAATTGTCTCGCTTGGCGCTGTGAAAAGAAGGTCACCGTATTGTGATATTTATGATGGCGTTATAATATTTTTACTCTAACGATGATGAATGCATCTATAAAAAGACACGCCATGGACAATCGGTAGACAACGGAGAGTTTGAAGGGAAATTGGACGAATTGGATGACGATTTTGGACCACATATGGCAGAGATGAAATAAAAGAGCTTGTGACATTCTCAAATGGTAGCTGAGTTTTTAAAAGTAAACATTTTCAATTATTAATTTCACGGATGACGAACTTAAAAATAAAACTTCATCCAGGGCTGAACTGAAAACCGATAACAGGTAAAACTGTTATTGTTGCCGGAATGAAAATCGGAACTGAACCGATTCAAAATTACCGGTTTTATCAGTTTGGTACAAGTCTTCCACGAAAGTGATTTTGGTTGATTTTTGTGTTGACAAAATATATGAACTTCACCATCAACCAAAAACATTATAATGTATTTGGTTCCGCATATCTTTATCTATATATTATATATATTTTCTATGTACCTAGACTGGGACTATCAGATTTAAATTTGTTTCCAAGAAAGAGATGTTTCTAAATAAATTGTTAATTTATAATCCCTATGTAGAGGCAGTTATGGAAACGTAATACGTTAACTAACGAATCATCAATAATTATAAATAGTAAATTCGACAATAGTATTAATGTAGAATATTTATTATAAAAGACGAATGAAAATGTTCTAAATTATGGTAGTAAATAAGTTTTTAAAAATATTTTAAAAAAATCATCACCAGGAGCTAAACCGAAAAAATTGTTATTCTGAAAAATACACTATAAATTTAATTATTTTGAGCTGATAATCTGAAGAAAACTCACGATAAACCTATTTCTTAAATCTATTCAATTATACTTAGGCTAAAAGCATTTTCGCAGCTCGCAATCGTAAATATCCGAATATGAAAATTGGTGAGCTTCTTGTATATTGTTAACAACTCGGTGTATGATTATGATGTTATTTATAGTCACAACGATTAACTCACATATCCCAGATGCGAAAGAAGTATATATGCTGACCAGACAGTGAAGACCAATATTTAATTCAATCGGAATATTTTGAAAAAAATATCTGTAACCCGTTTTCATTCATTTAATTTATCAATTGAGTACCAATATTTTCTATTGGATGTACTCCAATTTTTCGGTAATCGCATCGGGAATTCCGCTGAAAATAGCGTGTTTATTGTGAGAATATTGATGCATAATGAAGTCTAAGAATTTAAATTCTGCTCTGTAAATATACAACTTCTCGAAATTTAAAAATTGCTGGAAAGTTCATTGTATCCGTTTTCTTGAATGATAAAGGACATTTGCTGTTAGAGTTCCTATCACAGAATATAACCATAGCAGGATAAACTTATTTCTATTTAATTACATCTTTGCAATGGACTATTTAAGAGAAAAGGCGAAGAAAGCTCTCAAAAAGCTTGCTGTTCTTAAATGACAATGCGGGCAATAATGGTACCCATAAATAAACCATCCACTATACAGTTTAGATCAAGCACCTCGCAATTTGCTATAAATGTTTTTATTTTGATCAATCCTAAACCAAATGACATGCATTCAATATAAATAATGCTTAATTTTAATCATTGATATTCATTGCTAAAATTACATTTGAATTTAAATTGTGAAATTGAAATGCTTTACTCAATGTTTTTATTTTTAAATTATTATAAAAGGAATTGAATGATAATTTCAACGAGGTCATCAACGTTAAATACGTCTCAAAATGAACTGCACTTTCATTTTAAAAAAATCTTTGATCTTGTTTTATAACCATTATTTATAAATATTAATTTAGATTTAATATTATAAAGTAAAATAGATTATCAATTAAATATATATATAGTGGAATCTCGTCTTACGTGTGTTTCTGGTTACGAGTTTTTTGGGTTACGAGCCGAGACTCAAAATTTTTGTTTCTGCTTACGAGCAAAATTTCGGGTTACGAGTCGCACATAAGCGAGTTTCCTCCGCGAGTCCCGTCGGACCAAGTTATCAGGCCATAAACCGACGAAAGACCACAATGACTTAAAGAAATTGTATACGAATGGGATTTTCAAACTCTGCTTTAATGTCACAGAGGGCACGCAGCTTAACCTACGTGAGTTTTGAAAAAACCGCTTCGATATAGAATGGTGCCTGAAACTCATCAATTTAACATGACAGGGTATCTTAAGAAGAACACTGAACTCTACGTGGAGAAAGTTGTGGCCTAAGGTAGTTTTAGAACGAGGCTTCGAGGAGTTTGTGTGTGAAAATGAGCCTGTCGAAGAAATTGTGTCCCTGGGCAAATCACCGAGGTAAACGAATATAGAACTCGTTGCAGAACATAGGACCTCAGTGTCGATGAGTACCATGAAAAAATAACAGTTTTAATCTTTTATATTTATATTTACATTATTATAGGTATTATTAAAAATATTATTTAATGGAATTTAGTAATATTTTTGGGGCTCCGGAAAGAATGAATTGCATTTCCATTATTTCCTATGGAAAAACTCGTTTTGGGTTACGAGTTAACTTCTGAAACGAATTAAACTCGTAACCCGAAGTTCCACTGTATTACATACTAAAAAATAGTTTAATTGTTTAAATTATAGATTACTATTCTATTTGATTTGAGGTCATCAAAGAGAAAAGGCGAGTTTCTCTTGTTTGATAACACATTGGCTCGCACTCTGTTTGTATTTTTCTTCATTTCACTTTTCACATAATGAGAATGATATTATAAGTTGTGTTTGTGTAATATATAAAAAGAGCTACTAGTTGCTGTATGCTACGTGTACCCACAGTAGAGGCGTTGTGGTGCATACACGTAGCGAGTCTATGTTCGTCTGTATGCGATGAAAGGAGTACAAACGATCCTCCTTCTCTTTCCGACTAACTGCAGCTTAGTGTTTCACTTTATGTCTCGTTCAGTCCAATTTGCTCTACCCCGCCTAACAGTCATAGAGTTGAGCGTTTATAGTGAACACTAGTAACTGTTTTCTATTTTGTAACGCACGCCACAGTTTCTAGAATCAAGCGTATCAACTAACGGATATTTATGAAGTGTGAACACATTGTATAAAACTAATGTCTTGTTATTTTTAAGTGAACTAAGATGTATTTATGATGATTGGAACATATATTACAACATTTATACACGTGTTTGCTTGCGGGGCGTATATTGCTGATATGGGATTGTTAAAGAGTGCCGAGTGAGATACGATCAACAATCGTGGCTAGATGAACTGGGATTTCAAACTAACACTCGGAACCTATTAATTCCAATTTTTACGCTTTTGAAATAAAAATTGCCTGTCCGAGAATAGAACTTGTACGTTACTAGATACGGGGGTATTGATTATTGGAGCTGTAAATCGTATTTTATGGTTCGAGGCCTTTGATCATCGCAATGCTGATTACGTCCAAAGGTCTACGGATGCACTTCGGGCTTATTAAATAATTTCACGTAGCTTAGATTAATATGAATTGATTCATGAGGTGGCTAGGTACGAACAAAGATGAGAAGATGAGCATTTCCAATTAAGTTCAGGTAGATGCAACTCAAGAATAAGACTTAATTAAGCCGAACCGTACACCGTCTAATTACTTGCTTCTTTGATGGAAGACTAAACACAATCATGTTTATCAATTAATCAACTATTTAGATTAGATTACGTTAACAATGATTTAATGATTGTATTAATCGTAGGATGTACGGTCTTGTGAATATGTCCAATGTGCAATGTCGTTTGAAATCGTCTGCAGATAAGTTCCAGCAACAATTTTTAGAAAATCATTAGCTTTTAATTGAACGAAAACTGAAAGAATGTTACATACATAAATTAGCAATTTATTCAATGTGTATTATGCATTTGCAATTTTATTAATATCTTCATTACATGTAAGCTAAAATACACTTGACAACTCTCATCAAACAAATAATCATCTATTAAAAATCACTTCTTAAAGGTCATAGAGCCTCTGGAACCCGCTCCATGCGTACGCTTCAAGTTGGACGGACGCACGGGGTTCATTTGCTATCGGATCGCTGATGATCCGTAGATAATGAAGAAGTCACTCGTTTTGATCAAGATCTTTATTTTAATCGGAGAGAGATCCCAAATGCGAGACTATAGGCATTATCAATGGATGCTTCTTTTGGCAGACAATGCTGTATTTCCCTGTTTTTGACGAATTTAATTACCATTCCAACATTGAATTCTGCGTATTAGCTTATTGATACATTTAAAAATATCTCCAACACCATTATCTTGGTTTATTGTTTCGCATATGTAGATTGAACTATGGCACTTACTGAGTGGCATTTATAGCAAAAGCGTTCGGAGTTTTAACGCAGAGATGTTAAATTTTATTCGAATATTAATATTTGCGTTGATGCATAGAGTTGCATTCCTTGGCTTCGAATTCGTACATATCTTTCAGATTGAGATTGCTTTACGATAGATTTACGTGAATTGCTCGAGATAACTTAAAGCACTTAGGCATTTGTAAACACAGACAGTACATTATCATAAACCAAGTTCGCATCCGATGAAATAAAAAAAATTAAAATAAAATGGAAACCTCACGTTTTATTTCAAATCCACGATTCTAAAACAATCAAATATTATTTTGAAAATATGCCTGAAGTAACACTAAAGCATCGAGTGTTTCGTCATTTAGTCTGGCTCTGATTTTGGGAGCCAGGCAACTTGCTGCTGAAAATGGACGCTCAGCCTCCACACTCGTTGGAGGTATCTTCATCAGATATTTAAATGCTAATTCGATTTTATGACCGCATGAGCTCCCATTTTCGTATAACACCATCAATGTGACTGATGAAGTTCCTTTCTGCTGAGACACGGAAAAAAACTCGCAAAATTCCCGATTTCCCGACAAATTATTTTTTTCCGTCGCTGCAGATGAATACTTATATACTATAATACTTTGATGTGATTCGTAATTATATTGCGGTGGAATACAAAAATTCTGAACCCCGTATCTATTATATTTCATATCGATATTCCCATTATTAGAGTCGAGGTGTAGTAAATACATCACCGGTAGGGGAAGATAACAATTTGAAAAACTATATTTGTATACATAGATTAGACAGTTACTGTCTCTAGGCATCGCCTAAGTTCGCCAATTAGTAGTTACAACTTTGTTTCCGAGCGTCGATATTTCGGCAGGAATATCTCGATTTAGTAGCCTTCATCGTGCTGGTGAGGTGTACGATTTCTATTAGATAAAAATTTTAATCCCGATTTTTTTCGGATTACGTTTACTAATTATGAGCACCTAAATCTGTCCGGGATCCCGGGATTGAATTCCTTAATCTTTAGTGTACCTTCACGAGTTGCAATATTTCAATAATGTCGCAGTATTTACAGTATCTCAGGCAGCGATTTCCAATCTTAATATGCCCATATTTGCATATATTTTTTGCTGCATTGTACCAAATCTCGAAGATGTCTCTCGTCAATATTGATCAAATATATTTGCATTCGTATGATAAAATCAATGTTTATTATAAACAAACAATCTTCAGTGACATTTTTTCGCAAAAAAAATGTAAATTACAATGAAATCATGTTCATTGAGAAACTTGCTGCACTTTGTAGATAGTATGACTTAACATTCCAACAACCGGATCCGCTCAATGGTTAAATTGCATTGGGTATTTCATGAATTTTATTGAATCGCCTTTACGTTCTTATTAGCCAATATTTAATACATGATAAAAAAATATTTTTCAAAGATTCCCAAATTTTTAACATTAATTAAATAATTCAATTGAAATATTAATATAAATTAATCGGACGAATGGTGATACTCTTAAAATGCGATTGCAGAGGGATTCTGGGATTGGTCGCTGATATCATTAAAATAATTTCTTGTGACAAGCTCTCTTATTTATGAAAGTTATTTAAACAAGTATTAAGTAAAACGGAACGATCCTTCATTTTACTAAAGTAGGTAGCATTTTATGTGGATATTTTGTGCGAAATTCGCCTGGACTCCAGACGACGTTTAGTACGGAGCACCTTGAACTGCAAAGTGTTAATATAAGAAGAAGGCGAAGGATTTCAAACCTGTGTAAATTGAGCATTACAATTTTGTTATATAATCAAACATTTGCTTTCTAGTTCTTCTGAATACTTACTTAAGTTTGTTTGAATGATGTGTGAATGATTTGAATATACATATTGTTATTCTGTTCCTAGGATTGCCAATTTGATGGCCGGCTCCTTAAGATTTATAAGAAGCTGAAAAATATTTTATATCTACAATTAAATCGCATAGAATACAATTGCAAATAAAATATTTTGACATAAATGAGTAGGAAGTTTTATGCACATCATTTCCATAATTATTAGATGCTAATTGATCCCAATATTATAAAAAGATATATACTGACAGCTAACATCTCAAATGTAGTTAAAAATACACTTCTCTTACTATATTGGTTTTTAACGTATACAAACTCTGTTATTTTCAACTCTTTGAATAGTATAGCAATAAATTATATGGGGCGTTAATTACTAAAGCAAATCATGCATCATTTGTGTTTTTGCTCCATCGATGGTTCCTAAATATGTTTAGAAACATGTCAAAATCTATTCCTTTTTATCGAAATCTATCAGTTGATTGATTGCATTCATTCGGTAGACTATGATAAAATTTAAAACTCTATTCTATGACCTTATGTCTAATAAAAGGATTATCTTTATTTCCAAAATCGTCATTATGGAGTAGATATCTAAAGATGTAAAAAATATGTTAAACATGTCTGAATTTAGGAATGCAAATCATTTCAGTTCGCTCATTTGAAAACGTATGATTGGTAGTTTGAGTGTTAAACACACTAAAAATAATATTTAAATGTTTTTTTTGTTGTTGTTTTTGTTGTGTTTCTCTAGTTTCTATGAATGTTTTTCCAGTTTTGTCAAAACCCAAATATTTATTTAAAATTTTATCAGAATTGCAAAAAAAATATTATTTCGCTAAAAAAAATTCAACGATTTCGATACGTTCGCTCTATGCTTTCCCTTTTATAGGACTCACTTGAATGTCAAATTTTTCTTGTGTTCATTTGAAATACTCCGAAACAACTATTTTATGATTCACACAAGTATCAAATTCAAGGATACCAATATTATTGTTCATATAACATTTAGTTCGTCATTATTGGTATTTTATCACGCTGTTAAAACTATACATAGTTATCGTTTAGTTTAATAATTATAGCGATTTCTAAATAGGAAGTATTATTTTGCAAATTATTTGAAATTCATGCTGACTCCAGGCGACACTATACGAAGCAAATCTGCCCGGAATGTGTTTTAAGAAGAATCCAGAGCATTGTACGTGGTTCTCCTTTTAATGCGACGTTATGAGCTGAAAATGTGCTTATATTGAAAATAATGGACCTTGGCTGCCTAATTGCTCGAACAAACGCAATTTTCATGGTTCGACGATTGAGCCTTGTCAAGCTGCCATGGAAAACCTCGACAATTGATCACAATCGGGTCGCGCCCCTAGGCCTCGATCACTGCTTGTGCACAGGATCATAAATTCAAACAACAATAGGTAGTATCCGAGATATCCGGAACAAATTACGGTTGATAGGCCAACATGATTTTTGTTCTCCCCATGCTCGTTCCGCTCATTTTTACAAAGATACACATCAGTGTCGAAGCCCATTCGAGGTCAAAACTCGTGTCAAATGCTCAAAGCGACTATTAAATTTAAATTTGAACCATCAGTACTTTTGTAATCCTTTTTTAGTAATGTTGCACTGTGCATAGCATCATGAGAAGACCCGTGTTTTTAATAGTAGATTGTTTGCCGCGACGATTTTCAATGAAACGATCGAAGAAGAATGTCAATACAATGTATGAATCGATTCAATGTCAAAAGGATGACAATGGACCCATTAAGATCAGTAACATAATTCAAAAGTGATTCAACTTGACCGTCAAATAGTTAGTAAATAGCATTGGAATTGAATTATTATTTGATCAATTATTGGAATATTGCTGAATTAGGCATCATATGGACCAATAACTATATAAATAACTACTTTCTTACTTCTACCTTAAAAATATTGTTAGATTGATAAATAAGTAACCTTACTTTGCAACCATATACAATATATACTTGAGATATTGGGAATCATCTGTCGGCTAGTATTTAAAAACAGAGTTTCAGTTTTTTTCCAGGTTTTTGGTTTCAAAATCATACACTTTTAACCAAATCATTAAAGGTTCAGGTCGAATATTTGCATTTAAATAACAGTAATAAAATTCTCAATTAATATAAATCAAAGTTGGAGCTCCCCAGGCCAGTGTGTTTGGTCCAGTCTTTGAAGTGCTGTATACTAACAATATATCACAGAACAAGAAAACAACTGTTTGCTGATGACAGCTTTTTTAGCAATTGGAAATAGCTTTAAATAGTCAATAGGGAAACTATGATTCATGATATTAATAATTGGATTAGAAAATTATCGATGACGTATGTAGCCTTTTTGGAAGTAGATACCTTGGAATAAAATAAAACTTATCGCTTATGTAACGATTATTTATGTTTTATTAATGGATTCTAAAAGCGAACGATAAAAAATTAAGATATATTATATTAATGGAATTTCGTTCATATATACTCAGATATAAATGAAAAATATGCTAAGAACTAGGCTTGGTTAATATATGAAGGTCATGGATCAACAACTAAATAATAATGGTTTATTAATGGTCATAGGGTTAAAAATATATGATCATTTGATTGTAAGAAAACCACTAGTTGCATTCAAAAATTTCTCAGACTAGGACCAGGATTACCGGTTTCCAATAAATCGTTTTATCCGTAAATATAACCAATTTGCTTTAAGGATATCTAGAAAAGAGTATAAATTTATAATTAAAATTATTCAAAGCCAAAACTTCTTATTTTATGTATTATTCATAATAATAATCTGATTTTTCAGGAATGTTGTTCTGTTCATTTTCATGGAGTACTTTGTGGTTATTTCATATTACCGAATTGATATACATATTGCTTAGGTTAATCGTTTGTGGAAGTTTGTATAATAGTAGAGGTAGCCTGTTAAACCGCTGGAGCAGAATTTGTTCGCAAGTCGGAGCTTTGTTGAGGGCAGAGCCCTACGTGATTAAGATTCGAGCATTCTTTGTTGGAAGAACGTTTGATGAAAAAGGCGATCGGGTGCGAATGAGTTTTAGAGTGGCTCTTCTAACTGATATTTTGAGTTATTTTTTATCGACTTATCGATAACATCATCCCTCAATATACATTTGATAACATTTTGGTTTGACGATCTTTCTTAATTTTTGGCAAAGGTCTGCTGTATTTTTCTTTTATTTTGAGATGGTTTTTAGCAATCCCTTTTATGAGACCAATCCCTACTCTTTTGACGTGGTTTTTCATGACGTATATATATTATTAAAAATGTGGTCGCCAGCCACACTTCCTGTAGGTTTCGAAACCAAGATGATTGAGTTATGCCTACAGGTAGGCATTTGAAAATTATTATGTAAATATGCAAATTTAGAAATCCTATTTATATGTATGATCATATAATAAATTGTATTGCCATATCATGTAGGTAAGCTTCTTAGAAATAAGATATATACTTGTATAATTCTGAAAATAACACATTGCAATATCATAAAAACACATCGTTATTCTTGGCAGAATGATCTTTTATAAACTGAACATTTATTCACAAATCACGTTTGTTTGACAATACTTGTCGACTGCGTTGATTTTAATGTACTGTAAATCATTGGAATTTATACTAGATATTAATGCGCATTATTTTTTTAAATTATCTTCGAAATTATACACGATTTCTAAGCTTAACTATTTTTCCAAAATTACCACCTCGTTTAATGGTTTAATGTTAATTAAACCAAATCTATCCCGTTAGTGTTGAAAAACGTCCACGCCATGGCCGGCGTCTTCTCACATCATAAGGGCTTCATTTTTAGCCTCTGTCAAGAGACATAAATGATTGGAGGCTTATTCATAAGCCACTTGATTGATGGGCTTCCAATACATCCATGGTGTGTATTTAGGTTCAATTTATAAATATAAACATTTCCAATTGGATGTCAATCAGAAAAATGAGAAAGGGGAGGCTGTGCTTCAGATAACAATGGAGGGCAATCTCCCGTGTCATGTGAGTTGATTTCGAAAGGTAACTCTATCGATACACAATTGTGTCATTCGACGAAACACATAAGAAACGCATTTCTTGATAATCAACGAGAATATGAACGTGATTCGAGAAAGTTCCAATTGTACAAGCTGACCAGATTGATATAATAGTGCGCGATCAATTCAATATTTTACATCAGAAGCTCCTATTTATTTAATCAATAATAAATAAAAATGGATGTCATCTTTGATAAATCGAGCGTTCTCACGGAAACGCAAATGACTGAAGACACATTTATAAAAGTCATCTTTATCAATGATTATATATCAAATTAAACGATTTTAACTCGAACTTATTTTGACATTTGTCCATTATCAATTAGCTTATTTTAGAAGAGATATTTTCTTTTGGAAATTTGAGATCCTAAGCAATTTATTAGCCTTTGAATAAATTTAATTACGATTTGCATGGGAATTGTCACAGATAAAGATTATAAATTCCTCCGAGACGAATTCTTCGAAACACAATCAATTGTGGGTAGGTGTGTAATAATTTTATTCAATCGACAATTATCTCTAAAATCAGCATAAATAAGCGAATCGTTCTGCTACTCTCTTTTTAATGAGATGCTGTTATCTAACGTAGTATCTACAATATTTTTCCGTAAGACAATGCTAGGCGTACCACGGTATTTTAAACTAGATTATGAACGACTAAAAATGTTTTCTGTACGGTAAGCTGCTCTTGCTTTTTACTATGTTTGTTCGTATTTAATGTGCTGCTATATCGTTCATCCGATTGCGATAAAATTTTATCAACTTATTGCTTACGTTTGCGGAAATAATATAGATATAGTAAAGGTATTGTTTATGTATACAATTTGCTATGCGAGACGTTTAGCGTATGTACTATATTGGCGTATATTGGTCTGGTGGTTACTAAGGTAAATAAAGCATTACAACCGTTTGGTCTTCGGTGGACTATACCGTGAGGTGGTAATATACAAACGTCATCATTTTAATTCATACATGGATCAATTCGTTTGGCGAAAAAAGCATCACATCATAAACATCATAACATCATGTTTTGAAAAAAATATTTTAGAGAAGAAATCACAAACAAATTTTAAATTTTTTACAAAAAAACAAATTTTAATTTGAAAGCCCCAGTCTGTAAAACCTACCAAACTCTCATGTAAGACGTATATCGAACTGAAAAAAATTGATATTTTAGAATCCGATCAGTTCGAGTTTTTGTTCCGGAAAAATAGCGGTTTTCGGTTTAGTTCGAGATATGAGCCTCGGTTAATATCATTGGAGCACACGGGTTAATATATAAAAAATATGGATCATAGTTTACTCTTTTCTTTGTTAATCTCAATAACAAATTGCTGCTTAATTCCTCTTACAGTGCTGGATTTCTTAGCGATTTGTATGTTGTTAATTGGCCAATGAACAACATGCATGAAGTTGTTGATTAAATGCAAACTGTAATACGGCAACAACTCAACATCTCCGATATCTTCTACTGAAGTGCTAATGTTATCAGGATAAAAAATCTTCAAGCCGTAATTAAAAAAGATTGACACTACAGTCATTGTCGATTAATAGATCCTACAAGATAGCCTTACCAGCGAAGGTCAATCGCACTTCGAGGACAATGCCTCAATGATGACTTCTTGATTATTCTGTTGCCAAACTGTATTCAAAAGAGGAATAGCAATCTCGCAACGAATTATAATACGTATGAACGAGTACTTTGTATAAATTTTCCATATGATTGCACGGTGATATGTGAAACTTGGTGTTGAGAATATTTAATTTAGATTTGATTGTCGATACGCTAATCGTTTACGTGGATTTATTCACCAATCAGGCTGTGAATTTGTGCTTTCAAATGTTAATAACAGCCCGAAAATGCACTCTGAAACATCTGAACGGATCCATTATATCAGATAACCTTTATGTGGCGTGGGCGCATTTGGAATTGCAAATTTTTGACAATGCATTTCGTTCAATTAATTAATTTCAAAGTTAGGAGTGTAGGATAATAGTTCTAATCGTAAATAATCACGAAAGTTGGCATTAGTTTTAGATTTCATAATATTCATGGGGCATTAGCAGTTTCAATAATGTCGTAAATGGATTTACAAAAAATGTAGCCACAGGCTCGACAGAATCTACTTTCAAACTGCTCCAGCAGTTTTTAAGATAAATAATACTTCTTCCATTCTCGGAAAGTGTAAAAGAGAATTTTTCGACATATTATTCTCCCTGAAGATTCAGGTTTAAACTGTTTTTAATCTCACTTAAAAAATAAAATAACCGACCAAACGCTTTGCATTTACTTAACTATATTATATTTGTATATAAGTAAAGGTCAGATTGAGATGATTCTTACTTTTAAAGTTCAAAAAGTTTGTTTTAAGATTTTTTTAACGTTATTTCAGAACTTTACCGCAGGCACATGCAAATAGTTCCACGGGCGCATATGCGCCCGCGAGCACATGACTGGAATCCCCTGCATTATATCATATTATAGAGATTCAATTTGAGTTATGCGATGTAAATAGTTGTAATAAATGTCTATCGACAGCGTCTAATCTTCGCTAACACCTAACGATTTCAATGGACATACAAATTCTACATCCCACACAATTAAGTCAACCATAACATCTTAAACACACGTCGAATGATATATTATGTATTAGGATTATGTAAACGAAATATTTTTTTGCACTTTTTTTTATACATTAGTATAAAATGTAACTTCCATCATTATAGCTAACTATTTCCTCTTAAATCCCCTAAATCTTTTCGGTTTTGATTCGACTTCTGTTATATTTCGAAAACTAATTTCCTTTAGGGTATGCTTCATGGAGATAAAGAGAAAATAATTAAAAAGAGCAAAGTATTATTTCGAAAGCTATGAAAGCCCTTGGGTTAATAATAAGAAGCTCTGGTGATTATCGTCAAGTGAAAACGCTGAAAATATTATACGGTGCCCTTGTTCGAAGTCACTTGGAATACGTCTCTCAAATCTGGAATCCCTTCCACGTTATATACACATCTCGAATTGAAAACATCCAGAAAAAGTGCCTCATTCAGATACCTATTATAGAAGTAATAGCTACAGCTTTTTAATACAAAAAACCCGATTTAAACTTTTGTAACTAAAATTGACATCTACGTGTTGTTAGTACTTCATTTACAAATACAAATTTCATTTATTACTATATTAGCCTTGCTGGTATTTAAGTCCTGGTTTTAATACATTATTCTTACTAATAAAAGTAATTTTATTACTCATAAATAATACTAAATAACATTTATAGCCAAAAATACTTACATATTCTTTACTCGAACAGAAGTTAATAATATACGCGATTTTTTCTAATTTTCTTAATATATATGTATAATAAATCGATCTTGTATTTCATACGCCATCATCAGATGAATGGTTCTTAACATTACCATAAACGGTCGTGAATTGATTGCATGAGATTGTGTCATCCGTATGTGATCACTTTTAAATTGATCATCGCACTGTAAGCTCGTGAGAATTAATGAAAAGCCTCATTTTTAAGGCATAATTTGTGATTCTGGAGAAATGGGATGTTAAAAAGTGATTTTTCTGATTTGGAAACGTATTTAGGTAAAAATGAACTGATTCGCTCAGGCATTATTATACTGAGAGACGACCGTGACATAAGAATAGAACATGATCATGCGTATGCGTGTAATTTGCATGCAGAATGGTATGCTTCCAAGCGATCTAAGATTGTGACTAATTTCTTTAAAAAGAAGAATATCATTATTTGATTGTCGTGGGAATAGGCTTAGTTTGGACCCCATAAATAATCTCAAGGATACATTTGCAGATTCGCAATCATGCCTACCACATATGATTAAAATATGATCGTATTACAGTTCAATTATATGTTAATTATTGTTGCAAATCCACTCATTTATGGGCTGACACACTGTATGATATCTTCTCAGGTTTTTTTGAGATTATGACGGAATGAAAACTGAAATTAAACCGTTTCGAAAATATCGGTTTTTTCGGTTCGGTACAAGTCTTGCGCGAAAGAACGTTTGTTGATTTTTGTGTTGATATGACATGTGATCTTCACCGTTATTATGCAAAATTTGTTTGATCGTGATCATTCTGCTAATAGTCCTGTTAAATTAATACTTCAGATACTTTTGTTATCGATCCAAACTCCACATTGAAATCTAGAGTCATTATTATGTATTTTGTTTAGCTCAACTATTCCTATATATTTTTGCTATGTAACCAGACAGGGACTCGCAGAATTCAATTTGATTCCTAGTATTATGTACTCCAACCTGGGGATTCCGAACTTCCAGCCAATAAGTATCAAGACCTTTCTTTTAATAAATTTTATTATAATATACTTCTAGCTCTAAATATTTGTCGAAAGAAAATCGAAATGAAATAAATAACAGTTCGAAGCTCTGATACAATTAATCTTTGATGACAGATTTGAGACACTTTTGACTATATAGAATCAGAATCTTCGTTGACTTTCATTTGAGCTTAATAATGTTTGCAGTAATTAAAGAATTTTATTGAATAAAAAAAGCTTATTTTTGTTTAGTTATTTTTGTAAAGAGGGTAATTGCTGGACAATAAATATCGCCCACAATATATAATTGTATAATTATAGGCAAGTTCATGTAGTTGAGGATTGTCTGTAATCTTCTGGCAATCAATCAGTCAGAATTACCATAATTTACTCTTGATCTTGATTTTTGATCTTGATACCAGGACATGGATACTTTAAATTTAATCTCCTTCTCGCAATTGAATTCATTATTATGCGAATTGTTTTTGTAATTAGAAAATGCAATTTTATTAGCTTTTTATTAGATTATTTGTCATAATATGGACAGTCAGCACAAATTTGCATCTCAAAACTGAACAGCAAGAAGCACAAGAATTTTTTCCATGACTTATAGTTAAGATGACGTCCGTTTCAAAGATAAATATTGAATCTTGACAATCTGTTTTTGATACAGCAAGCCTTTGGCTTTTCCATTTTTATTTATAATTCTTAAAATAGTTTCAATCATGTATTCAAATGAACTTTATTCTTATTTATTATGGGATTTTGGTAAAAAATATAAGACCGTGTTAGAAATTCGAGCACGTCGTACGTAACAAGTATGCAAATAATATTATTTTTCATAATACAGTAGCAGAAGAAACGCATAATTAATCGTTTATGAGAATAAAATTATTTTTTTCCCAGTCAATATATTTTGTAAATACCAAAACATTAAAAAATATTTTTTTCGCTTAAAAAATCAAACTATCATCACTGGACAGAATTATTTATCTTTTTTAATTATAAAATGATGAAGTTAAATTTAAATCTAAGTATTGGGATAGTAGATGTATTCCTGAACTCCTATTGTAAATATGTATTCTGGTTCAAACCTTCAAAATTTGCTGTCTCCGCAAATTGGCGAGATAGGAAGAAATCCTATTTTCGATTGAAAATTCAATGATTTCGACATGTGCGCTATATATGTTTCGTCTCATATGATACATTTTAGTAGCAAATTCTATGTATGTAAATATGATTGATCACGAAACATCTATTTTACGATCCGTTTAAATATCAAGTTCATCGATATAAGAGATGGGCAGCCGTTAAAGATAAAAAGTTCCGCTCCCTTCAAGAGGGATTGAGCTCGTCGCAAGTCGAAGCGATGCAAAACGAATAGCTTCCAGTACTGAAGGACGAATGCTCTACGGAGTATCTATTCACTTTGGTAACCCCTTTCAGCGATGGTTTTTATTGTGGTTTTAGGAAGTGAACAACAAAGAAAGTGATCCCCATTGAGTCAGCTGGGAGCTCACGCTTCAGAAGGTTCTAAATTGAAAATTAAATCAGTTGAAGGAGGAGTCTTTTCACTATAATTGATTTACATTAACTATCTCGTTATTTAATAGCGAGTTACCCTATTTTTATCTTATGCACCAATGCATTCTACAGGAGTACAAGTTTTCATAGTTGAATAAAAATGATACAATTTTACATCAAACTTGTGTTTCATTAAATGCCAGGAAAGCATGTGGCTCATAACCGTAAATTAAAATCTCCTTAGAATAATCGCAATTGTCAAATCCGGAAAATTAGCTAGCATATAGCTTGCAATTATCATAAAAGCTATATTTAGTGTTTGCAAATGTTCTTTGTTTGTCTTTATTGTTTGACGTAAAGTGCAATATTGTACGCTATTGCCTCTCCTTGAGCCAAACCTTATTGTTGGGCACGGTGCCTAATGCTTGAGGGCAAGAAATAGAAATTGCAGTAAAATAACATGCTAGCAGCAAATCTTGATTTATTTGTTGTAATGAGAAATGTTTCCATGTGACTTTAGAACTTGTTCGAATAAGTGAAGCTGTTGATGATTGTTATTAACTATAATTATGTAATTACACACTGTCCTGAAGATATCTTCTTACAGTTCATTATAATGATAAAGTGCGAATGATTTGTTATCTAAGAGTTAATAAAATAAGTCCGTATGCATTTAAACATTTAACGCCACTTGACCAGTTTTTATTTACAGAGTAAAAGAGAGTACAGAGCTCGAAATAAAGCTCGGGGGTAATGCTACCTTCAATATCGAGCAAATGAGGAGGTGAATGTATGACACAGACGAGATGGATGTAACCCCTTCCTATGAATGGAGATTCGCTTTATGGCGTTTGTGCGCAATTTTTAAAATATTGGAATAATTTATTATATAAATAGGTAGCTTTTTAATATCCTTACATACTTGACGATGATTTATATAATGAATTACTGTTAAAGCTACAGAAAATTTTACATTATATTTATTGCTATATTAAATACAGAAGTAGCCAAGTGGGGCAAAGTACCAAAAATACTTTTGTAATAATTTAATGTTATCCAACTGGTTTGCTAAACTATTCACATATTTGATCAAATATAGTCGCTGGCAATATAAGAAATCCTTATATATAATCATATCCAATACATAATATATTTTTATGTTACGCAAATGTATAAATGCTTATATCATTTATAAAGAGGGGTTTAAACATTTAAAAAGACAATATGTAAATGCTTGCCGATTGATATTCTTGGAACGCTCAAATCAGGAATGCTGATGATTATCAATAATCGATAGGTTTCTTGTAGAACCAATGGGCTTAAAATTCAAAGAAGAAATAAGGTCAATATCATGAAATATCTAAAAAAAAAAAATACATAGATATAAACTCCGACGATGATATCATAGTCCATATCCACACTGCTAAAAGATGCTTTCACAAACGAAAAGCAGGTTCTAAGGAACCTGATTTAGGAATCGGAATCAGTATATGACATGGATGTGCGATTCGAAAATGAGTGTTTTTTATTTATTTTTTTATAATATTTATACAATCAACTTTAATGTTAGTAGCCATCGCCCAGTTTATAGATCTTTGTATGAAAAATGCGCTCCACAGTTCCAACGGCATGATGTTTGACGCGGAAGCTACACGCGAGGCTGCAAAGGAGAGAGAGAGCACTGTGTACTCCTACAGTGCCGACCTTGGCTTGCTGGAGGAAGGTAATATTATTTACTCAACATTTATTGTGCTTTAAAACCATGTACAGTGCAGCCCCTACTAAATTTATATACGAGCCGCCACAGCTTATGCGATAAATATTTGGTACTCTTAATACATTTATGTTTACGATACTAAAATATCTTAGTTCTGATCTTCTAAATTTGTTAAAATTGTGATATTTTTTTATATTTTAGATCCGAAACTTTATTATAAATATTCCACTATCCTATTATTTAACCCTCTATTTCAACATTTAAAACGATTATTGATTATGCCATTAGAGTTGTTTGTGCTGTGAAGCAATCATAGAATTAAATTGTCTGCATTGATTATAAAAAAACCATAAAAGTCTCGTAAGAAGGCAAAGAATTGCTCTGATTTTCTCGAAGATTGATGATAAAATTGGTCCAATTAACCATATTAGTTGTTTAGATACTATTACAGTAATTGGACAGAAAATCTGATAAAGGAGTAGAAGAATAAAGTGATCCTGTCAAACAACGAGGTCGCATTCACAGCATATTTGACGCCACAAGTTAATTTTACGTATAATTAAATCAATATAGAATTAATATTTTTCATGACTTGATTTAAAGTGACTTCTATAGCCATGTAAGACAAAGCTTTTTGCCATTTTCGTCTGGTCCCAGCCTACATCCTCCAATTGCCCAAGCCCAGACGTACTACTTGATCTGCCCAGTATAGACGAGGTCTTCCGACGTGTCTATTGCCATTCGTTCCCGAATCTAATATTTTTCATGATAGTGCGAATAGCATATAGCAATGGATGAATAGCAATTATTGTTAATAATAGTAGTCAATAAAATTGATACATTTCATTAGTAATCAAAGCGGAATTTCCATGAAACTATTGATACATTTCTGTCGGGTTCCGCATATGTGCGTCTTTCGGGTAATATCGATAGATGTGGAAGACGCACTTGTATGTTTTAGCCATGTGATTCATTGGCTTAAAAAACCACAATGCTATATGCAACCCGACGGGAATGTGTTAATATCGTAACATGACTCCATGCTATATTTTCGTGTTGATAAAGCACTCATACCTAAGGTTGTAAATTTCATTGACTGTGTAGTTATTGCTTTATTGTTTAGAAATAAATGCCTTCCAAGAATCTACAGCACAAGTATGTGTTAACTTTAAGAAACTTGATACAGCAGTCTCTAAAATCAAGAAAAAAAAACCTCGGAAGTGGACATGCCAAGCAGTCAGCCGACATCCATGTTTTCGATAATTAAAGGCCAAGGCGTCTAATCAAGATGGTGAAATGACCAATAATAGCTTCCTTCTGTCAATCTAATCCAAATTCATTATCAGAGAAATCAAAAATGTATTCAAATTAATTCCAGCCGGCAACCTTTGACTTGCTGTAGAAGTATGTAGAGACAATTTCTGCTGTTTGTCTTCGCTGTTAAGCGTAACCAGTCTCATATGTTAATTTTCGTTACGGTGGTGCTCTTTTTATAATGTAATTAACACCGTAAAACACGTTTTTATATTTTAAATTACAAAAGGTCGCTCGAGAGCTTATGGAAAAAAAGATCTTACGCATTTCAAGATATTCATTAACGAAAATAAATGACACCGCCACCCACTGTTAATATAATTATCGTTCTCGCTAGAAAGATCATCGATCCAGAGCCAGATTCTGTATATATGCGTTGAGCTTTTAGTGTCGATCTATAAACAAATAATGATCCAGAACAAACGTATGTATTCGAAATATGGAAATTGCCTTCTTATTCGATCTTTTAAAGATTGAATTTTGATGATTTGTTTCGGGCAACAATCGTTAATTTTCATCAAGCTGACGTTATATGACACAACAATATAAATCATGTTCAATGTGTCTTAAACAAGTTAGAGAGCTTTAATGATGTTTAGATAAGACGAAAATTCCTGGCGAAGCTAATTAATTTAATATATTTCAAATTTTATCCTAAAATTAAGGAAATAATTCATTTTTGCGTCCTTCATCTCAAGTCATGTTCAAATTTATATTATAATAGTTTAAGCTTAAATAAGTATAAGCAAAATTATAAGTAGGTATTGCAACGTCTGTCATTTATGCGTCCATGGGAACTTTCAACTAAATTAAAAGTATAAGGCAATCCTACAATATTTACTAATTTTTAAACGTAATAATGCATCACAACTTAGCGAGACGATGGACCTTTTCGAAACTTCTTTCGATATCAAGTTGATGATCAATCCAGGAAACCATGGACATGCACGTCCATGAGGTTTTAAATTTACCTACACTATTTTGGATTAAATGCTTCCTTTTGTCCGTGAGCTATTAAGTACATATATAAAAAAAATATTGAGTTATCCTAAAAAGTGATGGATTTTATATTAGGGGAACCCAAAAATATTCGTGTATTTAATAAAAAAAGTTCAAATATATATATGTAACAAAAAAAAACACAGCTTCCCATCGCATTAGCCGTCCTTTGATTCCCTTTTTGAAAAAACCTTTCTGGCTTGAAAGTAAAAAACGTTTTTAAATTTAAAAAGGAGGATGCAGTTGCAATTCCCAGTTTAATTCCGGGATTTTATCAAGGGTAATTTTGCTTTATAAGGGCACCCAAGTCAAGTATAATCATCTTATTCGTTTTTTCGATGAGTTTTAAATGTTTTTGCACAGTGATTTTTGGGGACACCAGCCTTTGCGATAACTATTCGATTTTTTGCCCCCCTGAATCTTTTTATGGTTGAAAGTTCTGATCCTGGACCAACGCCTTCTTGATTTTGTAATTATGCCTTGTGTGGCGAGCAGATTGTCTAATGTTATATGTTGATGTTTGAGTTATAATAACACATAGAACTTTTTAAAAATAAACATATAAAATGAAAAATTAACAATTAACAAGAGAGATAAGACTAACATAATTAACAGAAGAGATAGAACTGACATAGTAACAGTAGGGATAGAACTAACATGAAGAAATTTAAGTAGGCTAAAAAATAATCAATAGACTTTTGAACTAACGATAGTAACAATTATTTAAAGTTTTTTAACTGTAAGTCAAGACTAAATCTAACTATGCTATGGTAAACTGTACATTACTGGTTATATATACATAATTATACATGTTTTGAAGAGTTTATACACAATTTATACAAGCGAATGAAGAGATAGCTAGGATGCATCGAGAGAGGAAGGATGATAAACTGTGGATGCTTCGGTTGTGGGAATAGTGAGTAGTCATCCGATACCTTTTTTGGGGAATCGATAAGGTCTTATTTTTCTGTTGGAATTACTGTTAAGTACGGCTCTGGGTCTCATTATCCAGCTGCTCGAGTATAAGGAGAGGGATTTGATGATTGGATTTTGAATTAAAGAAAAGGAATTGAACAAGTTAGAGGAGAGTTTGACAATGTGGTCTTTTAGAAGTGGAATATCGGCTTCAAAGTGGAGTTTCGGAGATACCAAGGCGCTTTGCTATGTTTTGAGTAGTTGGTAGTTTGGGGTTGTCGCTTTGTTGAAATCCCCAGACAGGAGCAGCATAGGTCATGGTCGGGTGGATTAAGGATTTAGCAATTTGTTGTTATAGGAGAGTTTGGTTTTGATATTTAGGATGGGATAAAGGGAGGTCTTGGCACCGCGCGTTTTTTTGTTGGCTTGGTCTATATGAGGATGCCAGATGAGACGAGAGTCGAAAATTAACCCCAGATATCTGGTTTTCCTCACCCAAGGGATGGTACCGGATGGGAGAGTGAGTTTTGGAAGAGGAGGAAGTTTCTTTCTTGATCTGGTATCCACTTATTGAGTAAATTTGATTGAATTGATCGAGTCGAGGGTTAATGGATTTAGGGATATTGCTAGGTTATAGTGAAAATAGATGGGGAGCAAGAATGGAGCTTTGGGGGACACCAGCAGATATGGGTCGAGGATCGGAAAGGGTATTGGAGACTTTGGCTCGGAAGGAACGATCAGAAAGGCAAATGAAAATAATGTGGATGGTGGTCCTTGAAGCCGAAGGAAATAAGTTTGAAAATTGGTCCCTAATGCCAGACCTTATCGAAGGCTTTGGTGACGTCGAGGAAAACGATACCCGTACACCTCTTCATCTCAAAGTCCTCATAGATAAACTCGCAGTTCATAACGTTCTCGGTTCATGCCTTCTATTGTCAATTACAATTTCAGAAACCAAAACTGGCATCTTAGGACTGTTATCACTTCACCATAAACATCTTTGAGTGTTTCTCTTACATTATATCATCAATAGATGTGGAGAGAGATGCAAAACAATTCGGATTATATAAATTTATGTTCTATACTGCGAAAAAAAAATCTAAATAAATTGATGCAAGCTAACGTTTATTTTTATATTATTTGAGCTAAAAATACTTTTCTTCGGACAGAAATTATAAATATTGTGGTGCGATTTATTTCCAGGATTTTAAGAAAAAAATGTTTAATGAAAGCTGCGGATACACCAAGAATCTTTGATCTGGAAGATCTCATGATAATATACCTCTAGATCGCTTTGAAGAAATGAGAAAAATTACCCAGGATTATCCCATAATAATGTAGAGTCGAAATTAATGAAAGTAGCTTATAATAAAACAGTGAGTGTCTGGAGATCTAAAGAGATGTGGTTAAATTTAAAACGCATTAAATGTCTTATTTGCTTACATCATGGATGTACAGATTTAACAACGAGGATCATCAGGTAAATAAACTATGCACTAAATTATTATGTATGTGTCTATGACCGGACGCAATAATTTAGTGCATCCATGACTGATGATGGATATATATTCGACTGAGTATATAAATATATATGAAATCAAACATCAACTATTGAATAAGAGGGCTCATAGTATTTGAAAAATAAAATGCATTCCATTCTGACACACCTTTACATATATCGGCAAAGATGTATACTAATATCTATAGAAGTTGAAGTAAATCCTGTCTAATTATAAAGCTTGGGCAGATCAATTATAAAATAACTGGGAGATGAGATTTGCACGATAACATAAAGAACATTTAATCAAACTGGTCTTAAATTCGGTTTAACCGTAAAAAATATTTTAACAGATAATATCGATAATAATCCATCTCATCACAGAAGCGATTGTATAATATCAATTTAAAAATGCCTACTTAGTTTGATGATTATGGAATTGATGATATATTGAACGTAGGTGTGATTGTATCATTGGATAAATATAAATAAATTTTTCGATCAAAAACGACATTAAAAACGGGAATACCGAATACATGATGCTGGCGTTTTGCTTGGTTTTATTTATGGAAATGATATCTCGCGACTGGCGAAAAGCACGAGTTACATCTTCAAACATCGAGGTTTCAAGCTCCAGACCGGTTGGTGACATCATCCTTGCTTATATTTCAGGTACTTAATGCTGAACGATTTAAATTTGAACCCGAAGGCATTAAATCCTTTTTTTAGACAGGGACAGCGCCAAATTGATGTGGAATAAACGCACCGTGGTACTCACAGACGAAAGAAGCAGATGCTGTCGATGGAGAGCGCTTTAGGGAGGCGTCTGTCCAACGGTCGACGATCTCCGAATATAAATGATAAATATGATAATCATTTCGGGAGATATCCAAGTTTATTTATAGATGAATGGTTCTAGTCCCGGGTTGAGTATTAGCAAATGTATACACGCGTTCAGCCGAAAGCGTCTTATACATTTTTGGTAAAGGCCATTAGCATTACGTGCGAATTTATCTGTTTATCTTCATAGCTTAATGTTCGGTAACTTTATGGAGTTTAATAGATTATCGATAAATCTCGACGGCCATCTTTCGGCTCTTCGTTTTGATAACCATCGACATCGAGGCAGTTGTTTCTAAAGGTTGATACTGAACAGAAATAGTTATAACATGTATAGTCGATTAAAGAAACATCCCCAAACATTCCAGATTTATATAGCAATCAAAGTAATCAATAAAAAAAATTGGTATTTATGGGTTATGTCATATGCTGTGTAGATGTGGGATGTTATGAATTGGAAATATTTGGATGATATTAATGAGGAGTTTTCCTATTGATCTTCTCGAAGAAGTTTTAATGCGTTTCTCAGACCTGTAAAAATGAGTTCTGAGATAATTTAAGCCAATCAAAGTTCCTTTTGATTGACGGATTAGCAACAATAACTTATGCTTAAGTAATGGGTGGATTAGGCTAAAATAAATATGCTCGCAATCATTTGTTACGCATTGTAACTAGACATTCTGATATCTCGATGAATATCATTTCTCGAAAAATAAGAATTCTCGTCATCATTTATAAAATTTTTTGATAATTCTCGACAGTATTGTATTTAGATATGTATTATTAATGCTAAAAGTATTCTAGAACTAATATTCTATACTTAACACACAATTGAGACCGTGTTAATATAATATGGAGTTATATAAGATAATATCTTATTATATTTTTTTTACAAAATAAATATTTGGTAACAGTCCTCGACAGATTTTTGCAAAACTTCGTAGCAATCAAAAGGTTAAGCAAAGATATAACGAGTTTGAAAGTTAGAAATCTGCAAATAATTTTTGGATATATTTAGAATTCTATTAAAACCTTCCAAACAAAATTCATTTTAAATAATTACTAAACCAATGCTAATATTGACTCTAATATATTAGGTTGTCTCATAAGTTTCTTTCGCAAATGAACACAGATCTAATTATGTCCATGGTTGAAGAAAACCTGCGATATATTGTTCGCGAAATAGCTAACAAGTTAGAAATTCCGCGAACATCCGTCCATAATCATTTGACAAAATTTGGCTACATCAATCTTTCAGATGTGCGGCTTCCGCAAGAACTGACTGACTCAAATAAACTTCAGCGTATTTCAACATGCAATCTTCTTATCCAACGACATAATAAACTAACCTTTTTTGAAGAGATTTGTCACTGGATATGAAAGTTGGATACGGTCTTGGACCAAGGGTACAGAAACTTTAACTGTAGTTAAACCTGGCCTACATCCAAAGAAAGTTTCGCTATGCATTTGGTGGGACTGGAAAGGGGTAGTTTATTACGAGCTACTTCAGCAAGGTGAAACGATCAATTCAACAAAATATTGTTTCCAACTAGACAATCTAAAGGATGCAATTGCCAGAAAACGGCCAGAATTATCGAAAAGACGAGGCATTGTTTTTTATCACGATAACGCCAGGCCTCATGTGTTTTTGCTCGTCAGAAATAAATTATTATCTGGGATAAGACTGAGATGTTTTATCTCATCCTCCATACTCTCCGGACATTGCCCCTTCAGATTATTATTTATTTCTTACATTGAAAAAATTATTTACGTAGTAAAAATGTTAATTCAAAAAATGATATAAAAATATACCTTGATCAATATTTTGCCAATAAACTTAATAATTTTGGCAAGAAGGCATTATGAGACTTTCAGAGAGATTTACTTGTTTATTTTTTTTCTTAATGTGAAAACGAAAGAAATTTATGGGACACCCTAATATTTTGATTATATGTCAGTAAGAACACTTTAATATAGATTTTTTTATTCGAAGGTAGACATAAAACGGACATTCCATAAGTGAATCAACATTCTATCCTAACAGAGATAGGACATTTGTAAGTAGTGATTTCTTGATCACTTATTTTAATGGTTAAAGTAGAACAAGGTTAAAAGTCTATCTAGTATCATAAGATCCTGCCCAATTTTAAATGAAAGTCTAGGAATCCAGTCCCCCATAGTGACATAGAATTAGCTCTCTATATCTGATAACTTGTTTTTTTAAAAAAATAGTGGTTTTATCTTGTTTATAGTGACAAATAATTTAGATTCAAATAAGATAAAATTTAAAAGTTATTTTCAAGCCCCCGCGCAAATCATCCATCTTTATTAGGGAAACAATGATCAAACAGTTACTATTTAATAGACAGTATATTCATTTCCTTTGTGTATCCCGAATCCCGAAGAAAAAAGGGATTAATAATCAAGACCATGGGAAGACACGCTTTTCTCGTCTCGTTACTAGGGTCAGAAAATTAAGACCTTGGCCAACATCGTCTATATTTTACCACCATCTGATCATTTTAATTATTTTATTGAATTAGTATAAAGTTTGTTGGAAAAATATTCATCACGTCAAAAATGGTTTCATATTTTGATTGAAAAATGAAATTACGGTCAAGTTTAAAGTAGAAACGTTCAATGCACTTTTATTTTTTAATTATGATCATTTTGATTTCACTCAAACCAAAAACTTCAGAATTTCACTTGATTTTACGCCTTCGATGATACTTCTCGCCATCTTTGTGTGATGGGATCAAGAACCTTCTTATCCGATGGAATAAATTTATTTCTAATGAAGAAACTTTGTAGAAAAATAAGATGCTAATAAGATGACACTAATCAATTTGTACAGAAAAAATCCGAGCTATATTTGAATCACCCTCGTATACATATATAAAATATTCGAGTATTCGAATATTCGAAAATGGTACCAATTTCATATTCGATATTCGAATAATCCCTTATCAAAAAACATCTTTCCCCCCATTTTTGTAGATTTTTCAAATTAATTTTAAATGGGCACTAATTATATTTTAGTATTTCGACGATGTATCGTTCCTTAGCATCCAGAGAGCTAACAACAATATGTTAAATGCGTCCGTTGACGCCTTTTTTCGTCATTTTTTTTTTAAATATTATTATAATATATGCAATTGAACGCTTGGCAGCTTCCATCAAAATAAACACTTAGCATTCGGAGTCATGATGAATCCATCGTGGGTACCGGAAGGCGTTTTATTGTATCATCATGCTTCAAAGTTGCCTCTGCACACGTGCGTACGCGAACGTGATAATTATGAGATACCAGTCGACCGAAATAGGTCACCTAATTGCTTTAGGTTTTTCTGTGTCTTGTGGCGACTTGCGGTGTCAGCCGAGACAGACAAGTGTTGAATGCTTTGAATTTCGTGTGAGCAAAGAAGAATTTTAATATCCAAAGATCCAGCGGCTCCCAACTGAACGTACCGACTACTGAGAGCCCTGTCGGATCATCATGGCGCTTTAAACACTCCATAACTCGCGCGAGGATCAAAGAAGTATCGTTTCGTATATAACATTAAACAGATCAAAGTAACCCGGACCCTGGGCATATTTTATTCATCGGTACATTGCTTTCAAATAATAATATCTTATTTAATATAAACAGTAGTTAATCCATATTTTGGCGGCGTCATTATGAGGCTGTTATTTTAGTCTCAAGTTGTTCAACTCACACGTGTATGTCTGGAAGACAAACGGTTGCTTTCGTGAGTCAGCACTCGTTTGGAAAAGTGATTGCAGGTATCCATCCCTTGATTTACTTAAAAATAAACACAAATAACTACAAATAATCTTGGATGTCACAAGAAAACGCGTGATTTGTGCATCATACGCATAGAGTGTCGAAACATCAAGGAAGACGGATTTTATTTTTCAGCCTTTTTTCTTTTCGGCATCTAACTTATATGGCGATTATCGACGATTGTGAGGAAATCGTGGACATTTTAATAAATTTCGGTTTAGTATTTATTAAAGTGAAACTTGAATAGGCGAGATAGGGCAAATTGAGTTGAACGAGACGAAAAATGAAACTCCAAGTGGCAATTGGTCGGATAGAGAGGGAGAATTGTTTTTACTTTCTCTGTCGCATACACACACGTGTACACGTGACACGCTACGCGCGTGTTAGCAAGTAGTATCATTTTTTTATATATTACATCATCATCATCATAGTGCAGCCACAAACAGTCCACTACAGAACTATGGGCCTCTTCAATATCCATTCATAAGAAGAGGTTACATCCATCTCGTCTGTGTCATACATTCACCTCCTCATTCGCTGGATATTGAAGGTAGCATAAATTCCGAGTTTCATTTAGAATATTACATAAAGACACCTTAATCTTTTAGCTGAGTATCAAGCTAGTATATTTCATAAGGGAAAAAGTATTAAAAAATAAAACATCTAGAAGCAAAGGCATTATGCTAAAAGTTGATAAAAACCTAATTAGGTAAATCAAATATTGAGAGAATATAATAGAATTGGCAAACTTGGGCGACGTCTAGGGACAGTAACTGTATGTTAACTTTTCTCTACCGGTGATGTATTTACTACACCTCGCCTCTAATAATGGGAATATCAATATGAAATATAATAGATACGGGGTTCAGAATTTTTGTATTCCACCGTAATATAATTACGAATCACATCAAGGTATTATAATATTTAAGTTAACATCTGCAGCGACGGAAATAAATAATTTGTCGGGAAATCGGGAATTTCGCGAGTTTTAGTCCGTGTCTCAGCAGAAAGGAACTTCATCAGTCACATTGATGGTATTATACGAAAGTTACTTCGGGCAAATTTTAAAATAAAATTTGAATTTTTTAGTCTTTTGTTTATCTTGTTTTGAATTGTCGCAAAGTCGCGCCGGAAAGTCTCGTAGTTGGGTCTCTCCTATATGAAGTTTTGAAAAAATAAACGGACCATTTTACAGATAAATTTACAACTAATTAAACCGATTCTATCTATTTTGCAACTATTTAATCAACATTTAACATCAGAAAAACATAAAATATATTTTTTAAGAATTTCGGAAGATTTGAAATTTGCTGCGATTTTTTAAAATAATGTTTATTATCAGAGCTATTTATAATATTCGGTATAGAATTGAAGAGGTTGTGATTATCCGTGCTTCACATATCAAACCAAAATTTTTACAATTGAAATATTTACTAAAAAAATAACACTATAGTTTTTTGGCCGCGTTTTAGTGAAACCGCGCAAATGGATAACGCGTAACTCGAAAGTCGAGTGTATTTGGCCGTCTTAAACATATTCTATTTAGTTTCGAATAAAAAGTCCATAGAGTTCCCATGGACACAGATGCCAATCTACAATCATTTAATTTAACTATAGCCATCTTTTGAATGGGAAACAATACAATCATGGTGATTATGAAGCAAAATAATCCTTGACCTACATTATCATTGCTCGTTGTATATCATATGTTCATATGAAGATCTTCATTCTTATGGTTAATAAATCTATTATATTCAGTGGCTTTGTTTTGATAGGATTTTCGGTGGCGATAAATCTGTTACATCTTATTAAATTACTATAAAGCGATCATTTGGCAATAATATTGCGAAATTTTAATAGAAAGCTTGTATACGTTGGTTAAAGTGGTTTTTGTAATAAAAAAAAAAACATTTTTTAAACGCGAATAAATCACACGTATCAGCTATATCGTGGCGTTTATCGATTGATGCTGCAATTCCTAAATCGGAACACGGATCATAATTATGATTTAGCTTGGGTTATCAATTTGAAATTTAGATTTTTTCCATGGTCAATTATTTGAGAATCGTTTGTTCGTTCGACACTGTTTATATTTGTATTAAAAAAGAGACGGGAAACACAAATTGAGCTGTTAAAAGCGTAAAAGGATAATCGAGCAGGAATCATCGCTTTATGCGGCTTCTGACGATTGCGATCGTCGAAAAAAATCGTCATCATATTTCATCTATTGAATGCTTAATAGATTTTGTTGAATTGAGTCAAATTTTATCGCTTTTGAATACAAAAATTAAATTGTTGGCTGCGATTCTTATCGGTAAACGGGCGGAATAAACGAAGAGGCTTTTAAGGTCAGTCATGAGTAAACCATTGAGCGCGCAACTTGCAGGTGAAAGGTGAACTAAGGCTCTTATCCAGAGATTGAATAATATTGAATGTCGCTTCTCAAACTGTGGATGCTATATAATATTTAAAAAAAAATAAAAAATAATTGATCTGCATAGACTACAATGAGGTATCGTCTTTAATCAGAGAATCTTAATTGGCAGCTGCGACTTTCGTTCTTTGAATTTGAATTTATTATCGTGTTAATTATTTAATTTTTTGCTTGGCATTCATCGCATTAATTAATGCATCTGAATGCCCCAAGCAATTATTCTAATTGAATTTGATGATCTTATACATTATTAAAATACATCATCACCAGATATGGAAAGCGACATTCAAATCCATAATTTGTTTTATATTTTTTTATACACTAACCACAAACCCTAACAATGATATAACTTCTTAGAAAACGTACGTGCATTCTAGTCATGTGCAATCCATTGATTTCATATTTATTTTTAAAATTCGCACGTATTTGGCCAATGTCTAGGTTGAACATTATTCGTTGTCATCACAAGCGATGTCAGTAATACGTGACAACATAAATTTATTAAGAAAAGTTTCTGCTCAACGAAAAAAAATATTGACAGCTGTCATGCTTATATTATGGTATTTATTAAGGCATATATTTATACAATGTCGTTGATGTATGATGTGATGATGCACAAGTACTTCATCATTTGCCGGTATTAAAATGTTAAATAAGGACCTGTTTAAATTCAGGTTTTGTTCGACCTTATTTGGCCATACAATGTGTGTTTGTGGATTGTGATTTTTTAACGTAGATCGATATGAAATTTCAAAAATTTTATACGTCATGCGCATGGATCTTGGTTGAAAATGGATATAAATCAGAGTTAAGTAGCATGTTTGAATGATCCAATTGAATTATTGCTTACGATCGAGTCTATGGATTTGTAGGCGTTTGTATTAAATTGCATTGGTTAGATTTGTTTTTAAATGATGAAAGTATGTATATCAATATGAGAATATCCTTTTAAAAAAATACAAGGTAAAATGTGGTCGTTATGTTGTGTTTCCGCAATCTTGGGCATAAATGGGTCTCAGATAGAGTTTTGATCGTTAATTAATAGTCGCTGTTAACAAATGTTACACGAAGAAGTTGTTTCGAGTAGAAAGTAAAATGTTTGTTTCCTATGATAAGCAACAGAGTTAAGATTTAAATGGTTATGGTCTAAGGTTTCTATTGAATGTGCACGTTCGTCAAGTAGTTTTTTCTTTGAGTACTGTTTTTATGGCTTTTGGGATCAACGAGAGCTTAAGTGCTTTTCCTAATTAAATTCAGATTCGGCTACTCGAGAATAAGTAAAGAATAAACATCTTTGAGCGGTGCTTGGCCACCATCAGGTCCAGCGAAGAAAGTGGACAAGGTTGCGGAGACGACATACATGCAAAATTAGGAAGTCAAAAAATAATTGACTTACAGTAATGTCGTATCTGGTGGAACGAGTGGAACTGCATCCATCTGAAGATACATACACCTCACTTTCGTCTTCATAGTACACACGCATCCTTTGGGGCAGGCAGCGGCTGGATCGATCAAGGCCATCGCCAAAAGGACGAAAGTAACTGTCCAAGGACACCGGTTTAAGAGCGGCATCGTGTTAGAATTTTAGAAGAAACGATCGAATCGGAACACGCAAGTTAGAAACCGAAAATCAGAAACGCAAGAAATACGTTAGCAGCCAGCGGCAGCTGGCGCATGACTGCTATAAACGAGTTGCTTGGAGCTTGAGGTAAGCGCCAGTGGCCAACTGACTGTGTTCATTTCGGGTTTAAAAAAACATCCAGAAGACATTTGCATAAAGGGCTAAGTTGAATCTTCTAAAAAGACATAAATCAGATGGACAGCTTCGCCCAACGTCAACACCACCATCATCAAACACAAACGACCAGAAGAACCACACCGTTCTTGCACCTAAACAACAAAAAAACACTGGGATTTGAATATTTTCGGAAAAGATCCACACTTCGAAAGACGAAGGATAAACACCAGGTCTGCGAACCGGAACTAAACCGAAAACTGATAATCGATAAAAACGTTATTTTTGCTGGAACGAAAATCGGAGCTGAACCAATAAACCCCTTACATTGAATGATTTTTGTTTTGATAGTATGTGAATTATAATAATCTTTTATAATACATTATTTAGCATAAAATAATGTAATAGACTGTTTCCCAGATTTCAGTTTGTATCTTAGTATTATATACTTTTGGCTGGAATTTCCGTAAAAGCAGAAATGGAAAATAATACATTAACTAACGAATTATCAATAATCATTAAAGAGAGTAAATTCGACTATATTATTCATTTTTTTTCTTGGAGCGAAAACCATAACCGTACCGATATAAATGTTTGGAACTAAACCGGAACAAAAAACGAAATAAAAGTGGCAGTTCGAAGACCAAATTCGTCGTAATTACAGACTAATACAGTGCTTCAAACACTACAGTCAAGGCTGAGATTTTAATTAAAATTCTCACAGCAAAGTATGATGAAATTTAAAAAAATAAACAACCAATACAATGCAATTATAAGTCATAAGCTTAATTTATTAAATGAAGTGTAAAAGCTTTTAACCCCAAAAAAATTGGATGCATATACCACCGTTTTATATCAAAAAAGGATTAAATAATATATTGTTGTGTTGCTTTATAAAATAATGTACTAATTCCTGATGCATTTAATATTTTTTTCATTTAATTAAAAGAAATTCATATCTTTTATTGGAACCACTTTATAAAGAGCCAAATCTGAAGAATTTAAAGTGTGTGACAAAATCTTCTAGAATCTAGATCAACATAATTTTTGTAGGGTTTGGGCTCGCATTGTCGAGTGGTAGGTAATTAGCACTGTCCGCTCAATTAACACTTTGCTTGCCGGGTTGGTTTGGCTCGTCGTGCATTGAACACGGCGGGATCAACGTCACGCAACATGATTTTTTTTTTTGGAGAGTCACACATAATTAAGTTTTTAAAGTGAAACGTGTATAGGCGCGATAAAGTAAAAAGGGCTGAAAGAGACGAAGTATGAAATTCCAATCGTCAATTGTTCGGAAAGAAAGTCAATAAATAAAATAACGACTGTGTGTATGCGTAAGTCAAAGCAACTAGTAGCACTTTTTATTTATTACACAAACACAATTTAATCTTTATGTCAATAATATCCGTTGTATGAAAAGTGAAATAGAGAAAAAAAAACAAGAAAAAAAATTGCTAAAAAATGCATTAAATCAACTTTTATTAGGAGCTAAGGAGTCAGAGTTCTACGGCGTTAAATTATTTGTACATTTTTATAAATCCTTAAACTAAAAACTTTGTATATATACAATATTAAAAAGAACATATAGACATTACGACCTGCATCGTTAGTATATTTCTCTATAACACATTAATAACACAAGTTCAAAAATATTACCGACCAACTAGCTGATATCCATGTTAAAAATAATATCGGGGTACGAAATGTACTAACACAGTTTTTCTTTTCTGCTTTTAATGTGTAATATGTTATTTATGAAGAAGACATCACTTTCTCCCGCAGTCAGAGAGTGGCAGCGAATGATGGTGATTGTCTGCTCCCGCAAGCAATGTGTTAAGATTGCATTATTAAATGAATTGATGAAAGTCAGCAATCCCACGAAGACAAAGACCTATGACAACTCCTCGTCGGACTTGAGGCTTAACTTTTTATCTAAAACATTAAAAAAATAGATGATAATGACGTTAATGTTTTCCATCGTGTATGACTCTAAAGAATATCCGATATAATGGATCAATTCTTGGTACATCAAATCAATGTTGTTGCTTTATTTACAACTTTGAAAATGTGGCTGCAGAATATTAGCATAGTGGAAGATCTGAAAATCTCAAATAACAAAGAAGAAAGAAAGCGTACCATATTATTTTTGAAAAATAGTTTTATAAGTACTTAAAATTAATGAATAGACTATTTAGCAAATTGTTCGAAAAAAATAAATATATAATCAAGAATATACAATGAGAAAGGGAATACAATGTTGTTCGTCGATTTTTAACCTCTGGTTAAACTGGCTGCATTATTACAACCATAAAAAAAGATAAAAACAGAGGATGGCTCTTCAAAAAAGTTATGTCTGCTTTGTTTGCGGGAAGGGTTATGGATTCTCATTTATTACTCATTGATTATTCGACGATCAAAGCGTTACTTGGTGAGTGATTTGTTAACTTTTTGAAGGTACTATATTAAAATAAATTCTAAAAAAAATGTATTAAATAAAAGTTAAGACTTTACAATAGAATAATGTATAATAACCCAAACACCTTACATATAAATTATTATCGAATTGATTACTTTGTTATACTCATATGATTTGATTATCCATTCAAATTGTGTCTAAGCTCCAAATTTTCCTTATTAGGAAGCCATTTTCTTCAAATAATGACCGAGAATCGATAGTAAATTGCGATTTTGAGATATTTAAATAACATTTTTACTTAAAATGTCTGTTCTTGGACCAAAAGTGCGCGTTGAAACGATTGAAACGATTTTTCGAAAAATCCAAGCCGACGTTAAAACGGCCAAACTATTAAAGGCGGAATATTTTGATCCAAGCAACAGTACAAAGATTAAGTATAAAGAATGAAGAAATAATGTTCTGTAAAAAATATATTGTATAAAGTTGTTGGTAAACATTTGATCGTGAAAAATATTGTCATATTAGTAAAACATAAAATTCAATGGAAAAGTATAGCATCAATGTTTTTTTGCATTTTTGCTATGATCATTGAACTCTATTCATTGCAAATGAGTCAATTCTTGTGGATACGGCTGTGATAAATCTCAAACAAATCTCCTTCGCTGTATACTTTGGTATGCACAATGCTTTGCATGCAGATTCTGCAAGAAAGATTATGCCACAAAAGAGTAGAAACTTAGGTTCGTTGTCATTCTAAAAATAGTAGCTAGAACTGCGACCCAAATGTAGCCTGACGATTCTAACTTTTGCTTCAATATAACACACAGACACAATATTCCAACATGAGTCCTATTAGCCATATTAGAAACGATATCGATTTGCTATAAGAACCTCATCGATTAACGTAAGATCTACAGGAATCTGCAAGGAATATAATATTACACAAAAGTGGAACATTAATTAATTCGTATGGTGTTCGTGCCTCAGGCTTACATACTCAGGCCTGTTTAAAGATGCTCTTTGACATTAATACAATTTATTTTGTTGGTCCATGGAATAAGTATTTCTACATTTCTTAATATATTATAGTATGAATAAAATGATGGGCTGTAATTCTTACCATTAAATTAGAATTAGCAAGGTTTTTTATTCTCGATTGGCTATAAAGATTATCGTGTATATATAATTTGGAGTTAAATACAACCTTATACTTTTAAAAGAACTCACGAATAGAGAGAATATCAGTGCTCTTCAAGCTATGCTCTGCGGTTCACATAATATATTTTATGTCGCATTTATGCTATAATTAATTTAATTTAAATATTTTATATAAAGTGTGTTAATTTATTGCTTCGGTATTATTGATATACGACAAACGTCTGCGTCCCATATTCCTATAGCAAATTATATTAGCTTTGGTAGGATTGTGGAATTTGTAAAAAAAATGTTTTGGCAATGACTGAAGTTGAAAGTGAAGACTGTGAAAACATTTATTGACATAAGCAACAAGTGCAACTATCGTTTTATTACAGAGAAAAATTTAAAGATTTGTATGTAAATAGCTTTCAAAATTGAACTAAATAAAAGGTGTTTTTTAAAGTGGGCAATAAAATTTCATTTCGGTTTTCGTTCTGGTTAAATTCCAAACATTTATATCGGTTCGGTCACGGTTTTCATTCCGGAAAAAATAGCGGTTTTCGATTCAGCTACCTACAGGTGATTCATAATTTAATAAATCATGTATTATTATTTCCATCTTTGCTTCTACGTTGGAGTCTATATTTTAAAGCTATAGTCAATTTCCCCAAGTTTCATTCTAAATACATAGCAAATAAATATGAAGAGAGGCTAAATAAAATACATATATAATAATATCTGAAGATTTTAATATTAAATTTGAAATGATAACACAGTCAAATCAATAAAACAATCTGTCCTTATTTGAGTCAAAATTTATTTTTTCCAATATTTGACAGGTTTCTTATATTAAACGGATTCTCGCACGTTAATTGTGAATCGAAGATAGAGACAGATTAACCTGTTAAGTGGGCGGGACGTATATATACGTCCAACGTAAACTGCATCGAAATTGGTTAGGACGTATATATACGTCCTCGAAATATAAGTTGAGTCCTAAAGCAGGCGGGACTTTTTTTTGTTGTTTAACGAATGTGTGAGTTGTCGATACATGTTTTGACTTTAGGGTGGACGTGTACTTAGTAAACGGTGACTAGTAGCATAAGGTGAGATTTAAAGGCAAACTTATAGTTTTAAAATGGAGGGACAAAAAAGACGTATCGATGCTCAGTTCAGACAACATAGTAAAAAGCCAACCTATGCCATTAAAAAATAGCAATACACCTAAACCCTCACGCTTAGTTGAAAGGCATTTTCAAAGAACAAACAAAAGGGAACTAATGCCAGAAAATGTCGAATTTATTTCAAAAAAGGGAAATAATCTACATACTGGTGTCCGGATTGTGAAGTAGCACTACGTGTTAACAACTGTTTTAAAATATATCATATAGAAGTTGACTTTTGAATTTATGTATGGATATATTTTATTTTTTTAAACTCTATGTTTCCATTTTCTTCAAGTGTTTTTGTTTATTGTTTTGTATTTGTTAACTTCTCTTTAAGTTTATGTATCTAAATAAATTTAAAAAAATACGTTTCATTGATTTTCACGTCAGGTGGGCGGGACGTATATATACGTCCTAACGATAATGTGATGATGCTATTCTGTAAGACCTCAACTTCCCCCCCCCCCACTCGAATAGATCACTTTCGGTAGGCGTAAAACACAAACAGCATTTAATATCATCCGTTTTAATATCGAAGATAGAAATTAATCAAACATTTCAATTGTTATCGGGAATATTGCATTTCCCCTGATGATGCATAATTGTATCTCGCTCACTCCAATCAAATCATGTTTTGAAGAGCAGCGGCTTAAACAAATAAATATCTCATAAGGTGTAGCGAATTGTGTGATTATTTCGAAAGAAAGGTTACAATTACTCCGCCTTCTCCATATTTAAACGCACTTCATTTGATGTCAGAACCCCCCTCCGACTGATCGAATTATCAGGGAAGAACCGCCATTCGTCCGATGAATTTATTATGATTATATTAAGAAACGTTTCTAAACTGTTGGGCCTAAAAGAGATCGACTTTTAACATCTTTATTGAACATAAAAATATTGTTTAAAGTTTGAGTAGGAAGACGTATTTCGATGGACGAGCGATGACTTTCTTCACCATGGAAGTCCTAAGTCCTGGACAGACGATTTGCAGCAATAAAATTAAACATATTTTTACTTTGTATAATATCGTGTATAGTATAGACTATCATTAGCAAGAGATATTAAAAAATAGTGAGCGATTGAAATAAAATGTTTGTTTTTACCATCTTTTGTGTAGTTTTTTGTTCATTAAAAAAAAAACGCTTGAATATTTTTGGATAATTGTAGTCTATACAATGAAGACGTTTATTATACATGCGCCTGCCAAATTTCATAAAGAATGCTTATCTAAGGCGTGTGGGAGTACTTCCATGGGTTTGGAAAAAGTAGTTTCGGGAAAAACGCGTTTAAAGTTTTTCCTCTCCTCAGTTACGCGAAGCGCAACTTCTCCTCGTCGGTCTATAACTTTGCGAATTTCATTTATATCGACACGAAATTTACTGAACGTATTCTTAAACATTGGTTCTTTCCGATACAAGAAGAATTGGATTAAGTCACTTATCTACAAAATAAAAGTATGCTTGGCAAAAAAAATAAAAAGGAAGAAATATTTTATTATATTTTAAAAAAATGCTCGATTTCTTTCTTGTTCACTTAGTATGTAAATATATGTTTTTCATGCAAACCACTATGTTTGGATATAATTCCATCCATCCATAATGTATGGTTCACCACGAAGACAAATATTTGCTTTGGAGCTAAGGAACATCCGAAGCAATCAAACATCCCCAATGCACGAAACCGGCAGTTCGGGTGTTGGTATTTTCGTTCAAAAACATTTCATATTTTTGAATGTACTCCACGCTTTGAAGCTTCAAACAATTGCCAATTCATACATCGTTAGTGAATGTTATAATATTAACGTTCGTATGTTAATATGGCGAATGAAACTCACGCTGTTGGAATATATCACTTGTCATTTCAATTATTGTAATGTTTTGCCAACCGTAGGTAATTAATGTGGCTTTGCAGGAAATTTCTGTGGTTGTTGGAGATTGCGGGGATAAGAACGAAATAATCCTTATCTGATTTTAGCCGATTAAGCGAATAATATATCGAATAGTTAATGTTTACGGAATGGCTCGGGATAAAAGTTTAATAATATAACAGACCAGATAATCCTAGAAATTATAGACCAACTCATATTAAAATCTTCAAATATTTTATATTGGGCTATAAAAGTACGGTCTTATCTCTCGAGTGATATGACTAAAACATAATTGTCCGTTATAGGAGAGACCGCTGCTAAAAATCGGGGATTATATAAGAAACAAGTCTGTATAAAATGTTTTTTATAGCAGAGTCGACTGTATTTATAAAATAAAACAAAACCTTTATCGAGTTTATACAACATTTTATTAAAGCTTAAATGTCGTTATACCACGCGTTAATGCGAGCATGGATTGTGACGTTTTTTTTCAGCACGCGTAAACGTGGGCGCGGACTGTAAAGTGTTTGCATGAACTTGTACCTTAGAAATGACGATCAGAACATTTAGTCTTAATCGCTACTTTAAATATGTTAAAATTCACTGTAAAAATGCTTTCAATATTTCTCGTAATCATATGTTATATTTTCTCCATCCATTTCGCTGCTTTCCTAATAATTCTTTCAACAATAATATTTGAGTTCACATCTCTCGTAAGTGTTGCTCGAGCTCGTTCCGGAGCGATGATTTTATATTTAACATTATCTGGTTATTCACCGACAGGGCTTTCGTCGCCCATCTATTTGTGTCGGTCTTTTGGGTCGATGCTTTGGAGGTTCGTCATTCAGGAGTCTTCGAATTCGCCGATGACGAAAGCACCATCATCGTCCAATTCAATAGAGGATGACGAGGCGCAGAAGTCAAAATGGAACGACGGTATGCACGATCAAATTTCTATGTTTATAAACATTAAAGAGTATATGGAGCACGCGACATGCCGATTTAAAAATGGGTCACTATTTTTTGCTCTCGATTCCCATTCTTCGCAGTAGACGCGACAGTGAAGAATGTATTGCGTCGACATTAATAAAATTGTTCATTTGTAGGCCAACCATTTTTTTTTTTGCTATGGCCTACTATTGTATTACATCTGATTATAAAGAGCATATTTGAATTGTTGAAGTTGAGCTAATTCAAATCTTCATAATATTTGACAGTTACATATAAATCTGATGTCACCATTACAGGCCGCGATAATCAGATAGGATATATCGGACCATAATGGGACAGTTGGTATTTGAATCTGTTAATGAAAGTGATGGTATTTTTCTAAAAAAAATCGCGATAAAAAGAGCGTGACAAATGTATTTCATGTGGGAGAGCAAAAATTGGAGTCACAACAAAGGAATGTAAATCGTATGCGAAATTCTCATATGAATATCATTACATTGGACACATAAAATATCCGAATCTAAAACGCTGCAAAATCGTTCTTATAAAAATTAGCAACGCTTCAATTACAACTGACTAGTTTTTAACCCTTAGAGTGATATTGTCGATTGTTAAACTAACGAGGATTGTAAACTATCGCTATTGGTTCATTGATGATCATGTTGGAGTTAACTAAATCGTATGACGATTTATTCTTTTGGGTTACATTGCAATTCGGAGACATTTGGGTGCTGGGACGCCTAAAGAAGAAACACCGAATGATGGGTGAAAAATAACATGAGAAGAAATGAAAAACGCATAATATTAGGTTGTACCATAAGTTTCTTTCGTTTTCATATTAAGAAAAAAAAAATAAACAATAATTTGTACTACATCAAAATTGATTGAATAATATATGATCCATTCTGTTCTATTACATTTCTCCATCTCTCTTAAAGCCGCATAATGCCTTCTTGCCAAAATTTCCTAGGTATATTGGCAAAATATTGATCAAGGTATATTTTTATATCATTTTTTGAATTAACATTTTTACTACGTAAATATTTTTTCAATGAAATAAATAAATAATAATCTGAAGGGGCAATGTCGGGAGAGTATGGAGGATGAGGTAAAACATCCCAGTCAATATTTTGTTGAATTGATCGTTTCACCTTGCTGAAGTGGCTCATAATAAACTACCCCCTTCCAGTCCCACCAAATGCATATCAAAACTTTTTTTGGATATAGGCCAGGTTTAACTACAGTTAAAGCTTCTGTACCCTTGATCCGAGAGCGTTTACGTTGGATATTCTCATAGAGTATCCAACTATCATCTTCAGTGAAGTGTCTTCAAAAAAGGTTGACTATTAGGTCGTTGGAGAAGAAGATCGCATATTGAAATACAATAATTTCAATTCAACAATTCAATTCAAACATTTCAATAATAATGAAGGGATTTTTGAGAGCCAAAGTGTAATCATGGTTTCATCTAGGCCCATGATAGATTTGGGGACACATTATTTTTTATAATAATACTGTGGAATTGATTCTTTGGACCAAAAATGTTTAATAGTGTTTTGGAGGAAATACATAGACAGCCGGAAAATCAGTCACAACATTAAGAACCAGTTCCATTTTCGTAATTGCTATTCGAAATCATAAAAGGGCCAGATGCTAATGTGAATAGAAAAATGGCCAAAAACAGTCTCTAAAATATAATAAATGTTCCAATTTAATTTGTAAAACACATTCCGTCCCAAATATTATGGATATTGATTTTCAAAAAGTATACATACTGAAACTTATGATATTGTCAGTTCCTAAGAAGACGTTTTGGTTTTCGTTGTATTTATTTTTTAGCAATAAACTGATCTCAAGATAAGTTTATATTTTTTTTATTTAGAGGATACAATAAGTATTACCGTTTGTTTTTTGTTTGAGCTTTCTTGATAAACAGCTACTTTTTTGCCCTTCAATTACACACTAACCAAAAAGTGTCAAAATCTAGGTCAGTTACTAATTTATGTAAAACTTGTTGATTTTTGAAGATCCTAAAATTAAATTACGATAGTTTTGTAAGATATGTTTATTTTATTTTACCTCTATCCATATTTATGCAAATAATACAAAAATATGCTGGCAACGGGCGCTTTTCTGGTATGGATCAAAGTTGACCCACGAAGCTTGTAGTGTGGACAAAAATAAGGGGGTAAGATTTCATCAATGAAATTTGATAACTTTCGTGCAAACTCATGCAGAATATTGTTTCTGCCCACAAATATCAGTAAGCATTATTTTAGAAAGATGCAATGTCAAAATTATTTTTACATTATATGGTAAAGCGTAATACTTTATTTCGGTAAGCTTTTGTAATTTCTGGAATATTTATCGTGCAAAAATCTGTTGTGGCGCCATTCTACATTAAACGTCTATCCGAGGATTACAAAGAGCGGACATAAAATTTTGATGGTAAGAAATTCTTCTCCAGCCTCGTCTCGCTTTAATATCTTCGTCGAAACGGCTGATCCATAAATTAATATTTTCCATAAATACCGAGTTACGTCGATTCAAATTGCGTTTCATCTACAAAGGTTTCAGAACTTCGCCATCCAAGGTGCATCCAGTAATTTGTCAAATTAGATTACGTGTCTAGAATCGTCGGTATTCAAAATGGATCACATAATTGGAATGAGAAATTCGTCAACACGATTATACCAAATCTGACTATCCTAAGCGTGGTTGAAGTTCCATCGTATCATAATTTGCATTGTCTATTAAAATCAGCGAACATGTATGGATGATAGAATTAATCCAAATTAAATTTCATCTAATACCGTCGCGAATAATCCAATCAGCTTGATTAATAAAGACAGTAGCATTGATTTTAGTAGATAGAAATATCAAATAAAGCATATGGATCTTATCCATAAGAATTACATAGATCAGGGGAGTCTAATATATCTATGAGTTTCAATGGGAGTTCTGAAAAATGATTCTGAATATTAATGTATAAAATCATTTAGCGGTATAAAAATGGATATTTGTAATATTTCAATCGATGATTGAGATCTTGAAGTCGAGAATGAAAATTAAGCTACAAATTATGAATTGCGTATTGATAAATATATGATCAAGAAACGCAGGGAAAGATAAACCTAAAATCAACTCGTTAATAAAAAAATCAAGTATGCCAAATTATTAAAGCTTTGAAGGCTAAGTTTGTTATGCTATTATTATAAACTCATATTATGATAGTTTAAGATTATTTGGAAAATGATATTGAAGAAAATATTCAAACACTAATGGTGCTGGAGGCAGCGTCATTATTTGTGTAATTATTCCTATAAAGCTGATTCTTTTCTATCTTGTTGTTTTGATATTGTGAGTAAACAAAATAGCAGTCTATTGCGAAGATGTTGTTGCCGACATTAATAACAATTCTTGAGACTCGTAAATAAATATTATATAAATATCTTATATCTGCATCAGAGCTGCCAAACTCGCGGCCCACAACGAATACATAAACACAGGTCACGATCAAAGAAATAAAACTCTTCAGAGCGAAAAGGATGATGCATGTGTTTTAACTAGTAAGGCAAACACCAAGTCTCATGTCTTAATTACCTTGGTTTTCAAAACAACCAGGCAAAGAGCTTAACTTGTCTAGCAATGAAATAGAGAAGCCATATAATGCGTATTGTGCAAACTTGTTCTCAGTCATGAATATATGAAACCTTCAATACTCAAACGTCAATCAGAGACGAAGCATTCATTCAGAACACACTAAAAATAACTTGGAGTTCTTTCGTTGGCGTGAAACTAGTTGCAAACATCAGACACTTAATCGAACAGGACATTTTCAGCAATGGTTCACAGCATCAGTGCAAGGATCGTATGAAGTCGCATTGGAAATTGATAAGCAAAAAAACCCTAGATTTTGAATGAAATCGAAGTTTCACCATTGTATTCTTTTCAAGTTCAAACAGACGTTAGCTCGTATGCTCAGTTGCTTGTCTACATGAAATATATTTATTCAGATGATATCAAAGAAGAGTTCCTATTTTGTAGTGAACTTGAACCTACTACAAAAAGTGAAGATATTATAGAGAAGATAAATACCGTTTTTGAGACTGGAAGATTAAAGTGGAAAAAACGTGTATGGGGTTTGTACGGATGGTGCACTATCTATACTTGGGTCAAAATCAGTCTTCCAGAAAAATATAAAAGAAGTAGCTCCCCAAGCAAACTGCATGATTGACCGGTATGCCCTTTTCAGTAAGACTCTTCTAACTCCTCTGCAAGAGGTACTTCATTCGTTGATAAAAATTGTAAATTACATCAAATCTGGAGCTCTTAGCACCCGTCTATTTAAAAAGCTGTGCAAAGACATGGATTCTAATCACGATGCTATTATTTTCTACACTGAAATATGCTGCTTGTCGAAAGAAAGTGTTGTGAATCGTTTCTGAATGGAAAGATGCAATCGAGTTGTTCCTGGAAGTATAAGAGAAACATAACATTGTGATAAAATTTATCGACAAAGCTTGGCTGAAAAATATAGCATATCAAGCAGATATATTAGAACAGCAAAATAGACTTAACCTGGAACTTTAGGGAAAGGAAACGAATATTATCACATGTCACGATAGTCTCAGGGCATTTTTATACAAGCTGCAAAATTGGCGAAGAAAAATAAATCTTGGAAACATTGCAATGTTTGAGAAAGTCTGCAGTGTGTTAGATGAATCTGAAGGTGATATGAATGAAAACTTTAAGGAGGAGATTTTGGGCATCTTGAATCCCTTGAAAATGAACAACATTTCCCTGAGCTGAAAGAAAAATAAACTACGTAATGAATGTTGGCGTTGGCAAAAACTCACCCGCAAATTTTGAGGCTTGTTAATAACATGCAATTTCAACCATAGATTAATTATTAAACATAATTTAAAATAAAATTAAACTAAAAAACCATTTTGTTGTACAAACATTGCAAATTTCGATCTAAGTAGGCCCTTGCTTTCTCATGGTCACTCCCTGTTCTATATTATTAGTGAATTTCTATTTCAATTAACACACGGTTGTCTTATTTATTGATAGGGTCAATATAATTGAAATGATTAACTTAGCTTTAATTATATTTTCGCGCGCAATTTTAAAGACTCCCGGATAAAATCCGAATGTAGGTAAAAAGCGTATTTACAAACGATCCAAATTTAGACCGTGGGTCGGGTGTTCGGCACCCACGATCTAAACTTTTTACGACATTTCAAGGAACGTGATCATATTCTGGATGTCCATTAAAATTCATCTGCAGCTGCGTCGGTTTGAAATTGGTGGGTTTCTTTGGATTTTCGGAAAATAAAATAAAGCATCGAGAATGCAATTAATTTTAGTGCGCATGCTCAGAGGAAGCAGTGAGCGTGGGCCCAAATGATCAATTGGGCTCCATGCAATTACTATCCCAAGTTTGAGGACATTAAAGCGTCATGTAGAAACAAATATTTGCGCAAAATGACGATGGATAATCAACCAATCAAAAATATGCATATGTTAAAATAATCAGCTAAATTTGCGATTCTGGACACATAATTTATAAGTAGCCCTGCCCTAGATTAAATTTGCTCCCTACATTCGATATTTCCCTAATAAAATGGGTTAAACAATAATTTGATTATGTTGCTCTTTATGTTTGTATATAGTGTTGAATGAGTATATCTTTCTAAGGATCTTTAGAGCCAGTCAATTTAAAAACGGAGTCCTACACTGATTCTAATGCTTTTTTATGGGATCATAAATCGTTTAAGTTAAAGATTTGTTTTGGCAGCACGATCCACCATGTCACAGTTGTGATAGAAATCTTCTTAAACGTTTTGAATACATTCAATAAATCTTACGCACGAAGAAATGAAGAGCCTATTATGAATTTCATATTGATTTGACTACTTAAAGATTAACAGACACTGATACGGACCTGGAATGATCTGCAGGCATATTCGCATTTAAGAAACAATCCATCAAGTTTACATTTAAGGAAAGAGGATTGAGTTTCATACGCGTAACAGGATACCGCTTTAATCCCATGAACTCACAAATCTGGTTTCACAGAGGCCCTTTTCTGATTATCGAATACCGATATAAAAGGAAGGCTCAAAGTGTTGCGCAATGACGTATCGGATTACATACCCGTTGTGTGAAATCAATTAGTTGATCTGAAATACATATGGGATTTGCTTCATCAGGAATCTCAAAGTCGGAGAGGACGACTGCATTTCTGCTCGCGAGGATGCACTTGGTCATAAGGAGACGCGTATTAATGTCATCTGAATGAGAGACGAAACGATGACCTCAAAATATGAATTGAATAAGACCAAAAAATGTACGTGACTCTGGACGCCTGTTCTAAAAGCTTTCGGATTGAATTTAAAACTTGGCAAATTTTAAATACGTCGATAACACTTTCAGACAGAGAAGACATGTTGTATTTGTAATGTGAGGATGAAATGAAACATATGTAATGAAAAATAACAAACAAAAAAATATATTGGAAGATTTAACACTTTTGAAACTATTTTCATTATTTGTGCTTCTGTTATCTATTGGTGTTCTTTAAGATTTAACAGCGAGTACATTCATATTGCTTATTTTCTTACGAACAAACTCAATTATGTTTAATAATAATTTCTGTATAATGTAAATACTGCTGGATGTGTTATTTTTTTAAGATCTATCAATCAACAGTGATTTTAATACAATTTTTGGAGAATTCTGCGTCATCATAAAGCTATATCCAATTCAATGCTCCTTTTTTGAATGAGATCTTAATTGGTTTGGGGGTCTCATTTTAACAAGCTATTACATCTGCAAATTCGTGAAAAAAATAGTTCTCTTTCCATTAAATTTGCATCAATTCATATTACTATTAGTTGAGGTTGTTTTTATGCCATTCTTTCATATATCACATGCCTACTTCATTTTTTCGAAAGATTTATTGTATGATAGAAGAAAATATGTACATTAAATAATCTGAAAAATCAAGATTCATGGAATATCTGGTTGATAGATTAATTGGTAAACAGAGAAAGCTAATTCTAATTCTATAAATCAAGCACCATGGCGTCATTACTCAGTAAAATATTACTCAAATAGTTTTGGATACATTTGTTAGATTCGTATAACGCATTGATCCACAAATATGATCACATAATTAATAAAATTGATGAATATTGGTGATCAACGATGATACAGGTACAATAGAATGAAAGCAATTGTTCAAAGATATGAAATATTTAAAATATGACTTCGTTCTTGATAAAATCAAGAGAAAGCTCAAGATGGATGAAGATGAAATGGAGCAGACTTTCGTAAAGAGAAAAAAATATATTCTTATGTATTTATGTTGCCCATTTATTGACGGATATTCTCCTTTAATTGAAGTGTTATCTATGGTTTATTTGAGTAGATTCGACTTTTAAGATGACCCCATTAAAAAAGAACAGCTGAAGTTAGATCTGGACTGCGGGGAGGCCATGGATATCTCCTCCAAAGCATCCCCTGCAACATTTCTTTAACTACAGATATAATTTCGTTGGATGTATGATAAATTGCGCTGTCTTATTGGATACATTTTTTTTTATAAAAAAACGTCCTAACATTTTCACATTTTCTGCAAAATTAACTGCTAAAGAATTACCGCGTGCTTTCAAAAACATACAGGCTGATAATGCCCTTTGAAGAGATCACTGCTCAAATCGTCACCTTTGGAGAATACAAATGGAAAAGAGAGTGCTTTGGAGAATATCTTTGGTGTTTTTATTTCGGATTTTCCTTGCTTCAGAATGTAAAATATTTTTTATTTACATTGTTTAAGAGTCAAATTTTCGTGGTTATTTTAAAAAAGCCCAATAATGACCCACCCAATATAAGACTACTTATTAATTTCGGTTATAGTTCGATTAAAAATATAATATAAATAATGAATTAAAGATATTATATTTATATTTAGAGGAACATAATAATAAAATTTATTAAACGAAAGGATTTTGTCTTGACGCTTATTGGCTGAAAGTTTGGGATTCTCAGTCTGTGTACATTGCAAATATCTAGGAAGATTTAAGTTAAACAGAGTACTTGGTAATATCTTAAGAATACAAGCTGGGATTTGAGTTTATAACAATAACATTTGAAGTATTGATTAAACAGGACAATTAACAGGATGAGCATAAAGAAAAGTTTACAATACCAAACCTAAAAAACCGATATTTTTAAATCCAGAGCCGTAACTAGGGTATGAAGCGCCCGTGGCAAATATCAAACTTAACGCCCCCCCCCCCCCGGAAGTCCAATTAATTTTTTAGAGTTAACTAAAGATAGTCCCAAAAGTAAGTCCCGACCTAACGTATAAATGACGGTTACTACGGTTAAAGTGTCTATATGCTACGTTCCGTGACAGGATTCTCAATCGGTCCGCTTTTCGGATCGCTGATATGACAAATGAGCGCCACGCGATCTGATGCCATACCTGAATCAATGAGTGACAGAGACTCATGTAAAGTAGAATGATTGAGTAAAATAAAAACCATGTGCAACTCTTGACCGGGTCGATATTCTGCGTTTTGCGCCCCAAGCTCAGTTGCGCCCGTGGCAAGCGCCTGCTTTGCCACGCCCTTGTTACGGCTCTGTTTAAATCTGTTCAGTTTCGGTTTTCGTTTCGGCAAAAAAAAAACGGTTTTTCACTAGTGTGGTATTTGTATATGGGATTAATGTATGAACTCTTATTATAAAGGTATGAGCTTAAAGTATTTTTTATCTTAATTCAATTTTTCTGAAAATATTTAAGATTACACACTCAATATAAATATTTGCAATTGAATGCAGGTCCTTGTCATTAAACAATATAATTATCCTTTATCGTATTTTTAGGACACCCAAACGCATTATCCTCACAGGATGAAAAATGTAGATAGTATGGATGAGATTTTGTGTTATTTAATAATAGATTCTGCAATTTATCTCGTCGGCTTATAATGAGGATACAATGGTCTTTTGTTGACGTTAGAAGCAGACTGTCGTTGAAAAACGAAGCACATCCTATTTAAGAATGAAGAATTGTTATGGATAGAACAGGAGCGACTCCTCGAAGAGATGCTTTTGAATGGTTTCCTTTGAATAATTCAAATTTATACATACGTGTTAGTATTTTATTAAATGTTTCTATGATAATTAGTATGGAGAGCATGGAGGAATATTATGGCAAAATTATAGGTATACTATTGAATAATATCGTATAATAGCTTTACTCGTTTAATTGATCATTGAGATATTAGATAATAACATATGTGATGAGAATTTAGTAGTAACCGGTAGATATAATGTGTTATGTATCTGTTATTACCATCCGATTATTATTGGCTCGAAAAGATTTTTCTTTATGGTGGGGTGCTATGGGGGTAATTCATAATTAATTAAATTAATTTAGTCGAACAGAATTGTAATGCACCCTTCTTTTCATTGATGAAAATCTACGTGTATTTTACAAGGAAGGTTTTAGGTTTACATAAATATTTTCCGTTAAAATTCGATCTAAAACATTTCATATTTATTACAACCAATTCAAGATTTTACTTAACTCATTCCGTCCGCTCACTTGATAAATCTTATTACGCGCTTTGCTTTTGTAGATCCGTTCAGCTCCGTATCAGCTCGGAATGTGTTAAATAAACAATTTATTTATAATATGTTTTTTACAAACATCTATTAATTCAATATATGATGAATTCATTTATGTACTACTTAAAAATAACTTATCTCTTTCGCAAAGCTGTATATTTATTGACATTTTTTGATCCGAACTTTTTGTAGCCAATTCATTCTTCAAATACCATGCTGTACTGGGTTTAAATTATGATGGTGATAAAATAGTTAAGTTAATATTTATTAGATGTCCTTTCAAACATCGAGATGCAATGGAGCGGCATTGAAATATTTGTGATTGATAGACGAGCGTAGTCTTCCGCAGTGGCCGGATAGTGCATTGGGAGCGGCCATATAATTAATTGGGATACAATATCAAGATACATCATTTGGATGCCTTGCAGCTTCTACTTCTTCTGGATAATGTGCTTGGGCAGCGTGGTGATAAAAAACGGTCATGCCATTGATTAAACCTTCAAATAAATCGGTACCTCTACGAGCCTTAGGCCAACTCGTTCCATGCCATTGTTGAGTTTGCAGGTAAGTCGTCAATTTTAAAAGTGAATTACGACGCTGTTAAAATAGGTTTCGACATCAGCCTCTACTTCATTAGTGCGAGCTTCCTGGGGCGTGAACTGGAGTGGATCGCTCTTCTTCCTTTATCAATTATCCGAATAATCGGCCTAATTATACGTTATTTATATTGTGTATGGCATGCATTATGCTCGCGCCTCACGAACAATGGCAGATGATAAATCTTGCATCTAGTATTCCAGTACGAAGGTGACACTCGATAGGTGCGGCCCGGAATTGACTCCGACCCACTTGTTGTCACCCCTGTTTGATTTTCAATAACATTCAATTATTGCTAATTCGGACATTATTTATGATCAATGCGTTTTTTGACGTGTCAAATGTCAATCAAGATTTATGTACTAAAATGAACTACTTGACCCGAAAATTTAATGGCCCGTCTATCTTGACAAGATATTTAAGAAATCGTCGGAATAAATGTACGTTAACGTTTCTTGTAGATATACAACCACTTCTCATCGTCTCTTCGATTTCAATCCACACAATGGCGGATTTAGCAGTTGAGAGGCCTTAGGCACAATTCAATTTTGAGCAACCCTCTCCCCTTTAAATATTTTTAATATCAATATCATTTTGATATTTTGTGCATATTTTTTACACCCAATCACTAAATTTTATGTGAAAAAATTTCATGAAAAAAAGATGTGAAAGTTTCCAGCGGTAGAAATAGTCAATGAAGATTTGGTTGAAAATGAAATGATGTCATTTTCTTTGAAAAGCTTTATTTTGTAATTAAATCAATTAATAAATTCATCGCACGAATGATGACACTAATAATTCGATCAGTCGGAGGAAGATTTTGGGATCACATGCGTTTAAATTTATCACAGAGGGAAAGGAGTAATTTTGCCCTTTCTATCGAAATAATCACGCGATTTGCTGCACATTAGGAGATATTTATTTGTTTAAGCCGCTTCTCTATCAAATATGATTTGATTTGAAGGATACAGTTTTGCATCATCAGGGGTAATGCAATATTCGTGCTATCAAGTGTTTAATTGATTGTTTCGAGTGTTTCGTTTCGTGACAGCGCTAATGCTTTCAATTTTAGTCTCTTTTTGTAGTGATTTTGTCGTATATTACAGTGTTTTAGTTGACTGTCTCTCTTTTAAACCCTTATTTTTCGAAGTCATTTGAGAGATGGGTAGTCGCAGAAAAAAACCGTGCCTTCTCTCTGGAGGGAAGGATTACCATTGTATGGTGAAATAATATTTGGAGGGCGGAGTCTTATGTTGCGGGACAGAAGATGGACAGAAGGGACAGAAGCCCCTCGGCAAATAAATGATTTTAATTATTTCATCATTGAAAAGTTAAAAAGATATTGGGCGATTGTGTAAGATGTGATTTTTAGATGTTCCCCTTACATTTTTTTTTGCGAAGGAGGGGAATCTTCCCGAATGTCATTCTTCTGCTGTTGTTCGTCGTCTTGTACGTTCAACCTCCTCCTTCCGCCGCATAGCACTTGTCGTGTATTTGCACCACGCATTCCATGCCCTAGCATTGAAGGTACCATGTTGCTAGGGGAGAGCGAGCTGATTCCCAGCTCCTCCCGTAGGATGTCCCTTTCTGTGCTCCATGCTGGGCAGACGAATGTTGCATGTGCAGCATCGTCGTACTCTGCTTCGCAGTGGTGGCACTCTGAGCCGGTCTCTTTGCCTATTTTGTGTAGGTAGCTACCAAAACAGCCGTGCCCTGTGAGAATCTGGGTCAAGTGGTAGCACAGTTGACCGTGGCTTCTTTCTACCCAGGTTCTCAGGTTCAGGTACTCAGACCTTTAGCGGAGTTGTCCCATCGGGACTGCCATGTCGCCATGGTCCTTTGCTTAGCTTTTTTCTTGTCTTCTAGCGATATTGTCCGCCTTTGCTACCGCCTTCTCCATGTGGGTGACGAATCGGAGCTTGTCATCAATCTCTATTACATCAAAAGTACTGATTTTAATCCGAATCGTGGAAATCGTTGAAAGATCTAAAGTATTATCATCCCATTTCATTTTAACTTTTGGCAATGAAAAAATCTTCTCTTAGTGAAGTCATCTATGGAAAGTAGTATCTAAGTTCGATAATGGATGTGTTACCTTTTATCACTGTTATTTCAATGATATGCGTAATTCAATGCGGATGATTTTTACAAATCCCATGTTGCTATATTTGCATGATTTAACCTTATGGAAGGAAATAAGTCTCCTGTCAGATTCAGGAATGATGAGACTCACCTTTAAGTGTTTTTTAATATTTTTTACTTACCATAACTATTTTTTTTTTTCAAATTTTGGTTCATGTTAGACTTTGAGTTTGACACCCCTGATTTACAACGATAGTCAATTGCAGGACAAAGCATTCCTCAATTCCCATCCATTGACCCAAATATGCCCACTGGCTGCTATTCGTCCATAACTAAATTTAAACACAGCAAGGACAATTAACTACATAAAAACGGAATAAAAACATTTTTCAAATATAAAATGTATCAATGGGGCACTAACAATAAGATCATTAACTATTTGATGCGCGTAACGCTATTACAGTTCATTTATCGTCGACAACACAAACAATAGGACAGGCAAACAAATTGTCCTATATATAGGTCACAAAGCACTTCTGGTTTAATCTATCCTGAGCTAATTTTATCACTTGCATTCCAGACATTCTTCTGGTTTAATGCACCTTTCTAGCTACCGGTATTTTCTTGGTCATGTTGCACCTATTCCAAGTCGGCTTACGCATATTTTTCATTCATATAAATTGTTATACGATCAGCTACCATTATTCCGACCGATTCGAAAAACTAGGATTCCATACAAATTAATACAATTTATTGAAAAAAATTATGGCGTTTCTTTGCATAATGTTCAATTTGCGAAATACTGTTACGACTTCCTTGCAGACAGTTTACATGTTTTATTACCGTAGGAAAAAATAATTTTGACGATCATTTTTGTCCTGTCTACGGTCACAAATTAATACAATAATAATGGGTCAAAATCACAGCTTGCTACAGAGAAAAAGTCTCCCAATATGAATTATGTCCGTCGAGGCTGTATTTTTTGTGTTCGATATTAGTTTCACAGTTTGAGCTTCCAAATATGTATCGCCGGGCAATTTATTGCGACCATAAATTATACGGGGCAAAAAGAACACTTAATTTGATCTAAAATTTTGATGTTTCACAAAATGTGACGTATGCCCTCTCCTAATATTATACAATTAACCTATCGACAGCTTCTAATGTAAATCGATCGTTAATTTTGCGTTTATTAATTTACAGCATAAAATAATGCTCATATGTCAATCAATGACCGGTTTGATTTATTTTATATATAGCGAATTTTGGATATTTTTAGTACAAATCGATCCAATTTTCAAAGTTGGTTTATATTTTTACTCAGTATCAACACATACGATAAAGGCTTGGATTCAAATCCAGATCATTGGGAGATTATTTACATTAATATTTTCAATCAATCCTCCCGATTCAGGCTTCATCTAATTTTTTGTATTTGAAAAAGCAAACATTTTGGCATTTAATAATGTCATGCAAATTTATCTCTGAGTGACTATATTTACAAAAACAATTCAGCTACTATTTAAAAATCATGATAATTTCGATACTTATTTCTAGATTCTTTCTTATTTAAAATTCCTATTTAAACAATCCTCTTCTTATTCAATAATATGTGGAAAGACTATGGAAAAACTTTACATAGGAAAAAGAAAAACCTATTAGAATTGGATCCACTTTCTTTTATGCATTATTAAAATTTACTGTGCTATTATCAGAGCCGTAACTTGGGTACGATGCACCCGTGGCAAAAAATTTGAATTGCACCCCTGTTGCGAGATAATCTCAGTTAATCCATTGACGCACAGTTACCGTCAAATACCGTCATGCGCCTGCTTATTGCGCCAGATAAGTCCATGCATACCGTCTTCGCCGACACTTCAAATTTTATCTCACATTGATGAAATTCATCAAAATGAAAACAAACTTAAGTGGCTCAAACTTCTCTAAATAAGATAAATTAATTTTGATAAATAATTTAATTTTTGTTATACACCGACTTGGAGTACATACATATTATAAACATCAACTACTAAAATATTATTTTTAAATGCACCTGTATCTTTAGTCATATTTAAAAAAATCAGAGTGCAGTTTTTTTTAAGTAGTGTGTCAAAAATATTCGCATAAATTTTGTTTTATACTTGTTTATATTTCTCTGTATAATTCTCGATAAATAATTATAGAAAAGAAACATTAGTGAAATTTTAAAGGAATAATTAGGTCGACAGGATCGCTTCTTATGTATGTACTGTTGTCGGTTGGATAGTGACGCGTAGGAAGCGGAAGCCGGGAAGAGTCGTCGGATAGCCTTGACTGCGGGATGACGTCCTTCCCGCAGCCAGATCTTTATCTTGTGTATAATAAAGAGATTATCAAAGCAGTTTTTCTGTTGACATCCATCCACCTTATCCTATTACCAACGCAGCTATCTCAGCAAGCGTGTGGGAGTGACAGAGGATCCAATTCAATTTTTCTTGTATTATGTTTGGACAAGATAAGATTTGAAGTGCTGCGAAGACGATATGCAGACTTATCTGCTGCAATAAGCAAGAAGTATCTGCAAACGAAGACGCTGGTATACCCAATGCTAAATACCAAAAATGATTGCCATCAACGCGTTAATACATTTAAAGTAAAATAGTCAAGTAAAATGAAAACCGCGTGCATCACTCATCGGGTCGGTATCCTGCGTTTTGCGCGCCAAGTCCAGTAGCACCTCCTTTGCCACGCGCTATTTACGGTCCTGGTTATTATCAATGGTTTGACAGATACATTACAGTGAAATTGGTAACACTTGGTCTGGTGAATTCACTATATATATATCATCATCATCATAGCGCAGCCACTAACAGTCCACTACAGAACTATGGGCCTCTTCAATATCCATTCATAGGAAAGGGGTTACATCCATTTCATCTGTATCATACATTCACCTCCTCGTTCGCTCGATATTGAAGGTAGCATTACCACCGAGTTTTATTTTGAACGCTCACCCAACGGGTATCCTGAGTGAACGTATTGACGAACACTTTCGCGAACGTCTCGATAAGGAGTTTGGGGAGTTTGTAAAGACTGCGTAGTTTTCATAGGGAGGTGGTGGAAAACTACTCTAGACGACCTTTTTGACTCTACTGGAAAGGGCTTTCTGGAGTACAAGGAGTCCAGTCCCCCCTTTCCTCGCTAGGGCGTTGCCGGGGTAGGGTGAAGACATACGTGACGCTTAAGTGCATCTCGGATTCGCTCCTACACCAACTGAGGGTGTCTCCCCGTCACCGTACAACTTACCCGAGCGAATTCGAAACTGAGTGGTTTCGCCATTTTTTCAGGTTGCCCCTCTCAGTTCGGCGATTACAAAACGATATAGAAGTCAACGGAAGACAATGTTGTTTTTCGTTGCAAAGTAAAGATCATCAGATGCATCTCCTCGAGGCCATCTTCTTGGTGTTCTTCTTGTTCCTGCTCCGTTCCTAGAGCCTCTCGGATCCGAACCGGTGAGGTTCCTCGAGTTCCATACTGCTAAGTAGGGAAGATCATGCAAGAGACAACGAGCGACATGCAAGTTAAGATTCGTATAAAAAGCAATGAATAGTATATAAACTGGGTATCAGCTTGCTGTTAGAAGAGTATTTAAGTATCTACTCTGTAAAAAGGTACTAGTCACGTGGCCAATAGTTAAAATACATAAAATCGTATAAGTATAATAGTTAGGAGTAGTCAAATGTGGTTAGGCCGCAAAAGTATTAGTCAAATTGTATTAGCTAGGGGTAGTTATGTCGCATCACAGTATTCGAACTTTGACGTTTAGTGTCTACCGGGCACAATCAAATAATATTTAATCGGTCAGACTGGGAGTAACTGGAAACAAATATATAGACATAGCTGAAACGAATAGGTTAAAGTCAGGTATCAAGTAATATCAAATAGTCAGGTCCATATCAAATAGTTTTATAGTCAAGATTGTATTATGGGAGCAGTCGAAAAAGCATTTTGCTCCCAGTGTTCCCGCGTTTATGTGATAGTAGGAGGCGGATGTGTGCGAGTATTTGTTAATTCACTTACCTTGGAAGCTTGGATTATTATGATCTTACTTGCGTTATTATCCTTGTTGTAGTTCCTCTCAAGTGACGCGGTGAAGATGTTCCATTTTTTTTTTTGTGCAGATGTCGTAAAAACAATGTTTTTCGGCGTCACTCGTGAATTTTATATACAAGTGTAGTCGGCGTTTCGTCAGAGCGTACGAATGAACTTGCGCGGGGGAGAGTGCAGGGGGGGGGTCCCCGGCGTTGAGGGTGCCGACAAGTCACAGAAAGAACTCAACGTATCACAGAAACGAATTATTTTCGCAAAGCGTATCGAGCGCCGAGTCGTTTTACCTCCGACTATCGGGAGAAGACTGAATGTTAAACTTTGACAATTATTGAAAGGTTTTTAAGTCTTTAATTTTATTACAGTTAAGCGTCGATTGGGAACGGCCCACTGGAGGTAGAGAAAAGAAAGGCACAAAAAATGCATTTCTTTGAATTTCGATGTTTGCCATAAGCCGCATGTTTAGGCGATAACGAAGGATGAGATGTAATAAAATTTAGCATTATATTATAATGTTTCGCGTGTAATTTTCGTTAGGACAAGATGAAACGGTCTTACTGATGAAGGGGGCCCTGTCGGAGGGCGCAGCCCCGGCGGTGAGGTGCCGACAAGTCACAGAAAGAACTCAACGTATCACAGAAACGAATTATTTTCGCAAAGCGTATCGAGCGCCGAGTCGTTTTACCTCCGACTATCGGGAGAAGACTGAATGTTAAACTTTGACAATTATTGAAAGGTTTTTAAGTCTTTAATTTTATTACAGTTAAGCGTCGATTGGGAACGGCCCACTGGAGGTAGAGAAAAGAAAGGCACAAAAAATGCATTTCTTTGAATTTCGATGTTTGCCATAAGCCGCATGTTTAGGCGATAACGAAGGATGAGATGTAATAAAATTTAGCATTATATTATAATGTTTCGCGTGTAATTTTCGTTAGGACAAGATGAAACGGTCTTACTGATGAAGGGGGCCCTGTCGGAGGGCGCAGCCCCGGCGGTGAGGTGCCGACAAGTCACAGAAAGAACTCAACGTATCACAGAAACGAATTATTTTCGCAAAGCGTATCGAGCGCCGAGTCGTTTTACCTCCGACTATCGGGAGAAGACTGAATGTTAAACTTTGACAATTATTGAAAGGTTTTTAAGTCTTTAATTTTATTACAGTTAAGCGTCGATTGGGAACGGCCCACTGGAGGTAGAGAAAAGAAAGGCACAAAAAATGCATTTCTTTGAATTTCGATGTTTGCCATAAGCCGCATGTTTAGGCGATAACGAAGGATGAGATGTAATAAAATTTAGCATTATATTATAATGTTTCGCGTGTAATTTTCGTTAGGACAAGATGAAACGGTCTTACTGATGAAGGGGGCCCTGTCGGAGGGCGCAGCCCCGGCGGTGAGGTGCCGACAAGTCACAGAAAGAACTCAACGTATCACAGAAACGAATTATTTTCGCAAAGCGTATCGAGCGCCGAGTCGTTTTACCTCCGACTATCGGGAGAAGACTGAATGTTAAACTTTGACAATTATTGAAAGGTTTTTAAGTCTTTAATTTTATTACAGTTAAGCGTCGATTGGGAACGGCCCACTGGAGGTAGAGAAAAGAAAGGCACAAAAAATGCATTTCTTTGAATTTCGATGTTTGCCATAAGCCGCATGTTTAGGCGATAACGAAGGATGAGATGTAATAAAATTTAGCATTATATTATAATGTTTCGCGTGTAATTTTCGTTAGGACAAGATGAAACGGTCTTACTGATGAAGGGGGCCCTGTCGGAGGGCGCAGCCCCGGCGGTGAGGTGCCGACAAGTCACAGAAAGAACTCAACGTATCACAGAAACGAATTATTTTCGCAAAGCGTATCGAGCGCCGAGTCGTTTTACCTCCGACTATCGGGAGAAGACTCATATATATATATATATATATATATTGCTGATTTTGATATATATGCAATGTATGGTCATATCTTTTACATAGTCAATTATTATCAAACACACAGTTCCATACATTTTTTTTTGGTTCAAGGAAGTTCACCTTATAATTCATCCCATATTTTATAATTAAAATAACGTACTATGCAAATCGCTAAAATTAAATATAATTTCGGAGAAGGCGTATGTGCGTTTCAACACAAGACATGTGTCAATTAAGCATGTGGACAATATTAGCCCGTCTGATGTAATTGAAGTGTTGTGCCCAGTAATAAATATATTACTCTATAATTAAATTGTTAAAATCAATGCTATGTGACACCAACGAGCTGACGAAACACACCGTGTCCAAAAAAATATATATCTTGTAGTATTTATATTATAATTCGAGCTAGTTGGATACAATAAATATATGATGCATGTTCTCTGGAGACGATGGTGTCAGAATGGCTTTAACCCTTTCTAGATAATAGCCCACATGTGTTTTACGTGCATACGAGAAAAAATAATGTGGGAATTATATGCCATAAAGCAAATATTGTAGTTGTCATAAGATTCTTTGTTCCAATCGCAACAAATGCCGTCAGGCAAATAAACTCATACAAGTCTCGGATTCATTAAGCGGTGAAAGATGAAAGCTTCTTTGCATATTTTTCCATGATTCATGGATTTAACAATAGCATACATTCTGAATGTATCGTGATGCGGCATGGATTATCCATTTAAAATAGTCATATTGCTAAGAAAGTTTACGTATAAGAATATGTTTTAAATTTAAATGTACACGGATACCATACATGTTTAATAAGTTATTTTGTATACTACATACTATACTACAAAATAACATAGTTAAGTAAGCAATTCAATTGAAGATGATTTTTATACTGGGTAGAATGCATCACTTGGACAGAAAGGCTAACGAGGATCATTTGAATAGCAAGACATCGTAGAGGTTTTGAGTCCATAAAGTTTATGGCAAATGTTTTTTGGTATTATAAAGAAATTTTGCGCATAAAATTAATATCTTATAAGATTGCAATAACAAAACTGAAGGAAATAGACGAGGAATGATATTAAGGCGTCTTCTCACTTTAGGCGCCTCAAAAATAGGCTATTTTCACGATTTTTTTTCGAGAATTTTCGCTAAAAATTATGAGATAAAAAGGATCTTATGTAATAAACACATCTTTCAAGTAAATGAAAAAAAATATTTTTATTTTTTTGAATAATTATTATAATAAAATAGTAACATCGAAAAACCCGTGTAGAAATGTTATGTTCGTGGCTTGTTGATGGTATCTCCGAGATGGGTCATTTGAAACAAAAAATAAAACAATTTTAGATTCAGTATATCAGTGGCTATAGCGCATATCATCAGATTTTTGATATTTGCGAAAATAACAAAATGGCGCACGTTTTTCGAAAAAGTATAAAAAAAACGAGTTTTTTTTTCAGTTTTTTGTAAAAAAAAAATACCTTAAATCAAAATTTCAAAAATCTGATGATATGCGCTATAGCCATAGCTATGAAGAATATGTCATTCAAATTTCATGACAATCGGCCGGGTAGTTTCCGAAATTTCATCAACAAGTCACCGAAAAACCTTGTTTTGAGATAAACGCGTTTAAAGTTTTGGTTGCAGAAAAATTGCCCAGACACAGCTGTTGAAACACTCGTTATTATTTTGCGTATTTCCTCCGAAGATCTTCATAAATTGGTTTCAAAACCTCGTGAACATCCTCAGCTAGAGCAGAAAGATGTTTAAAAATTTCTATCTGATTGTTTTTCACCACTTTCTTGTACTTGCACCATGAGTCTGAACAATTCGTATGCAGCCGGGTGCTCTTAGGTAGTCACCTAACGGTCGCCCAAAAATGTAGTTAAACTCGTCCGATCTTTATGAAATTTCGATATAACATTTTTGAAAATATGTACTTTCAAAATTTAAAATAAAATAAAAATCGATTTTTTTAAATTTGTAAAGTGAGAAGACGCCTTAAGGCATGCTTTTCCTAAATATCAATGTGTGTTCCAATAAACCAATCATTCAGTCCAAATCTTAATATGCCATAAATGCATGCATTTTGATCGATTCCATAAATAAATGCCACCAATAAAAATCAATTTACAATCAAAACATTCTTGCGGATTTAATCGTAATTTTTTTCATTTCGGTTGGCAAAAATAACGATTTTATGGAGTCATCAGTTTACGGTTCAGTTCCGGTTCGAAGCTCTGATCATCATATTTTTAATTGAATCAGTTGGAATGTATTGAGATATTTGGATTATAATAAACAGATTTTTATAATAACTGGACGGTTTTACATTTTGTGTGTTTTTCAAAATTTTCCAAAAACGTCTCAGAATGAACTTCTTTCTTGTATTTAATTTTTTTTCAACGTTGATTGAAATCTTTTGATTATATCGTGTATGAAAAATTAAAATTGTGCATATACCCAGGGCTGCTTACTTTTGGCAAAGTGGTAAAATTCATAAAGTGTCCATTTATAAGTTATTATCATCGGATAAGACTAAGAAATACATGAGAAATTATTATAAAAAAAAACAATTAAAAAAAATTAGATAAAAGAAATATTTAATGATATCATCACAATATCTCAACGCAATAATATCCCAAGAACGCTTAGAAACCCGATAAAAGCATCAACACTTGGTGTTTGAGTGCCATAAATATTTACGTACTTATTAATCATTCCATATTTGATACTAAGCAGAGTCTGCGCCCAAAAATTAATGGTCTCATAGCAATATTGTCTTATTTGCTCGAGGAAAAAATTGAAGGTCTCGTGTCCGAGATTTTGAAATAGTGCGACTTTTCTGCATAAAAATATTTAGACAAGCCTGTACGCCTCTGTAACAATGCTTCGAGACATGGAAAACGAATTATGGCTTTGAAGATTGATGATGATGCTCCAAGACGTATTGTGGAAGTTTCTAAAAATTGACCTCAGCGATGGCTATAATCATTTTCTCGAAGTAACACTCGAGTTTATGACTCACGATTTTTACTAGTGAGTTCTGACTCGAAAAAACTGATGACAATTATTTATTTTAAAAGGCAAACGTGTTGATCAATGGTCACCATATATAGATAGAACCGTTTTTATCGCGTCGCACTGTACCTCATATTATTGCACACGTAACGGAGAGAAGGTCAACATTTTCAACATTACTAGTTAAAATATTGTAAAATAGGTCCACATAAATAACGTTGGTTTTAATGATTGGCAATAACAGTAGCTGTTGAATATATGCTAATTTGCAAGACGGAAAAACTGGCGATATCACAGAAAGAATTTATATATTCAAAGAAACAAAGGCGAGTTCTCAAGTCAATGATATCAATCACGTTGGTTTTGCAAAATTAAGCTTCTCGAAGAACTAAATAGTACATAAGGATACTGTGATTTAAATTTTTGGCAAACCACTTAAAAATAAAAAGCTTGACTAATAATTTAAAATGCGTTTATAATATCTTCCCAGGATTGGATTTATCTGGATGTTGAAATACAGTTTGACGTAATAAATCCAATAGACATTTATAACTTGGCCATTAATCTTCGGGACTCTGAATCTTTGGCAATCGCTTTGATCATGACTTGAGTCGATTCTTACGTTTTCTTAGACATTCGCTGCAATTTTCAATATGCTGTACGAGTAATTCAGATGCAGATCAGCATTGCAATGAGAACTTATATTTTTTAATTCTTATAAAAACGCAGACGATGGTAATTGTGCAGTATGCATGGAAAATATTGCGCTTCGCGATGCTGCTAATACAATTAGAGTCAATATTGGTATGCTCTTTGAATTTTCGCTTAACCCATTATGTACGGGGAATTTCACATGCTTTTGCCCACGGATGCGGGTAATCATTTTAACGCCGCGAGTAAAATATTTATATTTGCATACATTTGTATTATCTTTAAAATAGCCAACGTTTTTAAATATTTTTTCACGACAGTATTCAACAAGCACAGGGTGCGGCAGGGAAACTTCCTTATTTGAAACTCGCGTCCTGAAGCGAAAGCTATTCCTTGAAGAGTGGGTGATGCTCATTCAAAAGAGAGGGATCTAATGTTTTATGTTATATGGGTTTAGTGATGATCATGTTATGTTAAACTGATATCTCCTATACCTTTCGTGTTAGAATAGCGAGGATCTTGGCTGGCGACTGGGGCGTAAGAGGCCGACCGCTTTTGATAGGGGGAATTTTTGTCAGCATCGTCGCTTATGCGGCTGGCGCATGGACCCACAGGACCAGTATACAGATGATCTCCAGGATCCTGTTGAGGGGAAAACGGTCACCCCTCTTACTAATCACCAAGGCATTCCACACTGTGTCCAGCCGAGAACGGTGAGACCCCAGAAATCAATGGCAAACGCATCCACATAGAGATGCGCCGTCCCTGATTACTGGATGTCTCAGTTCCTCACGGGACCCGGGAGGTTTAGGGCCTCTCTCCGTAGGTGTAGGATTTCTCATTTCGCGAGGCGCTATTTCGTCGTATCAGCGCTCCAGAATTTGGACCGGTTGGACACGGAAACCTTGTGGCCACTCCCTCCCATGCGGGCATAGCCACGAATAGCGGGGCCAATAAACAGCTCGGGTCAGTGGAGGATCCCATACCTTTTGTGTTATTAATCTTTAAAATAAGGAAGTTTTCCTGCCGCATCCTATATTTCCCCAATAATATTGATATCGAAAAGTTTAAACATTTTTGTACTGATTTCAAATTACACCAAACACTTGAAAGTATGGATTTTACACAAAATAATTTTTTATAAATGTTTTTTAATATAATAAACAGTAATATTGTTGAGTTGAAGTATAGTTCGAAAATCATGTTTTTATTTTTTGTTATGTTAATAGATGAGTTTTATATTATTGCTTTTTACTATTTTTTGGAAAGGCTAGGTTAGGTTTTGAATAGAGATCCAAATTTTATAGAGCAATTCAATGGTCTGCATCCTTTCGTGTACGATTCTACTTCAAAATTTGTGACCCATAAATGTTTATTTGGGTTAGTGTCGGTGGTTGTTACCAGGACAGCACTCGTGGGATATTATGTAGTTTATAAATACACGTTGATGATTCATATTAAATCATGAAAGTTTGACATACAAATAAATGATACGAAAAACACATTTTCAAAAATAGTTTTAGTTTTTAGTCACTTAGTGTATTGGAAATGATCTCAATTTATATTTAAAAAAAATGTTTCAATAAATTTTCATAAGCCAAATAATGCAAAAAAAAAAACATATTTTATTAACATTTTAGCAGACGTTAACCAAAATTAATCAGCTGATATAGAATATATTACTATGCTTCCCGCATGTAATGTGTTAAGGTAAGATGTTTGATTGGAAATATTTGTAATGTAAACAATATCATCATCAAAGTTCATTATTATCATTGTTATAGTCATATTCGTGCAAGATTGAAGCCTCTTCATGGGAATGGATCAAATTCAAATCACCTTCATCTAACGTTCACCACTTCATGCCTTCGATATTGACGATATTATAATAATTAGAAAGATACATATTTTTCAATATGCGTTGATGTTGACTTAAATACATCATTACACCATAATCATTTTAATTTTTTTTTAAATTTAGAATCAATTTATGACAATCTTAATGAACCTTAGAACAACACTTTATCTTCTTTGTTAATCCATTGTTAACAAGAAAAAAAAACATTTAAATGTATTTTTGAAGATTAAATAGCGAATCGTAAAATCAAGTGAAGACATTTAAAGTCGGAAATTGGTGACAAATGTTAATGTCATAAGCTGACAAATGTCTTACTAGCACATGTTAATGTCTACTATGCTAACGACATGTTTTTTTTCAGTCACAACTTACTGACAATCTTGACAATTGTTATTGTACAGAACACATGTCAGCAATATTATTTTTGAGGCTTCCACGAAAAGATGATTATAGGTTTAGTCTAAATTCGTAATTTTTAACATGCGAAAGGTTGAGTATCTCGTCTGTCACGTCTGTGTACCATTTCAAATGTAAATTACTAATCGCATGCATGACAAATTTGTCATCAGGGATGCAAATTAAAAATAATATGCAAAATGCTTAGGCGCATATTATATTAGAGCAAATTTATACGCCCACTCGCATTAAAAAAATCTCAAGAGCTTTTTATAAAAAAAAAAAATAATGAAAATTTCAATTTAAATTATAAAAAATTATAGCGATTCGTTGTTTCTTGACAGCACCATCTGTGAATCACGTTTTATTAATATATAAATTAATTATTTTTTCCATTTCTACTAAAAGTATTTTTAAAACGTTCGTAGATGGCAGTATTATAAAAGCAAATAAATATTTACTATTCGTATTTGCTGATTGATGAAATATCCTCGAAAATCCCCAATTAATAAATTAAAATTAAATTAAAAATCATTAAATAAAAAACTGCTTTTGAAATAAAAATATAGCTATAAAAAGTATCAAAAGATGGCAGTGTAATTATAGTTTGTTAGAAATATAATTTATTTGGTTCCGAAGAAAATAGCAGTTCATATTTGATTTTTTTTCTGTGTATTAAAAACTAATTTTCTAACATAATTTATAACAGGAGTGTCAAACTCGCGGCCTACAATGAATATTTTTGCGACCCAACAAAGTTAATACGAGCGAAAAAAATTGTGATGATACTCCGATAATGACGGCACTCCTCAACAGTACGTGAGGTGCTATTTTTTTAAAAAATATTTATTTTATAATGTACAAACAGTTTTTGACCATAGTACATACAACAATGGAAAACAATTCGAAAGAAAATTCAAATGAAAAAATAATGGTTTGAAGCCCTAGTTTAAAGACTGTTTAGAGTTGGAAATTCACCGAGTCAGTTGAGAGTTGATTTTTGTATATTTTATGATCAATTTAAATAAACGCTCCATCAAAGAAGAGTGAATTTGTGTAGTTATTGTGTCTGGTAAGATAATGTTAAATCATAATTAAAATCATAGTTAAAATCATTTTTTTAAATTAATATTTATTGTGTTAATGGCTACATACCAACGACTATTTATTTAAAAAAAGTGCCTCAATTATATAGGTAAGAAGTGATCGGGTGCTGATGAAATACTGTTGTCTTAACTAATTCCTTTTATTTATGGAGAGAGAGCTTACAGTTATAAACCTGCGGGAAGGACATCTTCCCGCAGCCAAGGTAACTAACGACTCGCACCTCTTGCACAAGCGGAAAACGGTGCAAGTGCATAGAGCGATGTCGTTATTTCAGACGCAATGTGTCTGTAGGAGAAGATGTGATGTTAATTTGGCTAATTTAATCTGCACAGATCAATAATGGCATTGTCTGAGGATGCCATTTTGCCCAATTAATCGAAGGTATAAAAATTAGGACTAGAAGTATATAATAATATAATTTATTAAATAAAAATATATTGTCTCACTCTTATTGGCTGAAAGTTTGGAAGCCTTAACTAGTTAACTTAACTAAAGAAGTACATAACAATAAAAAATAAATTGAAATTTAGGAGTTCCAATCTAGGTACAAAACAAATATACAAGAAGAGATAACCTAAACAAATAATACAATAATGATTTAATTCTATAAGCTGAAATTTGGCACGATAACATAATTATTTGAAGTATTGATTTAATTGGACAATTAAGAGGATGAACAAATTGTAAAGATTACATACATTCATCATCATCATAGTACAGCCACAAACAGTTCACTGCAGAGCTATGGGCCTCTTCAATATCCATTCACAGGAAGGGGTTACATCCATCTCGTCTGGGAGTTTATTTCGAACGCTCACCCAACGGGTATTCTGAATGAACGTATTGACGAACGCTTTCGCGACCGTCTCGAGGAGTGTGGAAAGTTTGTAAAGACTGAGTAGTTTTCTTAGGGAGACGGTGAAAAACAGCAGAAGACACCTACTGTCAATACAAAAATCATCCAAACTTCTTTCGCGTAAGATACGTATTAAACAGAAAAACCGATATTTTCGAATCAGTTCTGATTTTCGTTCCGGAAAGTTCCGGCAGCTGGGGTAGCCCAGTCAACATCAGTTGGTGTGTGGAACAGCCGATTACAGTAGTAAAAGTCTGTTTTGTAGCCTCAAAAGCCTAGGCAAATAGGAGAGAACGGTTTTAGGCTCGTCTCCATGGCTAGGTACTAAAAATGACCGAACCGATACGAGTACCATGGGGTGTAACCCGTGTAGTTCGTCATCTGCTGCAGCCCCCTTCAAACTGAGGTTGGACTCGTGGTGGTAGTGAACCCGCGGAAGTAAACCCCTTGAACTTAGAATAGCCTTTGTCCTTCCTCCTCCATTGCACCTTCGGGTGCCCATGGTCTGAAGCTGGTCTTTCCCGCGGAAATCTAGCCTTAAATGCAATCCGGTGTTATTTTGATTTAGCCACTTTTACAATATATTTTTATATCCTCATTGACTAGTAGAATCTTATTGCTTTATATAGATGTTTCTTTAGATCTTGAGAGTATTTTCCAGATGGGATGTGATTGAAGATAGTAGTCACCATGTCAAAACGTCCCAAGTCCATTCAGAGCCGGAGTAATTGAGTTTCACCGTTTATGAATACACATAAATATATGTAAATATATACATAATCACTCATGTGGATTCGCGTTTACGAGTATAGTACATACATATTTAAATAAAGACTTTCTGGAATGCCGGACGTATCCGTAATGCCCTTTTGGCATTCCCTCGACGTTTCCTCCATTGACCTCGACGTTTTACTAATGTAGCATTCAGGCTTAAAGTTAGGAAGGTCAAAAGTTCAGACCGATAACTTTGGTGGTTTCCTTCGCTGTCCAAACAGCTACAGTTTAATTATAAGCAGATATGTTTAAAATAGTTCGGAGTTAGCAATGAATTAAAGCCTCATACGGCTCTGAGCGCCCGGCCGCAAAGCACTGTTTGTCTGTATCATCGTCCATAAACCCAATTATTCTGGATGATCAGTCATCATGGAGGAGCCAGCCTCTTCAAATTCAACCGGGGATAATTAATGGGAATATCGCAGGGAAAATTGACAGCTAATACAGCTAATCGTCGCCGCTCGTAATAAATTACACGATTGCTATGATCAATATTTCGCTCAAACGACGGTTACATTGTCCCCGAAAAAGACCAATATTTCGCAAAGTGTCAACTTAATGCACAAAGTTGCAAGACAAATGAGCATGTCCAAAGTACATGAGCATAAATTTATTTATTCGCTTTTCACTCACCCATGTTTTGAGGAAGTTGGGATAGTCTGGGATTCACATCTTCGTATATGGCCATTATTCCCTGGTGGTTGACGTGGAGTTTTATTTCTCTGCGCATACATGAGGTTTTACTCAGAAGTCGTACGAATTTATGACATATTTGATCAAAGCTTTCCTGTATTATATTCATAGGAATGCTCTTATATCCTGGAGCATGTCAGGTGAATTTGTCGAAAAAAAAATTTTATTTTATGTTCAAATGCTATCGATGTAATGAGATATGGACGACATGAAGCGTTTGTATCTTTAAAAATTGAAAATAAAGTATCCAATAATAATGTTAATACTTCTTCTTAAGGTTTCATATATTTTATCAAATATAGGCGATCGCCACTGGTTACATTTTTATGAGTTATTTTTTTCCACGTAGAGTTTTTAGAATAAGATTATTTGAATACGATTTGTTAAGTAGGTCTATTATTATTTCTTAATGAAATTTAATTTTCGATGCAAATTATTAGACATAGACAGTTCTGCTCAACTTTATTAAATGTTTAGTTTTCAGATCTAGGAAATTAGGCTAATCCTGCAACAAAAAGAACGATCTTTAAGTTAAAATGTTAAGATCTTCTTAATTTGTACGGTGATTTTTTTTATCCACAATTTAAACTCGATTCAAAGAAGCAAAAATATATTGTATTCTGAATTGTTCTTTCGTTGTTTTGTTTGTTTGTTTTATTGATTATCATGTTTTTTCATTTGAAGTTAAGATAATAATATTATAGATCGGTTCGAATCGAAATTGATCTGAAAATCAGTAAAACCGTTATTTGATTGTATTCATCTGAAAATCCAGTAATCTTTACTTTTCGTTCATCTCGTTAAATCCAAACTTCAGATAATTTTGTTATATAGCCAAATTCCAGGTCGAATACTTAAGGCGTCTTCTCACTATAGGCGCCTCAAAAATAGGCTATTTTCACGATTTTTTTTCGAGGATTTTCGCTAAAAATTTTGAAATAAAATGGATCTTATGTAATAAACACATCTTTCAAGTACATGAAAAAAAAATAATTTTATTTTTTTGAACAATTATTATAATAAAACAGTAGCATCGAAAAACCCGTGTAGAAATGTTATGTGCGTGGCTTGTTGATGATATCTCCGATATGGGTCATTTGAAACAAAAAAATAAAACAGTTTTAGATTCAGTATATCAGTGACTATAGCGCATATCATCAGATTTTTGATATTTGCGAAAATAACAAAATGGCGCACGTTTTACGAAAAAGTAAAAAAAAAACGCGTTTTTTTTGCAGTTTTTTGTAAAAAAAATTACTTAAAAATCAAAATTTTAAAAATATGATGATATGCGCTAGAGCCATAACTATGAAGAATATGTCATTCAAATTTCATGACAATCGACCGGATAGTTTCCGAAATTTCATCAACAAGCCACGGAAAAACCTTGTTTTGAGATAAACGCGTTTAAAGTTTTGGTTGCAGAAAAATTGTCCAGACACAGCTGTTGAAACACTCGTTGTTATTTTGGGTATTTCCTCCGAAGATCTTCATAAATTGGTTTCAAAACCTCGTGAACATCTTCAGCTAGAGCAAAAGGATGTTTAAAAGTTTCTATCTGATTGTTTTTCGCCACTTTCTTGTACTTGCACCATGAGTCTGAACAATACGTATGCAGCCGGGTGCTCTCAGGTAGTCACCTAACGGTCGCCCAAAAATGTAGTTAGACTCGTCCGATCTTTATGAAATTTTTATATAATATTTTTGAAGATATGTACTTTCAAAATTTAAAAAAAAATAAAAATCGATTTTTTTAAATTTGTAAAGTGAGAAGACGCCTTAAGTCATTTTTATGCATTTTGATTAGATAATATCTTCCTAAAGAAATTAAACACATTTAAAAGTTCAAAAATGAATCATTCGCAATTGAATCGAAAACTGGAATAAAGTTTTTTGAAAATGAAAAAGATTATGGTTCGAAGACCTGATATATTTTGTGCAAGAATCGATGCCTTTATTCATGTCTAAGAAGATGTTTTGGCTATTGTCAAAGCTTTTGTGTTTTAAATGTGTCTGGTTTGGCAACACTTGGCCAGGCTTGCTTTACAGTTTTAAAATAATGATAATTTAATCAATCATTTATAAGATTTTTTTGACAAATATTACGTTTTAAGTATCATATTATAATTTTTTTAGATATGAAAAAAAAAGTGTAGCCATCTCATTTACAGAAAAATCGTCTAAGAAGTTGGATTCTATTCTATCTGTGGATTTTGGCAAATTAAAGAAAAAATCATGTAATAGGTACTAAAATAATAAAAACGGTGATGTTTATCAGACTGTGCATATTTGAGTATTTATTATAGAGCATAAGCCACATTTTCAACTTTAATCTATTAAATGGTAACAGTTGTGGTGCCGGAAATTTTAAACTCAATAAAGTTAGCTATCTCATGTGGATATTTATACATGAATACGTCCAGATTCTTTTAAATTTGTGCTGTATTCATGCCAAACGTAAAGTTAAATATCTCTCATAATTTTAAAGGAAGTCTCATAAATTCATTCGTAGAGAAATATTGATACGAATTTAATTTATGACATTGCTCTATAATATAATATATTGGCTCCTTATCATGTTTATTTAAAATCCTGCGGGATGTTATTTTAAAAATGCTAATAATATAAGACGGTTTAGTGGTTAATAAAATATGGATCAGCATTATAAATGGCAAAAACTAGACGTTATTGTATTTGTTAACTGTTAAATTTATAATGAAATTTCAACAAAAATGAAATGAAAATACAACGTTTCGAAACAAATCATATACCTATTTTCGCTCTTCGATTATAATAAATATTTAAAATAATGGCCCTTTGTATTTATTGGGATGTAATTTTAAACATTCATTACAAGTTACTTAGACCTGGGGAAACGGAATTGCTAAAAAACGAACAATTCTGGTGAACGACTAAACGACAATGCAAGATCACACGTGATCAGGATCATCCAGAAAAAAGCAATAAGCTTGATTTTGATATTCTACAATAGCACTTCTTAAACTGGGATGTGCACGGAGCTCTGGGTGTCCACGAAGTCAATACCAAAAACATGTATCTATACTTAAACAATATGTTTTCGTGGAATTACCATGTGATACGTTTTTGAAACAACAATTCAACCACAGGTTGTTATGGGAATCCCTAATCGATTTATCTACGATTTTAATGGTTTTGCTAATTAATCATACTCTCTGAAAAAATGTTCTAAAGAATCCTAATAAAAAATTTCATCTCCATAAATCAAAACCATTTATTAAAATACCCAGTTATACATTTTTATCAATATTTATTTAAACGTAGTACCTATGAGATTATTGAATCAAACATTAAGTCATAAGAGTGTTGTAAAATATTAAGGGTTGGGATGGGATCCGCAAAAAAGAAATGTTCAAGTAGAGATTCGCGAAAAAAAAATGCTCAACCTCTCGAAAAAATTGTATATATAAAATTTGCTCAATTGGTTCTTAAACTTATATAGTCCGTGGACTACATAAGTTTATAAATTGCTTTTCTACAGCATCTATCTACCTAGAGCTTATTTTTATTGGAAAACGATTTTCCGATCTTCCGATTACCAAAAAATAAAGAAAATCTTTACTTTATTCTTGTTTAATCATTTTTATGATGTCTTATTTAAACGGTATCTCAAACAAGCTAAGGAAACCGTATTATGAAAGTCTCATGTTTTGTTTTTTTAGTTTTAATTGAGTTTTACAGCTTTATAAATGCACCTTGTAATGAAAGCTTTATGAATGGAGAGTTTTAAAAGGGATGTCGGGAATGAAGCCAGCATTGTTATTCTACCCCTTTCGTACAATTCGTATTATTAGAGGACATAAATTACATTGTGGAGACTTTATATTCATTTAGGTTTATATTTTATAGTATAAGCTGTGGATGTAATTTATTCATAAGCAATCACAAATTTATGGTGCGAAACTCGCACTTAGGAAAAAACTTGGATTTCGGTAGCCCTCAGGGATGCATATGATATTCAAACATTATTCTTATGGGAAAACTTATTTAGCAACACACTTATTCGGGATACGCCAGGCTTTTAATGAGCGCTTCGAGTGAGGTTTTACTGTATATTTTATGATGTCATAAAAAAAGAAATCATCACGGAATGGAGAGCATATGAATTATAAGGGACTAGGGTTACAACCTCATTAGCCTTTGTGCTCAACCGACCGAGGTGCCAGACAGACAGATACATCTTCGCTGAAGTTGTTCAGCCTCCACTTGGCCCGCAAACCTATTTGCAATTACGGATTAAAGCATTTACTCGAGAGCCTTCCATTGGATACCACTAAAGTGAATTATCCGCAATGGTTAAGTTGACAGTCCAAGATTAAAGGTGTACATATTCAAAACTGTTACAAACATTTAAGGACCTGTTGAAACTACTTTCTTTAACCTTTTGAGGAGTAAGCAATTTTAAAATCGATGAAGTCGTTGATGCCATAATCGCTTTACACCGATTACTTTCTATCAGCTCCCATCGGCGTAAGATAATCTTCAATTCAAGGCAGTCCATTGTAAATAAACATTGTTGATATTATACAGGACCACTTCTTTTCTTTTCATAAACAATACACCAAAAATCGATTTATATGATTCAACGTCAGTGAACTTCAGATAAGATATCCTGTCGTTTCTTTGCGTAAACAAATAATAAACTTGAAATTGAAATCATTATTAGTCGATAAATTTGGGCTAACGATCTATACAATCATGTGATGTATGCGGGGAAGCTATCCGTCTCTGTCTTCCGAACTGCGCTCTGTCCTTCTCCGAGCTTGACGTACAAGAGTGCTCTTTCTGAAAAGTGGAGAGCGGATCCCAGGCCCTGGGATAGTACTCCTTTAGGGGTTAAATACCGCAAATGATAAAAATCTCGAGGGGGAAATAGGAATATTTAAATTATTTACATGTCCACAACTTCTTATAGCTTCATGTTCAAAATGAACGAATGTAGAAGCGGTCATTCATGATCCAAGCAGGTTTTTAATTTTTATTGACCACACGATGTTTCAAATGATTGACCAATATATTTTTCAACCAAATTCGATTGTTTTGCTTCGAAAACACAAAGTCAACTTGTGTACAAATACTTCAATATATTTGCTATATCTCTTCATTCTTTATTCAACGTGTCTGTACAATTTCACATACTTTAATCATACAAAAAGTACGAAATACTAATGTCAAACAAAGAATGAGTACGTAATAAATTTACTATTATTCAGAAAAATCATTATCTTAAACAGAGCCGTAACTAGGGTATGAAGCGCCCGTGGCAAGTATCTAACTTAACGCCCCCCCTCCCCAGAATCTAATTTATTTTTTAAAATTAACTAATCCTATTATAAATGCAATATATTTAATTATAATGTTTGATTTAAAATAATATACAAAGATAGTCCCAAAAGTACCCGACTTAATGTATAAAGAAAGTGTCTTGACGCTACGTTGCTTCCGTGATCGTACAGATCATAGAAATTGCCGCAAAGAGCCCTAAAAGAGGACAGTGTGGCCATAATGTTTGTATGCTCAATCGGTCCCCTTTTCGGATCGCTGATATAACGAATGAGCGGCTCGCGATCGGATATCATTCTTGAACATAACGATAATGAAGAAAAGAGGGATTAGACAACTTAGCATCTATTATAAAAATGGACAGAGTCAATCAGTGTTGGTTCATGTAAAGTAGAATGGTTGAGTAAAATAAAAACCACACGCAACTCTTGACCGGATCGGTATTCTGCTTTTTGTCCCCAAGCCCAGTTGCGCCCGCGGCGGGCGCCTGCTTTGCCACGCCCTAGTTACGGGCCTGATCTTAAAAATGTATATTGAAATATCTTTTTAAATTTCATGCATAAATTACATTAAAATTCGATCGAATTTTAATTTTCTCTTGAAATACAGTTTCGACTGAAAATAAGTTTTATTATGGAAAATTAGGGTGAACGAGACGAAAAGTGAAACACCACGCGCCAGTTGGTCGGGGAGAGAAAGATAATCGTTTCTACTCTTTCCGTCGCATACATACGTTATAGACACGTTATGCGCATGCGCTGCGCTTAAAGCAATCAGCATCACTATTATATATTACACAAACACAGTTTAATCTTTTAGTAATGGTCGTCCACCGGTCTGTTCTTCCTTTGGATCATGTTTAGCCAGACGGATGGATAGGGGTGAACGGGTGTCGGATAAAAAGACTCTCTGGGTAACTTTTGATTCAGATCTGGCTGCGAGAAGGACGTCCTCCCACAGCCAAGGCCAACCACCGATGACTCGCCCACGTAAATCGCCCACGCTACAATGTCATCTATTATTCATTCTTATAGAATTATATGATTATGACAGTTGTATAATTTGAAATAATGCATGATTACGTTGGAACTATTGAAGTGTTTTATTAATTACTGGTTTTCATCTTGCGCAGAGCTTGAGTCAAGGTATACAAAATTTATGCTACATCAAACAAGATGCTTCAAAATCAAGATTACGGAATTTATTTTTGTTTTAACAAAATCGGACATTTCATGTGAGAGCTTCCGGTGTCCCTTTGTGATATTAATAGGGCTACGTCACTTTTTCATTCAGCGCCTTTTGATTACATACATTTCTTACATTGCCTTAATTTTATTTGGAACCAAGTCGCTTTCAAAATTAAAACAAGGAATTAATATATAAATTATTTGGAGGATATTAAATATGAATTTTCGCATAAATTTATGGAAGACTCGTACGCCGCCAAAACGAATTTTATCTCGAGATATAATTTTTTGAATTCAAGATAAAAACGCTTAAAACGAGACCTTCGGATGAATTTTCATGATTTCCCGGAAAATCGGAATAGTCGCGCCTGAGATAAAAACACGACTCTCTCGCAGAACTAACATATTCCAATATGCAAATTTACACAAGTGTCGAAAACGAAGGACGCCGACGACAAGACGTTTTATTTTATTTTTGTCTTATTGAAACTACAAGGAGGCTTTGCTGGGCCGGGGTGAAATTAAAGATTTATTGGCCTCCTCATATCCGTTAACCCAACTTGTCTCTTGAATAATACCGCCATATAATTCATGTGAGCTTTGGGCTCAATTACACAAGTTGTATTTTGTCAATTAAAACAAGACAACAATAATAAGTAAGGTTAGACGCGCGAAGGGGGCCCGTACCAAAGTTTGACGATCGATTCGAGGACCCTAAAATTTATCATGTGTGTTGTGTAAGCCCGGGAAAGATAGGATTATGTCTTTTGCAATTTCTCAATCCGAGAGAGCGAAGCTGACAGCTTTTCTTCGCTCTCGACTCTGAACAAAGACATTAGTTTTGACCTTGATAGGCCAGACGTTTTCACATAAATTATATTTATTAGAGGTGCAAAAAAATTAGGGACCCAAATGATGACAAAAAGATCCAATCAAACAATAAACATCGCATAAATTATACATTCAAAATAACTATATATTATCATTTTTATGACATGTCATCACATCAACTAAGCAAGTCCTAATTTAGCGGACCGGAAAATAATATAAATTTTAGATTTAATTACAGTCAGTTTGTATAGAGACACGGTTCATAGGATTATACAGTTAGTAGCGTAGAAACATTCGTGGGCAGGTATTTGTTCTTATTCCTAAATCAAACTTCATCATCATCACAATGGAGCCACAAATAGTCAATTTCAGGACTAGGGCGTCTTTAATATCTATTCATAGAAATTATTATATCTATCACATTCACATAATATTGAAGGAAATATTACCTTTGACTTTCATTTAGAACGCTCATCTAACTGGATAAATGTATCGAAGGATACCATTTAGATGAGGATTATGGATGATTAATAAAGACTGAACAATTTATTTTGAAATACAACCAATATTTATAAAGAAAGATGCTTTGTAAACGTGTAGAATATCATTAAAGTGATATTTTTTTAATTGCATGAACTTGGACAGACAATCTCAGAAGTAGAAATTATAGTATAGTGAGCTCATATTCGATAATTTCAATCACAAATTGAGATTATTTTATTATGCGTCATTTTAAAGGTTGTATTCGTAACAAGGAAAATATTTGCACATTTTCCATTTTAATAAAAATATTTTCGAATTGCTTATATACGCAATTTGCACTATAACATGGGTTTGACACAGACATGGTGATCATTATAAATTCACATATCAGTATTTTGATCACGCATTAGATGTTCTATACATGGACCAATGAAAAAAATAATCACCGGATATCATACTCTCAATTCATCCCAATCAAATAAGAGCTGAATTTCGAAGGAAATGAATTTAAGCCCCAAAGTATGATATCAAATTTACTATTGAAGCACGAAAAACACGGGATCCATTTTCATTTTTACACCACATGAAGTTCCCTGTTGAGTTATGCAATGAAAGCTTTTAAATTTGTCGTCAAGTTTTTCATTTAGCTTGCCCATAACACCATTTTAAGGCCAGCTGTAGCAGAAACTCCATCTGCGACTAAATACGCCAGCTTTTATGTTGGATATTCATAGTTTTCCAGCGAAATATTCTATTTTCATAAACTTAATACAAATATACCGTTTTAACGTTTGCCCATATTCAGTCATCCCTTTTGATAAAGTTCAAAAAAATACATCAAAAGCTCAAAAGCTATTATACGCTTCTATTTTCATTCCAAAATGGAATTATTTTAGTATTATTTACATATGTACCTTAGGTGGCTCCTAAACCCCTCTTCCTCTTTCATTATTCAGTCATTATTCTGCTGTTATTCGTCGTCTTGTACGTTCAATCTCCTCCTTCCACCGCATAGCACTCGTCGTGTATTTGCACTACGCATTCCATGCCCTAGCATCCGTTAACATTGAAGGTACCATGTTGCTAGGGGAGAGCGAGCAGATTCCCAGCTCTTCCCGTAGGATGTCCCTTTCAGTGCTCCGTGCTGGGCAGACAAATGTCGTATGTGCAGCATCGTCGTACTCTGCTTCGCAGTGGTCGTGCCTGGTGAGAGTCTGGGTCAAGTGGTAGCACAGTTGACCGTGCTTTCTGTCTCCATCAGCTCCATCTCCAGCTCATGCGTCCATCGATCTTTAACGGAGTTGTCCCATCGAGACTGCCACGTCATCATGGTCCTTTGCTTAGCATTTTTCTCGTCTTCGCCTTTTTATATTTCCTGTCTCTCGTAGGCGAGCAGGTCGATTGGCGGTATGGCAGTCAATGCCAGGATGGCGTCTTCCGACACTTCGATATTTAGCAGTCACTCTGATTGCGCTCCTTCTCTGGATTCTGGTCATGTTAAGCCTGGTCCTTTTAATTTGAAATCCCTCAGCCCATATCGACGCGCCGTACAACAGTACCGAGTGCATTAACTCGTTGTAGAGTCGCCTCCTGCTTGTTTTTGGGCCACCAATTTTGGACATTAACCTGGCCAGATTCTCCGCGACGTTGGCCGCCTTCGCTACCGCCTTCTCTGTATAGATGACGAATCGGAGCTTGTCATCAATCTCCACCCTCAAATACTGAATGATTTTTGAGTATTTAATCCCGCAACCTCCGATCTTCAGGGTTTGGAGCGCAAGCTTCCTGTGTCTTGTTTTTGAACAGCGATCTTCAGACTAGATCCTGTTAGACACTTCTTGGCCTTCCTCAGCGGGTCCTTGCAGGTCTTTCGCAGGATCTCCGTGGATTTGGCGGTGACTAGGATGACAACGTCATCAGCGAATGCGACAATTTTGGCTCCGTCCATTAGTGGCGTCCTCAGCAGTCTGTCGTACATTATGTTCCACAGGGCTGGTCCAAGCACGCATGCTAGGAACGCTATGGAACGCCTGCCATCACTGGTTTTTCTCTTCTCTCCCCATTGGCGTTTTCGTAAATAAGGGTTCCCCCATGCAGATAACTCTCTACCATTCTGATGAGGTATAGTGGGGTGTCAATTTTTGTCAAGACCCTGAGGATCAGGTGCCTATCAGGTCTAGCGCAATCATTATAGTGTGTCTATTGGCTTTTACACTGCCACATCACGCCTGTTTCATCATGTCTACAACTTGAGTGATGGCGTCGATTGTGGAGCGACTTACATGGAAGCTGTACTGTTGTGGGGAGAGTCCCGTATCAATGTGCAGCTGAAGTCGTTGTCGCTAAAAAATTGGGGTGTTTTACAAAAATCATACATAAAATTACGACAAATCTATTTAACCAGAGGTCAAATTTTATTTGAGCTTGAGTATCCTAAAGTGACTTTCTTCGTTCAACCGTTTATACTCTCTCCGCCGCACATAATCACATCGTCTGTATACGTAGAAGAAGGTAACCAGTAATATTTTTTATATATTACACAAACATAACTAAATCTTAAGACAGAAGGTAAGTCTTCAAAGAATGGAAGAAAGCAAATAAACCGACAAGAAGAGTGTCAACAAGTATGTACATTGGAAAGAAGTAGAGAGTAATGAGTCAGGTAAAGGGAAAAAAATCGTAAAATTAACTTTTCTTTGCAACTGTTTTACTTTTTTTGAAACATTTTATTTCATGATTCTTTAATGCTAACCGAATATATAAATAATGACACAGACAGAGCATTTCAATGGAAACGTGTCTAGTATGTGTTTCATTTTAGTATCAAATATAATACTTGATATTTTGCTCGGTAACCATAATTTATGAATGTTTTATGGTGCACTTTTCTTAAAATGTAGTACTTAGCGTTATGCCACCATGAAAATTCGCCAAATTGGAAAGCATATCGAAGAATTTTATGAACGATTCTTATGGCACGAAAAATGGATAAAGATTCGACAACCTTGAAGGGATAAATTTTATGATTTGATTCAGCAGCGTCTTTCGTATAAAAATAGCTCTCACGTAGAGAAGAGATCCTCATCATTATTTATGATATTTTTATTATATGAATAGCTTATATTATTTGACAAATCCGTGCTCTTTAAGTTTTGTTCCCTTGATGTTGGAAAGGCGCTAGTATTTAGTCAATTAAATCCCTGTATAAAATCTGATCGATTTTATTTTGCAAGAAAACTCTTCTTCCAGGAAAGCAGCGTGGGCAGGAAACCTTCGCTTAAAGGTTATTTGAGCATATCTGGAGATATAAGTTAATTGAAAATGCTTATCTGCAATATTGTTGTTGAGCACTAATTATACCGGAGTTATAACTAAGCTATAGAATTGTGGCATTGACATTATAGATTTGCTCTCTTAAAATAGTGGGTGAAATAAAGCTTTCCAATTTAATTCCTGACTTTATATTTGTGTATAAAGTTGTAGTTATAAGAATCACAGATCTGTGCGGATGGCATTTATAGGGTTAACCAGGCCATGTGATGCTACAACTACCACGTTACAGTTAGGCGGTAACTCTACTATTTTACAAAATAGAATATCACTCTTATAACTTTTTAGTTCATATTTAATAGCCTTACAAATATATAAGTTGCACTATCATGTAGTAAAAAAAATGCTTTCATTCTTTGAATTTTTGACCCATTCCCGCCAGCTTTAATAAGGAATGGCGGTAAAACCGGGGCTGTGAAAATTTCTTGTTTAATTTGACCAAATCCGACTGTATATGGGTAAGGGAACCGACGAAGGCCCATGAGGAAAAAAACAGTCCTTTGGGGTCCCTGAGGGAGCAGTTGCAACATCAAACCCATTTGCCGCCATCTTACTTGCGTGTACCTTTGCGAGTCCCTTGTGTGGCGTTAACAAAACTGGCGTGCATGTAGCACAGAATTTGTGCTATTCAACTTGAATGTCTCATTCAGTAGTTTGCCACCATTGGGACGCGTGATGTATTTGTCGTCATGCCACAAATGCCTTCCATGTTGTCATACATATAAATATCTTCGCCAAGAATGACATGTGTTCATCATGTTGAAACACATGAACGTACGTCAAATTTTTATAGCCAAAATTTCAAGGTTGAAAATTAATTTTCATCTCCAATTTGCTTACATATACTTTAACGTTTGAGTTATTTTTCTTTAAAAATACAAATTTAAACGTTGAATAACAATTGACACTATAAAAATCAAATTGGGATACTACATAGCAAAAATAAGTTAAAAATATCAACATCGATTATTGAGAGCGTAGTTCAAAAATGATTCAAAAAATTTGTTCTGGTAATATTAATTATCATAATCGAGAAAAAGCCAAAGCAAATTTAAAAACCACAGTGGAATCCAATTCACAAACAATAGTTGAAGCACTTATTTTGTGAGTAAAGTAATTCATTAAAAGTATAGATTGGTAGTGTTAAGTTTATATCTGGTCATCCAGCTTCAATAAGAAAGGTTTGAAAGATGGATAAACTGAGGCACGTGGATGACTGAGGTCAAAAACCAATGAAACTTCAGGATATTCGCCGAAACTTTTAATGCATCAAAAAAAAGTATGTTCAACACATCACTCAATAAATATATGGCACATAGATAATACTATTTTACATCAACATTTGTCCATGAGAAAGCCTTGTTCGAAGTGGGTTTTCAAATGTATATATCGTTCCGATATTTCGAATCTCCTGTCGGACTCATGGACGCGAAATAACTGCTGGCGCCTTGGTGATGCTCCTTGTGATCCTCTGTCCAGTGCTGTCAATGTGCGATGTCGGGCTTCGTGGTAGATTGTTTGCACTACTCAGATTTTTTTTGCTTGATTATTGGTGCTTTAATTTTCGATAAAATTGGTAGCCAGTTCTGCTTATCACAGGACGTCTCAGTTCCTCACAGAATACGGGCAATTTAGGGTCTCGTTAGTTAGGTTTGGGCTTTCAACAACTTCGGAGTATACATGCGGAGATCCGTTCATAAACGCAAACCATGTTCCTTAGTTTTGTCAGTGGTCCGAAATTCGGTCCGGTTGGACACGGAAACCTTGTAGGTACTCCCTCTAATTTTTAAACAGTTTTCATCTATATATTAATCCTAGCCTAAGAATCTCAAAGTAAAATTAGAAACATTAGCTAGCTTAGCCCCGCGCTCAAAGCGCAAGTGACCGCAAGGAGGGGAGAAGGATCATTTCCTTGCTGACATGGAAATGTGATTGATCTCCCGAAAAGGGAGATCAATCACACAGCTCGGGTCAGTAGATGCTCCCCATGTTGTTTTTATCCAAAGATAATGCTTATGCCAAGCAAATGAAGTGCTTTGAGATTCACACTATTTTTCCGTATGATGCGTACCGTCTAATAATAAGTGATTTGGGCGTGAGTAGCTCATATACAGCTGTCCATGTGAGAAGTATGCACGCATACCCTGTGTGTTTCTGTGCTTTGTTGATGCTCGCCTCGGGTACACGTTTCAATTCGAATAGTATTTTAGTCGGAATCAATGGAACACAACCTCTTCTTCTTGAAAATTTTCAATTTAAACTGTAGCTCCAATGATATTATTGCATCAATTTTTTTCACTTAAAACGAGGTACCGTTGCTACATGTCGTGGTTGATTTATATTTCGGAGAAGAATTATAGACATGCCAATTTTCAGTGTTAAAATACCCAATTCAAATTTATTTTTATATAGAATGATAAACTAAATGAATGTTGTCCTTATGTTTTGTTCGTGTGTTTACGTGTGTCATTTAATCAATGCCTTTACATACAATTCATATCAAAAAGTAACTTTTTGAATTTTATCACGATGATACACGTACCACATATTGAAAACCACTGTTTTATTTAAATATATTGATGCAATCAGCTCTTTTATTAGCTGGTTTAAGAATAATGTATTAATTTTACGAAAGAAGTAGCTTCATGAATTTCTTACGAAATCTCCCGCACTTTAGGCGAAGCTTAGAGCGGAACACCCGAAATGTAAATTGTTACATTTTTTTTTAAATAGGCAGTGAAAATATTTATTTATTATTATTAATTAATAAACTTTCAATTTATCGGTTCGCTTTAAGGTAAAAAATCTTTTCTCTTATAATATTAATTGGGCAACATAATTAATCTATTTTAGTATTTTACGTGGAATTAATATATGAATATTTAGATTAAGACATCTTCGCATATGAAATATAATTTAATTTGAGTCCACTTATTTAAAATATTTTGTATAGCTTAAAATTAATAGAAGCATGATAATGATAAGCCTATTCAAGAGCACAAATTTTCCTTTCTTTGCTCTTACCATATATGTCCAAAAATAGCAAATTCTTAAAGTCAGACCTGGCAGGGCGTACAGGGCTCAAGCGAAATATCAAATTTGGCTAATTTTAGAGGACCAAAACGATAGAATGTTCCGTGATTTGGTCGTGCAGGAGTTTGAGTGAATGACGCTTCAATTATTTTCACGTTAGCGTAGTTCATAGGCTCTCAATTTGTGGTTACAATGAGAACCAAAGTGATGTTATCGCAGGAACCGAAGTCTAACTTTGTCCAAGGTAGATCACGAACTTTGCTTAATTGGCCTCTAAATATAGTTGATCATGTTGTACTAATTCTCCGCGGATAACACCATCGAATCAAGTGTGTTATATTGAGCGTAAACTCAGCTCGAAGACTATTAAAGTTGCATGTAAACACTGCAACTATATTTACGACGTGCGCAATATCCTAGCACAAGAGCCAAAGCCTCTTATGTGATGTAGATCATCGCTAATGGAGATATATAATATTATGCTGCTTTATAAAAACTTAATTTATATTTTTAAACTTAGGTTTTAATATTGTATCATAAGACAATGTTGATGATGATAAATATATCTTAACATTTCAATCCGTTGTCATCCTTTCTTAGTATATGCGCATTTAAACTTTATATTATATATATTTTCAGATGAATTGCTTTAATTAATACAATTATCAGAATAGAAAAGCTTTTAAATTGCAGAAAACTAACATTTTTCAGCTATTGTTGTGCCTGAGACTGAGTTTTCTGTATGAGGTCTATTATTCAAAAGCAATTACCTATGTTTCGAAGTACTCGAATGCAATTAAAGCTCTTTGCTTTAACGACAATAATGGTCCATTTAGAACTGCAGAGTAGACTTACTTTAGACTTTGTAACTATAATGTTGCAGTTTATAAATGTAAATGGACTGTGCTTAAAAATAATCGATTGATTCGATTCAAAAAGAATAGACGCAAAAAATATTGGGTGTCTTAGGGATGGTGTGTGTGCAAATTAATCACCCTCTTTCGCACTTTTTATACCATTCATCACTATCTTTTTTGTTCTCTAAAGAGTAGCGCGATACTCGTTATGTTAAGTAATGTTATAAAATTACGTTGTTCTGTGAAAGTTTCAAACTTTGCTGCTGTCATCTCAAACGAGAAAGCTTAATACATAAAACGAGTGTCGTAATAAAATAAAAAATATTAATTTATTTGTATAAATTTTGTCCACGTGCAAATTTATGATAACAAAAACTTAACGATGAACACTTTTTATATCCATAGACTAAGTGGATATCAGCTATTGGTTCATAATGACCTTCATGCTATTTGTCTTTGATTATCCAGAAATGTTCTAAATCCAAGAAATCCAGACTGCTCATTTATATATAATTAAATAGATTTACTACTGTTCTAGTCGTTGCGTTATGCTGCGTATAAACACATACACATACAGTTAATCAAAAATATTTAACCTATGGTAATGTTTTGAAGGTCTTGGTTCATTTTTCGAGTTCCTATTTCGTTGCCTTCGATGCAGCGTCAGTCCCCGACCGTCGTTTTATTCGGTCGCGGAGACCGCACCAGGGGGTCATTAGAAGCATTAGGTGCTCATTAGCATTCGGTGATGATCCCGGAGAGGATGAACGGTGGCTCTACCCATTTTCGAAGAAGGGTGCGTAGTAAAAAAAATCGGACATTTCGTATGAAAACACGTGATAATTCAGTAAAAGTACTTCAATGAAAGATGAGTTTTTTATAACAATAATATAAAATACATAAAACATGTGCTTAAAAGGGCAACCCTTGAGCATATACAATTAGTATCAATTTACTTTTTTGGTGTCAATATCGATATGCGTTATGTTAATGTTACCAATTGAGCTGGACGTTAATTATTTAATTATGAAAGTGTATCCATTTAATAGGTGCTCTCAAATGCTCGGTTTTCAGAATAACAAGGGCAAAATAATGTTATTCAAAATTTAGGCACAGACACCGAACACTGCCCGAAAGAACTTTGATTTATTTCGTTCCGAACCCCGGAGGTTTATAATTAATTTAAATTTTTGAGAGATTACAATCAAGCCCGACCATTGAAGGGTTGTAGAGTATGTCGATACTCAATTAATTCAAGCGCGACGTCGCACGCTTAAGCTTCGACACCCCGAGTGGAAAATCGAACAGCACGTGAAGAGTGTGAAAAAACTTGTGTCCCCCCTAGAACGCGACGTGCAAAAACGCTGACTGTGACAGCAGCCGGCATGTGTGAGAGTACAAGTTGAATATTCATAAGCTTCGGGGTGTAAATGGGGAGTGGGTGGAGTGGCGCTGAACGCTAACATGGCTTACAGAGTATAAATTACATACCGCTGACATTGTTTGATATTTCACATCCAACGCTGTAATTTTACATCCTTTCGCCTCCCAAAGACCTGTTATTTTTGCATAAATTGATAAACACCCCACCGGGATAGAAAGCCAAAGTATCATTTTCTATAATTATAGCGTCACGGAACGCATTCGCTCTTTTATATTTTCATCGGAATAATTATAGCTTCTAATTATATTTTGATGATGGAAGATTGCGTTCTAACAAACGTTCATTGATCACTGGTGACACAAATCTGAGTTTTACAAACATTACCTTTGGAGAATTCATGATATTTTGGTATGGAATCCGATAAAAAGAGAATCATGTACTTATAATAGGTAAATTTGAAGATGTTTTGTTACTGATTTATTATCAGTGCATTCAGTAATTTGTTGGCTAAAGTTGAAAAAATATTTAGATTCCTCCTAATTTGGCATGATAAATATGCACAAATCTATTATATGAAATGTTCATAAAATTGATTAATAAAAACTTTTTTATTTAATGCAAATAATAGCGAATGTTTACATTATATAATTTGGATTTTCGCGCCATAACATTGCGTGCGCGTTAAGGACTGTTGAAATTACAACTGAGCTTCCAATAATGTAAATAATGGCTGTAAAAATTGAAGCATAAGGCCATTAATTTTAATCAAATAACGACAAGAAACCTTCAGTTTTTTTCCTAAAATCATACATCTCATGAAGTCAAGGGTCATTAGTATTAAATAGATTAAAATGTTTTTAATCACTAATAAAAATATTATTCTATTGTCAATAAATATAATAAAATAGAAGATAGATAGAATAAGGAACTGCAGCATTGTGGAACATGGGGACCCGAGTTTATCCCGTTATTCGGGACCATGCCAGCGGCATTATGGAACAGCAGCATCCCCTATTTTTATTTGTAAGTATCAATAATATTCAATATAATGAGTTATTTTATCTTTAATTCTTTCTTTATGTTTGTGATTATATAATCACAATCAATATTTTTTCACGGAACTGTGCGATTTACAGTTCCAGCGATTTACAGTATTCCGTTTATATTGTGCTTAATAACTGTGTACCCTTTCCATTAATTTTAGCTATTTTTAAGCCACAAAGTTATGTTACCATAGGGTTTTTTTCGTCTTTATTGGAGGCGTAAACCATATTCGTGTTTAGTTGAATGTAAATTTCAGAACATTCATTTAAATCGAGCTAAGAATATGTTAATTAAAATCACTAAATAGTAATGCGAATAAGTTGGATCCAATCTATCCAAACTACCACAGGATATGTAATAAACCTAGAATAATTTTATATGGTGAAAAGCAAAATGTATTTTTTCATTTAGCGGGTTTATCTTTTTGATAGCCATAATCTAATCATGATGATTAAAAACAATTAAAAACTGAATGCAATGTGTACCATTTTGAAAATATCCTGTGTATCCATACATTGGATGATACAAAACCCCGCTTCTTGTGTCTTATTTGATTAGGGGCTAAAGTATACAGGGCGGAGACGGAGCAGCTTTACAACTTCTTTCATAAATCAATGAAGTCTGGTGTAATTGAACCGACGCAAAATTCTCTCCGAAGTTATTCGACGTAATTTTCGTCAAAGTATCACAAAAAACAAATTTAGTGTAACAAAAAATTATGTACTTCTGCAGTATTTGGCTTCGGCGAAGCGCTATGGTTATTGAAATGCAAAATAAACAACTGAATAGCCTTGGGATATTCATAAAAAAAGGTAAATGTTCAACATTTTTCTAGAAATATTTACTTTTATATTATATTTATGTTGTTGATTGCGGATTTTTGAAGTGAAACTTCTATAGAAGCGGTGAAAAAAGTTAGACTGAACGAGGTGAAAAGTGAAGCAAATTAGGCTAAAAATAACTAGCATATACTGTCGTGTCGTGTGGTTCCTGTAGGTAGTCCCGCGTTAAGCGGTTGGACTCATAACTCGATCATCTCGGGTTCGAATCCCACAGGAGATGTGGCTGGCAACCACATTTTTAAAAACATATATATGCCATGAAAAACCATGTCAAAATGGTTGGTAATGATTCCATAAAAGGGATCGCTAAAAGCCACCGCAAAAAAAAAAAAAAAATACTGTCGACTAGGGACTCATGACATGATAATTTCAAAGTCCCGGGACTTCCCGATTTTTTTTCTCTTTAATTAGATTTTCGCCCATTTTCTAATCAATCAATTTAAAAAAAAAATTAAGCATGGGAATTAATAAATTCCACCTTCACCATCAAATACCAAATTCACTTTTAATCATCTGATGATGGATTTATTGTTTAAAATTATTTTAACATAAGTCTTAGTGGTGTATATCTAAGATAGCATCTAATCTACAATATCATGGGCGTAAATGGTAGGGAAGAGCGTTCTATAAACGGTTTATTGTATTCTTCTTCAACATCGTTCTTTAAATAAAAAAGAGTTGAAGTGAAATATAAAAAATATGTAATAAATAAATAAGGCACCAATGTAAATTTCATATTCAGCACATTTTGGACGAATATAAAGTCGGGAAGATGCGCGTAACTGTCAAAAAGAATTTCGCTTGAATTGTGAGCATACGTGGATGTCAAAATATCTTTCTAGCAACACGCCATAATACTGCACATGAATTTGAACTACTTGTTAGTGTTCTAAAATTGCACATGTACACCAACCACCCACGACATCTACTATGACAATTAATTACATCAGCGAATATTTTAAACTAAAATAATATATATATAATTGTAAATTGATAGATTTGTAAGCTCAATCAATGCGCAGCGTCATTGGATGCGCTGTTGAGAGCATCTTCATCCTAAGGCATTGTTTTTGAACCGGGTGTTTTTGATGAATGCAGAAATATTTCATCGAATACTTTTAGTTTTAAAATCGAATTTTAACTAATAAAGTTCAGAGATATTACAACAAATCGATGCATGTTTAATACATTTTTGTTAAAAACTTTATGGATACCTTAAATGGGATTTTTCAATGAGAATGGAAGTGTATTATGAAGTGGCACGTTCAGGCAGCGTGCGACACGTTCACCACCAGATTCAATGGAATCCACCGGATCAAAGGTGGCTGTATTTTACATCGAAATATATGAATTTTATATTGCTGTTCAAATTTAAAGCTTTGTTGTTAACCATTTGTAGCGTTTGATCAAGCAGATTCTATTAATATCTATCCTATTAAGGGGGTATTCCAATGTGAACGCGTAAAAAAAGACATATTTTCAATATTTTTTTTTCTCTAAAATTATTGCATATAATTAAACGAATGTTTTTTTTATCTTAAAGATATGTTCAAGGAGAAGGAAAAAAAAATTGATGATCAATAATATTTATTTATAACAAAAAAATCAAGCGAATAAAAAAAGTTTTCTGCTGGCGCAGGTACTTTGGGCTCTCCTGGTAATCTGAAATAGAATATCGAAAAAGTTTATTAATCTAGGTGACTGCCGCTATTGCAGGTACCTCATTTTTTTATTTCATCGAAAATTAACAAAAATGCGGCGTTTTTTGTAAAAGAAAGAGAGAAACACGCATTTTTTGTACCATAAATGAGGTGAAATTATAAGCTAAGATCAAAATATCAACAGCTTGGAGGCACCGACGATAACCATAATAGTGCTAAATATCGTTTTAAAATTTGAAGTCGATACGCACAGCCATTTTTTAAAAATCACCTGCGCCAGGTGCAAAAATGTCGTTTTGATAAAAACGCGTTTAAAGTTTTTTAAGATGAAAAGTCATAGAAAATGTACCTTTTCGACTAATCAGCAATGTCCGAACCATACAAGGTACTTTCTTCTTCGTCGTAGATTTCTTCTTTAGCCGCTCTAGCTTCTCTCCTTGCGATTCGAGCGGCTTTTGAAGCAAAGGAGCTGTGTTGGTCTGCGTGCTGTTCGCGCACATTGTCGCAGTCCTTGGCAAAACTCAAGCTTCCAGGGCCAAGGCCCATGACTTCCAAGATCTTAAGAATTGGTTTTTGACCTTTTTCAAATATGCAGGCTGCATTATAGATGGCAATTTCTATTTTTTTTTTGCCGCAATAAACATATTTAGGTGCCAAACGCAAGCATTGAAAATTTCATTGTCATTTTGCGTGTTGGAACCTAAGCATCTCTCTAAAAGTCCATTTTGGCTCAGCTCTTCATAAATTGGCTTCAAAATGTCTTGTGTTTTGTTATATTCATCTGTATCTTCTTTGCCAATCCACGCATTGCATGCTTTATAGAAACTCGATTTTATGATGGTATCAAAGATAATATCGGAATATTTTCCAATCAATGATACAACGCCAAGAAGAGAAGAAAATCCTCTCTCTGACCACAAACCATCGCCAGAAAGTGAGAGCTCATTTTCTGGAAAGCCTGCTTGTACATTAAACTGTTTTTCTTCTCGAACTGCTTTACGAATCACAACGTCGTACACAGCGTTTACGCTTTCAGAGATAGATTTTATAAGATTATAATATAAATTTACGTTAAAACTCTTGCCAATATCCATATATCCACAAAAATAGCTTATATTTTGCAAACCAGTGCCAATCAATCGCATAACATACACGAAACGCCGGTATTTGCTTCGAAACCCGAGCGCGCGCAGTTAGATGCTCTTCGTTGGAGCGTTATAATTAGTCAACAAGATAGTAAACATCCAAACCGACTGTAAGATATCAACTCAAAGGATACAAACTATCGAAAAATGCAGAAAAAAAATCGAATTTTTCAAACCGTCACATTGGAATACCCCCTTAATATAAATTGTTTGCATTTAATGATAAATAATGCAAATGGAGGGTTATATGTTTGATTTTTATTTTGTTTGTATGGAAACGATTGTATAAATTGCAAATATTTGTGATAAAAAGATACATTGTACCATTATTTTGTTGCGACATTTTAAACCAATATAATTTTGTACAATTTTTGAATGCTACAATTGAATAATGTTGATCAATACGGTGTTAAAATTGATTAATGGCATTCAAAAAGAATAGCAAAATATGTTTTAAATTATCTTTTATATTAAAAATTAAAATACTGTGTATGGATTAATTTAAAGGACAGTTGTAAATGAATAGAAATAGTCGCATTTATTTGAGATCGTATACGTTTTTTTTTATATCTTAAGATAATGTAGTGATTTTGTGATGAAAATGGCATAAATTTTAAATCAAATAAATTAATTTTGGCATGTGTAGGGGTTGAAAATAAAATGATGAAATATTTATGAGTCAAGTTGATATATGTTAGGGGTTGTCATCGGAGACAAATGCGTTTGTCAAAATTGATGTCTGGGACGTTCAGCGTGAGGAGAATATATTGAACGGTACTTCAACCTGGTGAATTGGCAGAAGAATCCTCCACTACTTTGGTGGATTTCCTTTTCTTTGTAAAATCCTGCAAAGTTTATCCAGAGCTGTCGCGTTTGAGCAAAAGTTACGTCTCCTTAGCATTCCTCTCGCTAGGAGCAATCCTTCGACATTGACTTATACACGGCGGATCTTCGTCTCGGAACATGGAGCATGAAATCTACTCTAGGATATCTTGCAAACTTCTCCACTCTCATAATCATTTCATTTCGTCGTTGCATGGACTTTATATGCTCTATGCTCGATCATACTTTATCTTCGTCACAAAAAGTTGAAAAGAGTCGACTTGATGAAAAGCTGATCGTTTTTCATCTTTTCTCTTTCGTCAAGGACTTTTGCGCCATTGAGGTAGGTCAAGAAGGCGTTGACAGAGATTAATGTTGGAGCGAACTCGAGATATGATTAAAAAGTAATCCTAATAATCAAAATCGAAAATATTATCCCATTTTTTATAACAAATTAATCAAAATTAATCGCTTTTTAAATGACTATTTCGTTAAATTATTTTTTTAAAGGTGGTTTTCTATTTAATATATCAAATGGGTGCATGGGGAGTTATCAGATAATATTTAACCCTGAATTATCAAATTTTAAACAGGTAAAATAATATAATAATATTATATTATTTCATTATACGCGGTGATTTGCACTTGGATCGACAAAATTTTTTTGGGAGTTAGGGGAGTCTCTTGCTTCAATTATTAGATAATAATCTTTACTTTTTGTTCATCCTATCAATTATCCTGATATTTCAGAAAATATTGTTATCAAAATTTCAGTCTAGCATAGTTTATTTTTGTGTTTTAGCTCTTTTATAGTCTTCAAAAATGTATTGTTCAAATCTTGCATAATTTTAAATTATTGCAAGTTCAAATTCGGATTGCTTTAATCTGTTATCTTTAGCGGAGAAGTTCCTTTTCAATGACGCAACATACAGTGGGCGCGCACATTTTCGTTAGGACGTATATATACGTCCCGCCCACCTGGCGTGAGTTCATATTATTATTATTATTTAACAATGCTTAGAATTTGTAAAAAAATCAATGAAACATATTTTTTCAAATTTATTTAGATACATAAACTTATAGAGAAGTTAACAAATACAAAACAATAAACAAAAACACTTGAAGAAAATGGAAACATAGAGTATAAAAAAATAAAATATATCCATACATAAATTCAAAACTCAACTTCTGTGTGGTATATTTTAAAACAGTTGTTGACATGTAATGCTACTTCACAATCCGGACACCAGTATGTAGATTATTTCCCTTTTTTGTAATAAGCTCGACATTTACTGGCTTTAGTTCCCTTTTGTTCGTTCAATGAAAATGCCTTTCAACTAAGCGTCAGAGCTTAGGTGTAATGCTATTTTTTGATGGCATAGGTTGGCTTTTTATTATGTTGTCTGAACTCCATTCTAAAACTATAAGTTTGTCTTTGAATCTCACTCAATATTTCGAGGACGTATATATACGTCCTAACCAATTTCGATGCAGTTTACGTTGGACGTATATATACGTCCCGCCCACTTAACAGGTTTATGTTTGCGCATTCCGAAAAATATTCAATGAAATACAAATATAAATATGAATTGAACAAATCACAATTAATTTTGAAATAAACGTCAATAAAACAGTCTTTTTTTAAAATAAAATAACGTACAATTGTCAATATATGGAATAATAGTAGCAAGCCATGAAGCGTTATTGCCGTATGTGGTAAATTTGTAATTTGATCATATGCTAAAAGATTTGTGTGAAAAGCAAAATTATTTATACGCTTTTTTTTATAATTAAAAATGCAGATTTTGAAGCTGCCCAGATTTCATATTAACATTCTCGAAACATGCAAAAATTACTTTTATGATTCAAATTATTCAATTATTAATATGGAATTTTAAATGATTCATAAAATAATGCTAAGAACTGCTCATAAAGCTGAGAAATACACTCAGCAATTTTTTAATGTTTGTGGAATTAATATTTTATTTTATGCGGATAGACAAATAAGTGTATTCCTCAAAGTGTGACTAACCATTGAAATATAACCACAGTTGATATTGGCTTAAAATATTTCATGTGCTATTCGTATTTTTACAAATTTTCGAAATGGGAAGAATATCGACAAAAACATTGTTTCGAAAGGCTTAGAACTTATGTGAAATTTTTTGGCGGCAAATTTTTGTGCGATGACTGTACCCAATAAAATGGTGAGCCTTTCTGAATATTATTAGGTGCTACGTGCTTCACTCGACATCCATTGTATTTGGTTCTTTCTCTCCCCTCATTTTCTTTTTTGCGCGATTTGTAAACTTTTATCTTCTCCGGAGATTGAATTCAATGACTTGACCTAAACCTGCAAACTCCTATAACCTTTGTTCTCTACTTTTTGAACTTTGGCGAACGTGTGCACCCTTCATCCGACACCTTCCTATCACAGTTTATTTAGATATCGATTGATATTTACAGCAATGCCAAAATAAATCTCTTCATGGTAAGACTCATCTCTATTAATTTAATTCGTTATTTTTTGTTCTATCCAATAATGCATTGAATAATACATTTAAGTTTGTAGAGTGCAGTCTTCATGTGTTCTTTGTGATTTAAAGATGATCGCATCATCTGAAAAAAAAAATACATTTAGTTTGGAATTATGTACATTAACAAGTCCCTCATATAGTACATCATTAAAGGCTCCAGTTATGTCCTTGAATATTGCTAAGTAGATATAATTTAGGTCAAATGTAATCTCTTTGATAACCCTAGTAATGCGATGGGTATGGTATGCATTCGTACACTTCTTTCTGATGCCAAACTGATGAAACAGAATATATTAATGACTGATTTTATTAATAGTATGATTTTAAATTCATTTAGGTAAAATCTGCTTTAATTATATATAATCGTATTATTTCTCTTTTCTTCTTGCCTAGGTAAGTTCTTAATGGAATTCACTAATATGATAGCTTATATTGTGCGTGTTTGATTAAGAAATTCAGTGTCGGAACGACGGAATTCTTAATTCGACTGATTGATTACCTAACTTTGTACGGGTTTATATATGGTTAGATCTCGATGGAGCATTTGCACGTTGTCTATTTCGCATCTCTGATTGGATAATTTTGTTTTGTATCCCGTTCATAAGCCTCTCGCTCGTACGCAGTACTGTTGTATGGGAATATTTCTTGCAAAATTAACCATGTATTTACTTTTTGCCAAGAAGATTCGCTCTTAAGTTTTCTTAGAAACTTGCTTTATGTAAAATTTCGCTTATATGAAAACCTCTATAGAAGTTATAGCGGCAGCATAAAGGTCTGATTGGATGCTGATAGCTTAAACAGAATTTTACATATCCAATCATTAAGTCCTTCCGACAATTCCCGTTGGAAAGTTGTAAAAACACTCAAAAATAAACCTAAAGAAATTCTTAGTTTAATTAATAATTAGATAAGTGTCGAGTCCGATAGAGATAACGCCAACATGTTAGCAAAAACCTTTAAATCAAATCACAAAATTTCTGAGAATATGTGTAATATCAAAATCATTAAAATCGTAGATTTTCTTAACATAGAACAACCCGATACATTATCGCCCGATTAGTTTACTTTCTGTAGTAAGCAAAATATTTTAAAAACTTATTCAAACTATACTGGGTGAACTTAGTATAAATGTTATTAATAATGAGCTATTCGATTTTCGTAGGAATCACTCTACGGCTCATTAATTGATCAGACAGATGGAACACATTACTAAAAACTTTAACATGAGGAGAATCAGCGGTATGGTACTACTCGACATCGAAAAAGCATTCGACACCATTTGGCACCGCGGTCTGATCCATAAAATGATATCCCTTAATTTTCCTATTTATCTTTTTAAAATGATACAATCCTATCTGTGCAAAAGACCATTTTCGGTAATCTTAAACAGAGCAACGTCAACTCCCCAGTCTGTTTCAGCGGGAGATCCTCAGAGCAGTATTTTAGGGCATCACCTGTTAGTCGGAAATCTCCAACGATCGCTAAAAGCTGCATTCAAATATTTCGATCGTTGGAAACTCAAACTAAACAAAGAGAAAACCGAAGCTATCTCGTTCTCCATGAAACGGAAAAATCTTCAAATTGATCCAATATTTTTCGGGTCCAACTCCATCGAATGGAAACCCCAAGTGAAATACTTGAGGGTGATTTTGGACAGAGGGCTGAGGTGGGGAGCACAGGTGTCGGTGGCTCGCGTCCGCAGATTAGCAGCTATAAAGGCGCTGCACTCCATTTTTCGTCGGCGCAGTGCTCTTTTGGTCTCTAACAAATTTTTATTACACAAAATGCTGATTACACTCACATACGCCGCTCCCGTCTGGAGCAACATATGCAACACCAACTACTATAAACTCTAAATCATACAAAACAAAGCCATAAAAATTGCTTTCAACACATTTCCATGTACTTATCTTAAACGTTTTCATAATAACAGTTTTTACTCAAAGATTCCAAATCACACCAAGGGGGTTTTAAGTTTCCTATATTCCCCCTATATACAAAATTAAATTAGCTCTTATTGTGTATAATTTATTAATAAATAAAATTTATATTTGTAATTAAGACAAGGATAGTAATTTAAGACTTAAATTGTTAAACCATTTTTATGTAATTTTGTATATTGATACACCATTTTACCTTATAATATTTTATTTTTCTGAATAAAGGTTTATAAAAAAATAAATACATATCCAATCCTATTAGCTGAAATATTTGCACAGCAATCGTTTTCGAATCATTCAAAGGTATGTATTTTTTGCAACATTCTTAATAGAGAATTCTGTAAACAGTTGCTTATAGATCTGTTTGATTATTTTAATTTTGAGCTGGCCAAAGATACAAGTGATTATCATCATTATTTACTATGGAGTTTTAATAGTCATATTTTGGAATTTATAGCAAAATAATTGTATTAATCCAAATTGCAATCTAGAGAAATTAAGCATAGCAACTTATATATATATATATTTAGGTTCAATTAAATGATCTCTCATTGTCTGATAGCTTATTCTGCCGATTAAGCTTTAGAGCTTTTATACATCTGGTTCAAATTTAACAGTGCAGTTGAGGTTAATATGTTCTGCGTCTTTACATTTAATAAAAATAAATTTATCATAACTTGAATGAATATTTTGTTATAAATACATTTCATATTAATATAAAAATTAATTACACTTGGCTTGTATCCCGGAGCGTTGAAAGGGTCGTCACTTTGACGTCTGGGATCGCTGACTCCATCTTCAGTTCCAGATAACAAATCGAGAACATTCTACTTAGCCGATGCTTGGAATACTCCTCGGAGACTTTCACAGAAATATTTCAATGGACGAATGCTATTTTGGAACTGCTAATAGGTGGCTAGTGGAGAAGGGTTCGGAATGTGTAGTACACAAGTAGATACATCCCGTCGTTAATGAGTTTGTACATCAGTTCGTCATGTCAGAATGTATTTAGCGTTTTCTCAACGTCAAGTGGAATCCTTTTCTACAGAAAACACTATATTTCGTGTGGAATTGAGCTGATGTGTGGTTAACGAAACCGTTGATAGTCTAAACAAGAAAGCCCTTATATTTTGAATATGTACTCCAATTGGAGTTCCTAGAATTCCGATGGAGAAATTCGATAACTTTAAGACTCTGAATTGTTTGCAACAAAATTTAATTACTTAAATCAACACCACACGCATGGTATAAATGTGGAGATCATTTGTAATGAATAGGATGCATTTAATCTATACATTTTAAATTATATTCAAATGTATGAGTATGATTTATGATTTAATAGTGCGTTTTAAAAATGTAATATTGTTCATCTTTCAGTGTCTTTTCTCCAGTTTTATATTGAATAGACTATGTAGTAATCTTTGGTGATTCAAGTTCAATATGTCCCTTGAGCTGTTTATATTTCGGAACTGAGTGACAGTAGACCTTTTGGAAGATTTTGTTTACACTGGGATTAAATAGACAAAGAGGCAATTGAAGGCAGGAAACTCAGTGCAGACGAAAATGGCGGAATGCATTTTCAGTGGCCTGAGACCATATGAGCGAGGATGTGTATGTACGTATCCATTTTAAAAAGAAATTGTAAAAAATATCAACGTACATGAATTTTTCAAATATAATTTAATATTTCAGAGAGATGGAGAGAATGTTGTTTCTATAAGACGAAGGATTGCGCCTACGCCCGTCGTAGTATTCCGGTTAAGGAGGAGTTTCTTTGATAAATGGCCGAGTGGCTGGTGATGAAATACGAGTGCTACACGTGGAGCCTGTAAGGTCTGATATAAAAAGCCTAAAAAATTACCGAGGTGTCCAGTTCAAAAGAAAGTCAAAATATGGACAGAGAATAAAGGAGCATCATTATATATACACGCACTTTTTACTGTCAAGTGTCTGCGTACCCACCAAGAATTTAAATATCATCTACGCGCCATTGAGCAGACTTTTTTTGCACCCAGAAGCGCCCGCTTATGCCAAAATTGAGACCAAACCCAAGGCAAAAATATTTTTAATATAATTCCATCCTTTGTAAATGCAATACACGCGCAGAATCTCAAAATTGTCCGTGAAAATATATAAATTGCTTACAAGGCGATGTTTTGCTCACGTTTAATGAAATTGGACTAATTTTAAATATAAGCGCAGGTTAGCATGTGTAGGTGTGAATATCTTTTGAAAGCTTAAAAGTTAAAAGGGTAATCAGAAATTTCAATAAAACCTACTCATGCTTCGTTATACTATGTATTATGTTCGTATTTATAAATAAAAGGGCTGAAAATTAAAACGTGATACAATAATTTGATGTCTTTGTGTTATGTATTTTTGTGGGTGAAAGGTTAAATCTTTTCGGGGAGTCTTCTTATGATTTAAATGATCGTTCTTCAAGATATATTTTATTATAAATTTGAATATTAGAGAATAATACAAGAATACACGTATAATGACAGTGATCCGAGGTCGTTAGAATAGTATCAAAAGCCGGGAAGAGAGTCCTGAAGGACTGTACTCGAGAAGTTACACGATGGAAAATGTAACGATATAAAATGACTCGATAAAGTCAATGACGCAATTTAATGCTCTGATAGTAAAAAAGAAAGAAAAATGATGTGCCGTCGAGGCATCGAATATGTAAACAGTAAAATTGTCTATTTGCAAAAATAGACATTGTGTGAATTTTACAACAGAAAATAACAAGACTGACCCAATATGAGAATTAGTTCATTGTGCTTTAAAAATAAGCAGAATTCATTATAATGAAATATGATTGATATGCAAAAATATAATGTTCATTGGACCTATAAGGAGGAATTAGCAAGCATAGCAAGCAAAAGACAGAGTGCACTTACAAAGAAGGGTGGGTAATAAATTAATGTAAAAATTTAGGGACATAACATTAGATAAATATGCCATAAATTTGATAATGAAAAACGATCTGTTATCAAAAATTATACACTTAATCACTAGTATCAGGTCAGTCCAAAAGTTCATGCGCATTTTTGGGATTTTTTAAAAATAGTATAGATAAAGCACAATTTAACATTTTAATCAAAGATATATTTTCATCCACTATCTACAATTTTTCGCCATCATACAGTAGCTTTTTAATGCCATTGCTATGGAGATCATTTATTATCCCTCATCAGATATTGTATCGTCAAAAATGACATAGAATACAGTTTGGAAGATTAGCGATTTCTACATAAAAATCATAATGAATGGCGATCTATTTTAAATTTACAAGAATAAACCCATAAATTATCCTTTGAGAGACAATTGTATGGGGTTGATTTCAAGTTGCGATTGCGGTTTCATCACTACTTGTCAGCTTTCAAAGTAATGGGCAGCTTGGTCATATTTCAACATGTCTTGCTTTGAGTACAAGACTAAAAGACGACCCCCATTTAGATAGATTAAAGTAGTAAGCTTTCCCCTAAACGTTTTCTATCTAAGAGCATGCAATTTTTTAATTTTATAATAAGAACAAACGCAAACATTGAACATTTAACCATAAACAGATATACGATTTTGCTTAATAATTATTTGAAAGGTCCAAATCAAATGTACCTCTTTCCAATATTTCGAGTCTCCTGTCGGACTCATGTACGCGGAATAACTGCCGGTGCCTTGGTAATGCTCCTTGTGAGTTTATTTCATTTAGTGCTGCCATTGCCGTTGCTTCATTGGCAATTGTTATTTATTGGTGCTTTATTCGATAAAATTGGTATTCAAACTTTGGATATGCTAGTGCTGTTGTCTCGTCTATTAATCGTAGAGTTTCTTCGTTTTTCGATTTCTATCGTTTCTCTCGTAATTATGAATGCTAAAATTTCGTGCCAATCTATTAGATGGTTTAAAAATTGTATCGATTTTATGAAAGAAGTAAAGTTTAATGAATTTCTTTCGAAATCACCCGGATTTCGCATACTTTAAACGTCTCGCAAAACAAATTACGCACACAAATAATCGTTATATTAAAATAGTCAGCTTTTCCGATACACCCTCTTTTTCTAAATGAAATATATATTAAAAAAATCTAAAATATTCACATTGAAGAAGCGCTCATGGATTGTTTGGTATTAAGGAAAGATTTTCGTCTTCAGATATATAAATTTAAAATGATCGACTCGAGACAAAGTTTTCGCTGATGAAAGTGATATGGATTGAGTCATTCAAGCTCTTGGATTTTTGAAACGAAGTTAAAAAGTAAAGCTGATCTCGTGTTTAAAAAATAAGAAATACCAAGAAATTGAAAGCCATGAGAAAACTTTGATATTTAGACCCAATAACTGTTTAAATATTTAATCGAAAGAGCGCTCCTATAGGTTTACGCACGATGCGATTCTGTATGGCGAAGTAGAGAATTTTTGTATTCAAGCAAATCGTCAAAGCATAAATTGCATAATTTTGGCAATAAATCTTCATGAAGATGTATTATATTTTAATTAGAAGTTGATGATCTTTTTGATCCTGTGGAGTACTAATTAAAACGTGGCGGTTCATTCAATTTTGCAACATTTTCTATTAGGCCCTTTTATTCGTTTCTCTTTCAATTTTCGCTTACAACCCTTAATAAAGTCACTGGAAAAAGCTTCACGTAGCTTTTAATTGCAGCAAATGCGTTGTTATTTTATTCTTTTCATAAAAATTAATATACAAATCGCACCTGAAACGATGAATGATGCGAATATAAAGAGAGTTCGCTCAAAAGGGCCCGAAAAGAATGTAGGATATTTTAATATGCTCTTGCATTCATTTCAACAAATATTGGATTTTTTTTAGAGGAAAATCTTTGTGTTAGTTGCGCCTTTAAATGTATATGAAATAGCCTCCAGGATAAGGTTCACAAAAAAGGATATTGGATCAAAATAAAAATACATGAGATATGTATTCCTCTTCGGCGTACTTTTGCTTCAGTAGCTTTCAATAGGGAGCAAAGCCGTGCTCCAGGCTGTGAGTCAAAAATCCTGAAATATCACCCTCCTGTTTAAAGGAAACGACTCTATTTCTCCTGAAACACTTCGCCAAGTCTCATGCATCTTTATTTTTACAAACACTAATCGCTCAACTATGCTAAAAGCATACAATATTTCGGCGAATTCCGGAACCAGTCGACCAAAATTAAACCCATTGTGTTTGAAATCATAGAAAATGTGTATATATTTGAATCATAAAAATGCACAGTAAGAAATAGCCAAATTTTAAGCATTTTATCCTATCGAGCACGATTCAATATGTCTTAAAAAGGAAGGTAAATTTAATTCAATAACTTGTTAAAAAGCCGATAAGCAAAATAGAAAAATAATTTCATCGATAATTTGGAACGGCGGGTAGCTATTTGGACATCAATGACTTTCTTTGGTCGTGATTTGATGAATCATTAATGACTAAATTTTAATCGCTTTTTCAAACAAAAAAATATATTAGCATAATACAATTATGTGTCAAACATTTGTTGTGCATTCTTAATTATTATAATGAGAATTTAATAATTATAAGAAAATATCAGTATCTTACGAACATGTATATAAAAACGAAGATTAAGCAACAAAGTCAAAATTGCATGAACTGAACTTTAGATTGCTTATCCATCAATCGTATTATTTGGATCTGGCTCTTAGTAACTACTAACTGTTTGCAGACCTAAAAATAATGCTCCAGGAAAAGAGATTTGAGTCCAATGTAAAAGTATTTGCCAAACTGAATCCTATTTTGAGGCCAAAGATAAACCGTTCTACAAAAAAGCAAAAGTTAGAGGAATATTAGAATAAATGTATCACTATTGAGAAACACTATGATGATGAATAAAATCATTGTTTTATTTTGTTGTTTTTTAAAAAAGTTGTTGGTTTATTAGACATCTTACGAACTTATTGTGAAATCTGTTAGGTAGTTCTGAACTTTGCATCTTTGTAAACATCATCAGCATTGATTCTCAGCCATAATGATAACTTTCATCTACTGTAATAGATACTAGTGTATATGTTGGAAATTCTATGTTATATATAGAAGATGATATTTATCCTTTCATTGGCATGAAAATGACCTTTCAATAATGTTCATGAATTAATTTAATTGTAAGGATTGAACTCAGCATCAATGAATGCTTTCTTTGTTTCCTTTGTAAGAAAATCTATGTTATTTTTATCATCCTAATGGCACAATCGTAGCAGTGTTAGCATTGGCCATTATTTATCTTTATTTTGAGAAATTTATTAATTTGCACAAAATGGCAACATGCTCGAAAAACCTGTGAGAGGAAATTCAGTGCTTTCTTTGAAGGACGAGATCAATGAAGCAATGAAAGCAGCAAAAAATGGTCTTGAATAAACAAATCCTTTAGAGAATAAAATCCCAAAATACGAGTTTTCGACATTTAAAAGGACTGATGCTCGAACAAAGAATCTGAATCCTTTTTCCAAGCCGCCTTAACAATTAGATCTACCACGCATATGTCTACAGAAGATTATCACTGAGTGTTTATAGTTGTACATGGAATTGGTTTTATACACGAGACAAATCTTTCAATGCTTTTGTATAAAGTTGTATTATTGAATACGAGACAAAAGCGGTTTTATTTTGCGTCATTATTGTTAAAACATATAAGGGATTGCTCTGGTAACATCAATTTAATATGAAATTCCTATCACAAACAGAGCCTACGAGTATAAATGCCTACTTTTACTCATACATTATATTTTTAAGCATTCATTATTTAAAAACGTATTCAAATTGCTATATTAACATATGAATGATTACAAATGGCTTTGAATCCTATGATTATTTAAAATAAATTTAAGCGAATTGTATAAGAAAATCATGTAGGGTCAATATATTTTAATCATTGGAAAATTTGTTTTGATGAAAGAATTTGTTTGTAATGAATTCAATATAAAACATCAATTTATTTATTATAAAATCGTTCAAAAAACATGTAAAAAGTTGTAAATTTATTGATGAAAATATGATCAATGAAGATAACGAACAAATTTAAATCTGGGAGCTCTAGTCTAGGTACATAGTAAATAATTAAGAAGAAAAATACTTAAGTTTACAAGGTGTAATTTGGCTAGATAACAAAATTATCTGAAGTTTTAACAGGATAATTACGAGGACAAACAGTTAGTAAAGATTATAACATTATCAGATGAATGACAAACAAATTTTGCATAAGGTAAGTGAATGTTACATATTATGTTAATACCAAAATCAACTAAACTTCGTGTAAAATTAGGATCAAACAGGCAAAAAACAGATACTTTCGAATCGTTTCAGTACTTACATAAAGTTCTTTAATACTGTCAATGATTATAGCGTGATTGATCATTTGAATTTTTAGTTAATTATACAAATTTGTTATGCACCTTTTAAAATTATATTTAAGCAATAAATGCAGAAGCGATAAACTTAATTTTTTAAAAATGTTTGCTGAATTCATTGGGTTATGGGGTTGTTTGCTCTTCATGAGTGGTTTGATCTTTAGTTTGGCGGCTTTCATTGCTTTATAACCAAAATTCATTCAGAATAAGTCTAAAATGCTTTATATTAAGGGATGAAATTAATCGCTAATTAACTATTTTTGCATTTTAGTCGTTAGATTGGAAAAGGCTGTCGACTTTATTTTTGGATAACCCAGGCGTCCCTAATCACCGTAAACGAGTCAAATTAATGGACGTTGCTATCACGGTCATCCGAGTAACTTGTACGTGTAAACTCGGCTTTATTACATCGTCGGCGAGGAGCTTCATTATAATTCGTCTTTTAATGCTCCATCGATCTACCTGTCAAAAGGGCTTCTCGCCCTCTGACAAGGAGCACGCGATGGTGGATTCGTTCCAAATTGACAAAATTTAAGCGACTATCAATCGGAAAACTGCCAAAACTTCCCCCCGCCCTTGAATATTTTTAACCATAAAATTTAAGCCCACCATTAATTTTTCTTTTGTTGGAACGTTCACGCCACTTCAATATTTCACAGCCCAGGAGGACTCTACGCCGGCTTCAGAAAAGTGACCTGACGTGGAAAAAATTAAGTTGTCCACCTGTCATCTTCCTCACCTGTCACCTCGCCAACGTTTCAAATGTACGTTTTTATCAAATGAAGAAAAATCCGAATACCTTCAGCAAGCGAATACAGTACAATGTCTATACATACTGTAAGGTTTGAAGGCATATTCTTTCTTCTTTTAAGAGAGAGTACCTGAAAGAGAGGGGGGAAAGATTTAAACGTCTTCCCGAAAGAATATGGTTGAGAACTTTGATCTATTAAAAAAATCCTCAAGCTATATTTTGTCATAATTGAGGAGAAAGCTAATCATAATCCATATTCTACATACAATATTTTATCTTTCTACCATTTTCTTCTCGGGTCTTATAATGAATGGACCATGTAGGCCATTCAATTGTAAAGTGTTTGTGGGATAGTTCAAAGAAACCGATTGTCCTCTGGGAGCCTCTACCTTACGTAGCAAAACGTTTAATTGCAACATTAACACATTAATTCCGCTCACTTATAAACGTGTATTTCGTTTGGCATTTTTGTAAGCCCGTTCATACAAAAATGCGTGCTTTATAGTTTGAACTTTTGATGTACAAAGAAAAAGACATATTTTTCCAGTTTCACTGAAAGATATTGTTATACATCTTTCTCTGATTGATGATCTGATTTTTTATGACATACTCCGAACCTTTTATTTTATGATCTGCACAAGTATCATGTTCAAATATTAGGTAAAGCGGAAAAAAATGTCATTTTTTTGTTATTTAGAGAAAAAAATTATTTAAATAAAAGATGTACAATAATACTCAATTAAATAATTTCCATTGTTATTTATAATCACCCTTCACAGATAAGGTAGCTTTTTAAAGCCTCTTTCGTAAATTTCGGTCGGTTTCTACTAAAGTAAGAATCCAAATGATTTTTCACTCGTTCCACAGAAGTGAATTTTTTATCACGAAGCAAATGTTCTAATGACTTGAAAAGATGATAGTCTAAAGGTGCAATGTCAGGAGAATATGATGGATGTTGCAGCACTTCCAAATCCAGCTTCCTTATTTTATTCTGTGTAATCCTTGCTACGTGTGGTCTTGCATTATCATGATTGTTAACTAGCACTGATCGCTTTTGGAGCATTTCCGCTTTTAACCTATCTAATTATGCACAGTATAGCTCTGCTGTGACAGTTTTAATAATTCGTAGTAAATTACGCCAAAAAATCCCACCAAACACAAAGCAGGACCTTTTTCAATGATAATGACGGTCGAGGGGTAGAAACAGGTACTTGATTTGAAGAAATCCACTGTATTTCCTTCTGTTGTAGAGGACCTACTTCTCATCCCCAGTAACGATCCTTTTTAAAAATGGATCGGTTTCATACCTGGACAATAGCGATGAACAAATAGTTATCCGTTGTTCCAAGATCGTTGATGACAACTCATGCGGTACCCAAATTCCCTGTCTATGCTTTTTTCCGAGTTTTTTAAAATGGTCTTTTATTGTCGACTAGGGACAACTAGTCGACAATAGCTTCTTTTGCTTTTAATCCTTTGTCGAATAAAAACAGTAAACAAGATCGCAAATGGGTCTCATCATTTTCTGGCTTGGACATTTTCACTATGGCTAAAAAAATATAAAAATATTTGAAAAAGTAGGACAAACAACAGAGTTTCAAAATGACACCAACCTTGATGTATTCACTCGATAGCAACTCGAAGTAAACTGACGGTAAAGGGCACAACAAAAAAATGACATTTCTTTCCGCTTTATCTAATGTATCAATATTATTGTTCTTATTAATTGTGTTTTTTATAAAGGAAGTATTATTTTTAGTTAAGTTTTTAATCAATATAGTGGCGGTCAGTTATATGTTATCATAAATTGAGAAATACCTGGAAAACTCAATTATTTGTCATTCTTTGGATATATTGCTATAAAATGGTTTATGTATGTATATCAGTTTTCTTTTGTAATTAAAGAATATGGCTCGGAAGCGTTGTCATCTTCAATGATTGCTGTTTTGAAAGGGTATCTTCTTCGTTTATGTTTCGTCCCAAATGTCTCATATAGGCTACAGGGCTGTAAATAGTAATAAATTTCATTTGGGTTACGACGTCATGCTGATGAGCTCGTCTCAGAAGGCTTTCTTTCCACATTAAAGTAATTCGAGTCAATTTGAAGAATCTCAGCAACCACGACAAAGGCGTGGGATAGCTATTTCAAATCACAGTATCTCAGAGTAATTGAATGTTTCCCAACATTAATGATGTAGAGAAAGGCTCACTTAATTTCACCTTTCATATTTATTCCCCGGGAATAATTTACGAGTAAGCGGGGATGCTGGGGAGAAATGTCATAACTTTGCTTTTTGTTATGCGATCACCGTGTTGCCTTTCTGCATCATTAGGTTGAATCTTAGCTGGCTTAATTAAGATTGATGACGGTAGTAGAAGCTTCTACGTTAAAAAAGAAGCATTTTAAATAAGTCCAAACTAGCGTTCGAATCCCGGAAGGAATAATTAATCAAACGGGAATGCTAAACGTTTGGCCAAACGTGTGCGAGGCGATTAACAACAAATCGTTCGGCCTAAAGAAATTAATAATGTTGAAGCTTACGTTTATGCGAGTACGTTCAAGATGATCGTTACAAATTGATTGAATCGGTACTCTAACTTTTTTTTTGTAGTTCGTGTGTGAAAAAATATTGAAAATCTGTGTAAATTGTATGAAATTAGATCTCGATAAATGTAAAGATATTTTTACATTTTAGAGTGACTTTAAACCAGGACTTCAAATCCAGAAAACAACCCTCAAAATGACAACTGTCCAGAAGGAGATGACAGCTGGTGCAAGTAGCAGAAACCTATAACTCTTGGAATGGAGCCTGAAGCGCACCCTTTTTCATTGAATTCCGATTTTCGGAAATAAATTCTTTGAATGCATGAAAAATTATCGATGCTGCGAAGATGCATTGCTTTTGAGATGTTTAGGACTTTTATATCAATCAATGCAATTATTTGTTTCTTACAAACTATTAGATCATAAATATCTTCTCATTAACGCAGACAGAGCTAAATATTTACTAGTAATTGTGTTAATGCTGTTACTCTTTTAAGATGTACTTTTTTTCTGTTAATCTGTGATATCTTACAGTTTTTAAATCTCATAGGTGATATATGGTTAATGGGTGTAGTGGTTGATTTAGGATAAATTAGCAAAATTTTATTTACAGTTTTATAATCTAAAACGTCAATAATCTATTTTGCTTTCAGGTTAAAATCAACCAAAGTTTGAGTATTAAAAAGTTTTATTTTTGGAAAAGTTGCCTTCGCTATCAATATTTCCGCTGATGCTGACTTATGACGTCAATTTATTCAAGTTTGGCGTATGATTAGTCGTTTTAACACATTATCTACAGAAAAACTCCACAAGCGTTTGTCTCCTGATGCGGAGCAATTTTTTAATTTAATTGAAAGCAAATTCAACCTCATAGGAAATGATGTTCAACTAGATTTCTAAAATTTTCTGCAATATCTTAAATTTATCCGTCCATAATGTTGATTTTGAAAAAATCAATAATTCCCAAACTAAAATTTTAAAATAATGAAAATACTTCGAGTCTAAAACATTTTCTTTAATTTCGTTAGGCTTTTTTATAAAAGTAAATATTTCCCCGTATACTGAAAACTTTGAAGTCAACTTTCATATTTCCTTTAAAGGTCACAGTCTAACTTTAGAACATACTCGTATTAAGATTGCTCTCATCAATATTTTCTTTCTCATGTCTGTTTCAAGTAATATTAATTTCGAAGGAAAACATTTCCATTCCTCGTACATTTTCAAAATTTCTGAACTTTGTGTATGAAAGATTTTCAAGGCTTTCGCGAAAAAATATTTGTCATTAAAACACTACAAATCTATTAAGAAAATTGCCTAGATTTAACCATAATCTTATTTTTTTTATTTTGATTTTAATCTGGTTTTATCTTTAAATTGTCACGTAGATGCCTTTGTAAATAAATTTCTTCTCATAGCTAGAGTACTATCAGTTGTTATAGAAAACAGCTTAATTCTTTAAATTCAATACTTGCCTATTCTAATATTGAATTATTCTAGGTGGATATACATATATTGTAATGTCAGTTCAACAGAATTTTGTAAAAATTTATATTGAACTATTAATTGACTGAAAAATAACATAATAAACGCCTAGGTTGGCTCAATTATAAATATTGTATGTTTGTATATTATATTTATTTTCGGAATTCAAGTGGGTCACTTGAAATTATCACGGGTCATAGGTTGTCGACGCCTGAACTAAATAGTTAACCAAAAATGTGTCATCAATCTGCAATGGAGTGATTTTGGTAGCACTTTTACTAGCGAATTAAATGGATCAATAGAATGTTTTTACTGTAAATAATGAATCAGAATTCTTCCAGCCATTTTATTAAATATAAATATTTTATCGTTTAATTTTAGATGATTATAGTAAGCGATTCAGTTGATCGCAGTATATTAGTTATGTGGCTTGCAGATGATTGCTCGGGTGTATGCGAACGTGTTAAGAAGTGTAATTTTAACCAACGATATTCCTGGGTCGTATCCGAATAGCGAATTGGAGTACAAACAGATATTAAATAGTTTGAGATCGATGGCGTTTTTGATGGTCACTTTTCAGTTGTGGTTATCATCTCTCATTGGGTGTGATGCTGCATAATGAAAGAGCCAATTTATGCACGGTCAGAATTCGAAAGACAAATTGAACAGTATTTACTTACTCCCGGGAAGTTTTTCTTTTGTCCGCAAGCAAATTCCCCCTGATGTGTTTTTACCGCGGTAAACCCGCCGCTGGAGCTTAGGGGAAATTTTAAAACTTCTTTAGGACGGTGAGATAATTTAAGTCACCTGAGTTGAGAGAAAGTTATGGCTCCCGTCGCCATTGGTCTCTTCCCCTCGATGCTACTTTTTCTGGGAGTTTTGCCTTGTCGCTGCTCCTAATTACTTTAATATGCTGAAACCAAGGATGTTTTTGTAGTAAGAAGCATACACTATTTACATTTATTACATTGCTTTAGCCGAATTTTATATTTACTTTAATAAATTCATTGTTCCAGTTTTAAACAAGACCATAGCTAAACGCTTCGCAAAGTTCTCACACTGCAACACAAAGCAGATTGACAAAGATATTGAATTGACGATATTATTGATTGTATAGTTTTTAAACAGGTTGAATTTGGTTTAAAAAGCTAGACATCTGTCACGAAAACATCTTATTAAATGAATGAATGTAGCGTAGAGAGAGAGAAATAATAATAAAAAAAAAAAACAGAAAAAGCGCAAGCAATCTTGCCAAAATAGAAAGACGGGATTGCCATGCAAGCCAGTTTTCTGATTTTTTTCGTAATGGGTAGATTTTACATAGCTCCCGCTCCCGAACAGTATAAAAGGTGCTATGTAAATACCAGTCAAGGGAAGAAAAAACAATTACTTGTCTAAACTTAAACTTTTTTAACAATTACTTGTCTAAACTTAAACTTGCCCATCTAAACTTAAACTTTCTATTTTGTTTTGGCCCATATTAGCATTTAAGTTTGGGCCCCCTCTGATGTACAAGACGACAAACATCAGACAGCGACTGACTGGATTAAAGGTTAATTTTAATCGAACCCATTTTCCGCCCACCCCTTTTGCTCCACGCCCTCCAGAGGAGACGAGGTTTCTGCGGAAAAGACCAGCTTCGGACCATGTGCAGCCGAAGGTGCGATATAGGAGGAAAGAACTAAGGTTCAAGCTAAGTTCAAGGGAGTTACTTCTGCGAATTCACTGCCACCATGAGTCCAACTTCAGTTTGTAGGGGGCTGCAGCAGATGATGGACTGCAGGTACTACCCCTTTCTCATGATACTCGTATTGGTTCGGTCATTCTTAATACCTAGCCACGGAGACGAGTCGCCGTTCAAATAACTTAAAATTGTTATCCCCTGTTTGCCTAGGCTGTTGAGGATAGTAGTGAGCCTTTGACAAAGTCTCCACCAACTACTGTAATCGGCTGTCTCACACACCCTTTTATGGGTGCGCAGTACAAGACTCATGGTAGCTGGGCTACCCCAGCTAAGTTGTATGAGCAAACCGACAATTTTACTTTCGCACACCTCTACTCCACATCATTACCCCAGGGGTTCAACCGTTGCCCAAGTGTAGGGTTGGCTCCCCCCCCTGGGAGGTTGCCAGCAAATGCAAGCAAAATGATTGATGTTTTTATAGCAATGCTTTTGATACAAATTCAGCAAGGTCACTTTTCAACTTTTGCCTAGTCAAGTATGCAGATAAAGGATAGTATTGCCATGTATACATATTCAGAATGTCCTTCGGATGAAAGCTCCAAAATGTTATTTCGCCGTTGTTACGTAGAGCCATATCGTCGAACCGTTTGCTGCAATGGTAAATTCGATAAAGCAAAAGTCGTGTGTTATAAAATTTAAGAATCGTTTATGGGTTTCATTCGTTGACGCAAGATCGATTTCATTCGGCCTTATCTCGAAATAGACGATATCGAAACCCATCGAATATTGTCACTACTTTTTCTCGGAAAGCATGCTTCTTACATATTTGATACAACAGTAAAAATCACATTTGACGCGATACTCGTAAACATCGTTATAATAATGGATCTCGGTAACTAGATATGTATCGATTCTACAGAGCACAAACGGATGTTCTTCTATCGACGAAATTTGTTTTGAAGATTACTCATAATACATTCTCCCAATATTTCATGTGAAATACATAAGCTCTTTATTGTGCTTTAAAAAATATCCTAAGCGTTTCAAATCTGAAATCCATTGAGGTATGGCAAGACGACGGTGAATTGAAATTCATTCATGTCAAAAATAATCCTAATGATCATGGTATAAAAATAATTCCGATTTTGATGGGCGGCTTTGAATGGTTCTTTGAAGAAAATCTGTTTTATTGAAATATAGTACATTATTAAAGGACATGAGATATTATTTATAGAAGCTAAATATGAATTCCATTATATACATATATCTAAAATTATTAACAGTATAAAGATTCTATTCAACAATATCTCATTAGATATAAGCGTTTTACACTATGATATTTTAAGTGGACAGTTGAGCTTCTAGTCTCCTTCAAATATAGACCAAGTTGATGAATGAAATACCCATTTTTTTTATAAATATCTCCAGATACCCATTGAGAACATTTTCAATTCTCATTTTTCCATACAAATACAATTCAGTGATTGAGTCACAAATAATTACTTTAGTAGATCCTTTTTATTTATAGTAGCTTGCTGCTCTACTTAAAATGATCCAATCCTATCTGTGTAAAAGATCATTTTCGGTCATGAATGAAAAATTAATATTATAATTGACTATTATGTAATTTGTTTTGGCAATATTAAAAGTAGATAAACTGAGATTGGTATTTGCATAACGATAAAAATACATTTGCATTTAAAAAAACCTTTGGAAGTTTCACAAAAGCAATTTTTCGTTTTCTTTCCTTAAGATCCAAAGTTAAATGTACATATACCGACACAAAATAAAGCGGTACTTATTAGTTTCGTAACATCTGTTTCAGCGGAACGATGCTTTGAAAAATTGCTGCTAACGTCTGTGATAGGAAAGAAGAAATATTTTTGCTACATTAATTCGACGCAAAAAATAATTAAGGAATGGCTGGTACGTTCAATATTGGGAAAATTTCCAGGATGTAAGTTGATCGAGTTTTAATACGTAGGGCAATGGAAGATCTCCCTAACTTAAGCGCCAATCAAAAAAGGCAGCAAAACGAAATATAACCCCATCGAAGAGGAACACGTATGTCTGAGGTAATAGATCCCCCCGTTGTTATTTATCTTATAAAGAAATGTGAAGTATGGTCTATTTCCAATAGAAAGACTCCAGATAGAATTCCAGCAGCCATGGAGCTGTCAGGCGTGTAAGTGTGATTGAGAAAGTATACACAAGTGTACCGGTGAGAAAGAATGTAAAAAAAGGAAAAGTAACTGAAAGATATTGAATATGTTTCAGATATTTATTTTAAGTCGTAGTCGCTACGATCGGGTGATTGTGTCTATCGAAAAAATATTTGAAAGGCTATAAAAAGTTATGTCTTGATCGACGAAATGCTCTGATAAGAAATTTTGCGTCTTCAATGTCGAGCTCATTTTTTGGGCAAAGAATATGACAAATATATTCAAAAAATGCAATAATTCTGCAGACAATGTTATTGCTGAGCAATAATTCAAAAAACAAATAATATTGATCATCCCACTTAAATAAATTAAATTTGCTTTAAAATTAGATAAGTCTCTCCAGCAGCTAGATGCTAACGTTACAAATCAATAAGGACCAACGTGTCAGGTTGGATTTGTTATAAATATAATTGAACTTCATATAGATTTAAATTTCTTTTTAGGGATGACAGTATACACATTAGAATGGTCCTTATTTGTATCAAAAAAAGATCGATTGTCATCAGTTTAATATATTCTTCCAATTTATTATAAGAATACAAGTTCCATTTCTCAACCCGATGTTTTCAGTTGTAGTGTCAAAACATAAACGTAATATTTCAGTAAAGTAACTTTGACTGATGCAGATTTGATGTTGATTGGTCGATAAGCCAAATATTGGTTTTATTTCTAGTTAATAAATTCCTGCTAATGTTTATGGACGCCATGATAAGTTGAAAGGAGTACGCATAATTGAGGAAACATCATATGTGTGCTCTTGCTGATGAGTGAATTTGAAGTGACTCCTGAGGGCTCATCCCGCAGGAAAGAATTAGAAAAGGAGGGAAGGGGAGGAGAATTGACTGAATTGAAGTAATGAGTCTTTCTGTATGCTGTTCTATTTTAAAATACACTAATAAAAATACCAGAATCAATACAAAACTACAAAAATATTCATTACGATTTAGGAGGTCCTGAATCTCAATTTTACATTTTTTACATACTGACTGTTGTCCTTTCAGTAAATCCACTTTTCAGGGGTTTTGGTTTCATGTTAATATATTTGCTGAATATTAACAACATTATTAAGAAAATATATCTGTATGTTACATATTGATTAATTGATGGCTTAAAAATATTTAAGGGTTTTATGCTGATTTAATCAAAATACATTCCAGAATATATCATAGATTTCAATCAGTAGTCGATTGATTGACATAGCAATATTTGTTGTATCAATAAACTTATTATTTGCTCATATTATTAATATGTATAACAGCTAAGGAAAGAATTTATCAAGAAAAACGAATATGGGACAAATGTATTGTCCAAGGCCGAATATAATGACCATTTTGCGGCACGAATTTGGTCAGGATTTATTCTTTAATCCTGGCATGTGAAGTTGACATTAGCATTCGGATCAATATCCAAATGGTATTGTCAAGGCGGTCAAATTAGATTATCAATCCAGATCTGGGAGCCAAATTACTTTGCAGACGGCAAATCGGTTAAACGTCGATTGTTTACATAGTCCGGGAATCGATCCCGTAAATGTGATTTAAAAGGACACAGGAACGGCGAGGACACTCCATCCCTGGAGCTTTTCTCTGTGGTGACGGGTCCGAATAATTCCGGAATAATGCGCAAATACCGTGTTCTTTGTCCGCCATGTCTGGCATCAATTAAGCATTTTGTACACTGGCAAATTGTACGCCGAAATGAGATAGTAGTCAGCCCTAATTCGAAAAAATAACATCTATCATAATTTCTTTCATATTATATAATATGTTTACGCCATGTTGTTGCAAAATGGCAGGAGCAGCATAGAGTGTATATGACGACATAATCGAATTTTATAATAAAGTGATTATTTTAAACCTTACTAATTTAGCAAAAAAATAAATATGCATTACGCCATCATTCGATAATAATATATTATTTTTTGTGCGTCAAAAACTCAAACTATAAACCATGTATTTTCGCGGGAACAGACCTACAAAAACGCCACCCGAATCAAGTGTTTTCAAGTAAGCGGACCGGAATTAAGAATAAATTGCATCAATGCACTTGGCTTTTATATAATATGGTTGATGAATTGTCATATATATTTTGGACGGTTTTAGGATTAATATAATATCTTTTTCATAGTCATATAGTCATACATTGCTAAATTTTGGATTTTCGCCTGTTGATGCAAAATTGTTTGTGCGCGTCCATGAATAATATAACAAATAGATAAAGCTCAAAAAGATCTAATAAATAGGATTATAAGTGCTAGTAATGATGAATGATCAATGTTATCAATATATGAAGTTATCGTCTCGTACAGTCCGGGTCCGCGAAAATATAAAAAAAACACTTAACTCTACTTGATTAAGATATTTCCGTGGAACTATTTACAGAATAGATTTTAAGAAGATCAATTATGATCAAGAAATAGTTCTCAAGAATAAGTCTCAAGAATGATGTAAAATGTTCGGATAGGGTCCGCTAAAATAATTGTTCAAGAAGGGGTCCGCGAAAAAAATAATTACTTAAGAGGGGTCCGCGATTTTTTTTTTAAGAGTTTAAGAACCGCTGCTATAGAGTATTTCCTCGTGTTGTACGAGGGCCGAGTGTATTAAATTTTTTGTATGATAAATTTCGGTACTTTGATAAATAATTTATGAAATGGATACAAAGGTCAAAAAACACATGAAAGATCTTTTTTCTCGAAATACTGTTTATTTAGTTTACTCATTTTATACAAATTCGTTTCGTATTTTAGAAAGGTTATGAATTACGGTCAGCAAACAATTTTTCCTCTATCCGAAGTCAACGAGCCTTCCGTGTCACGAACATTCGTTGAACCCCAGACCATATTCAAAGGCCAACATCCCAATCGTCGACCCAATAACCCTTTCATGAGTTATTCCGATCGCGTCAAACCTGCCTATTTTTATTTTCGCTATGGAAAAAGAAAAGCAACTCATCAGCTGTGTCTTAGATCGGCAAAAATTACCAACGCCCACGGCGTACGTCGAATCCGACCCAAATTGTTGACTAGACCTTTCCTTAATTATACCGATTAGACCTGACTAGTGAATTAGTATGAAATATTAATCCCTAACCGAATAATGTCAATATCTCCAAGGTAAAAGAGATTTTGCCAGATCGTTTTTTCATTCGAAGACGATATCTTTGTTCCGCACTGAACAGATAAAATATGATCTTTATATGAATTTTAAATATTTTGTGAATTGCTACTTAATTCGAAAATAATTATCAATATCGTATATCCTTACTATAAAAAGACTAATCCAAATGACAAGGCTTCTGTACAAAAAAAAAAAACAACCATTATTCCGGAATTTTTTGCACGTGTATCGATATTTTTTTTAGGGGTCTTTTGCTACGTTTCACATATATTTCCTATATCTTAAGTATCAAGGTTGTTGAAATAAACTTATTTTGCAACATTTTGATCTGAATAAATCATTAGTTTATGCAATTAATATAAAGAAATTTACTTCTAAGCTTCCAAAGTCAAATAAATGAGAAATGTCAATTTCTAAAGTCTTCAAACAAAAAGCGAACAACTATATTGAACTTACTTTCGTTTTAAAAAGTTTTCTAGATTATATAATACCCTACCCAACGATATGCTACGTGTCATATAAATTATTCAATAAGTCGTTAAATTTGAATAGATACCAGTTTAGCAGGGTCAGGATTAAGAAAATACTATTTATGATTATGATATTTTTATTAAATTTATTAACAAAATTTCTTCAAATTGGCCACTTGTGTTTCGTATATTCGTACGACACTTTTTCTTTATTTCAACTGTTGTTGTCTGAAGTAGCATTTCCTTTTTCATAGTTGCTAGTTTTTTGTGTAATCTAGTAGTAATTTTATTTAAATCGATCGCATTGAATAATGATTTATTTAGATCACAAAAACTTTACAAAACACAAAAACAGTTATTTCATGCTATTTCAATCACAGAAGTTATGATGATTTAAAAGTAAAATTTTGGGTGTTTTTTCAAAATGTTGAGAAAAATATCTATTTCCACAACCCTAATACTAAGGACTAACCCTTCAAAAAAATTATTGGTCTATGTGCAAAACACCCTGTATATTCATAATGTGCTGTTATATAGGGCGAGTGGTCTGGACCATAAAGCCTCAGGCTGCACACCTCCCTTGCGTACTCATAAGGATGTAAAAACTCGTATGTTTCTTCGTTTGTTATCAGAATACTGAAGCCGAGCAAGAGGATGGAGATGATAGTTAATAAAAAAACGTTAATCAAGATAGTTTAACTCGGAGAGGGATCCATTACGAGACTACCGCAAGCCAGCGGAAAGAATACATTTTTCCGCGGCTAAGAGTTCGCGGTTTATCTGGCTATTGTATCGATTTTGATTACAATGGCGCGTAGTATTTGATCTTTTAAACGATTTCATCCAGTGGAGCGATATAAATAAGTATGCTTTATATCATAGGTTCCCAAACTTTTTTGGGTCATGTTTTTCGGTTTTGGGTTGACCCCCTACTTACCTGATATTGATTTTTTGAAAATTTCTAATTGTAGTGAAGTTTAGTGTTAAAAACTTAAAGTAAAAACACATTATTTTATACATTTGTTAATTGAATTTAAATTAAAACTACTCAAAATTTTGTATTTGTTATATAAAATACAAGCCGCCCTCACCATGCTACGCACGGTGATCAGCTAGCAATTTGGTTTTGCATTCATGGGCTAAACTTTGTATAAGTGTATTTAACCTTTTAACTGCCAATGACTCATCAGCGCATACAAATTCGACGCACCGGTGCGTCGTTGGCAGTTAAAAGTTTAATAAAGAAAACAATGCTCCTGTGTCCCATGTCCCAATAGTTACGATGCCAGCAACTGCGATTAGCAAAAAACGCGTGCAGAATTTTGCTAAAATTTTGCGAAAAATCACCAAGCCAAGTTTTTTTTAAAATCAAACATGGCCGCCACTACGACCTAAAACGATTTAAGTACATTTCGTATGGCAGCTATTATCGAAGGAGTTAGGTTGGGGTATGTTAGGTTGGGGTATGTTAGGTTGTGGTATGTTAGGTTGGGGTATGTTAGGTTGGGGTATGTTAAGTTGGGGTATGTTAGGTTGGGGTATGTTAGGTTGGGGTATGTTAGGTTGGGGTATGTTATGTTGGTGTATGTTAGGTTGGGGTATGTTAGGTTGGGGTATGTTGGGTTGGGTTGGGTTAGGTTTGGTTAACCCAACCTAACATACCCCAACCTAACATACCCCAACCTAACTCCTTCGATAATGGTTCGGGGTCACGTCGTTTGCTAACTTTTCAGACACCGACGGACGGAGATTGCACGACATTGACATTATGATCTACCAAAAACAAAACAAACAAAAAACAAAATATTTGAACAAAATAAAAAAAAAAAAATTATAAAAAAAAAAATTAATTCGTGCACCGTCACGTGCTAAATTATTAACGTCATTAAAAAAACAAACATCATAGTCGACAGCTTCGTCTGCAGAGTGTAGTATTCCGTCTACCAACCCTGTCTAAAAAATATATATCTTTATATTATAAAATAATATGATGTAAGTAAATAAGTACTATCAGTGTATGTATCCACTATCGTGGACCCCCATTTTCGTTTCATGGACCCCAATTTTTTTTTTCGGTGACGTAGACCCCTTGCAGGTTGTCATAGACCCCTGGGGGTCGATATAGACCACTTTGGGAATCACTGCTTTATATGAACGAGCAGATGTTGGTGCAGAGCAGAGAAAATATTGATTCCAGTAAATATGTTCTTGCGTGGAGGGCTAATATTCGGCGGATGGCAATTAAATTAAAAATCTAAAATCATCGTGCTTGCGGCGAACTATAATTTCGCAGAACAAAAACATTTGGGATCGACCTTATCTAAAGAACAATAGAGCTGGGAATGCGGCCGTGACCAATTCGTGGATCCGGGAGCTATTTAAATCCTGGAGTTTTGACGGGCTTGGCCCCAAGGATTACCGCGAAATGATAAGTAATCCTCGCAAAGACGTTTGATTGGTGTATTTTTGGACGCCAAAGCGTCTGGAGGGTGTGGAAACATACTAGCGGTCTTTAGGAGTTGGTTATCGGGATTTGCCATGTAAAAAGCCTCCGCCGATTTAGCCTGATTAGCCATACTTTCCGCCTTTTCTCTCGTGTCTACTCATAAACGCTGTCTGGTTCATTTATTTGTCTTCCAATACATGCGTTGCGCCAGCATTTTGTCTATCAATTTAATCTCCTTGCTGAGCTCCTGTTCCTAAATCCTGTCACCGAAAGAGTTAAAGAATTCTAACCTCTGTCGTTAATCAGAGCCAGAGCGACATTCAGCCACCCTGTACATCACCGTACTGTGATTGTTTTGCAGCGATCACTTGCGGTTGTGAGCGCCTCTCCGGTGCGAATCTCGCGTCTGAAGAACGCGGCCATCAAACGCAGCGACGAAAACGGCGGACCGCTTTGTGCCATCAAGGAGTTTACGTTACAATGTTATATATATATATATAAAAGTAACAATATGTACTTTTTGTAATGTCAATATTGATATATACTTATCAGCATCACTCATTGAATTAATTAGAATGGAATTAGATTTTAAAAAAAAACATAGGATGCTTTTTAACAAGCCATGGGCAAATAATAAATTATAATAATATCTGAAATGGAATTGTGTATGTGTGCTCATTACAAATGCAAATATTTTCAGAAGGTGTACTAACTCCAGCTGCAGCAAACTGTATGTAGATATCACCTGCATAAATTTTATAGGGAACTTGTACAACTGTGTACTTTGTAGGATATGAGTTAGCTCAAATGAACATATTTTCAATATATACATATATATTAAATATTTCTATTGTGGTACTGTAAGTCAAATAAATTAGGCAAATTTAATTTATTATTATGTATGTTATTTAGCTTATCTTTTCATATATATTTGCTATGTATGCAGACTGGGACACCCAGATTTTAATTTGTTTCTGATCAACTGATGTGAGAGAGAAAGAAAAATAATACATATTATCAGTTGTTATTTCTAAAACAATTAGGAAATGATTCTATTAGTTTAATATTGTATTTTTAAATAATATTATTTTAATCACTTTCATCTATAAGGCAAAATTTCACCAAAATCACGATAAAATTAGCGTTATTTGTAGGCCGCACAAATACGACATAGTCTATTATATCCACTGTCCATGTGAAATGCTACAGCACGGTTAATTATATGGCACATTGTAATTATTTTGCATTATAGTACTAATTGATAAAAATCTGACGAAAGTATTAAGAATGAAAACGGTGCAGAATATGAGATTGCAAAATTTTCATTGAAAAAGAAGTTTCAGAGCAAATATTAATTTGCCGCATTCTCTTCTCATAATGTATGGATTCAGGAAGAGACAGTACTATTACAGATGTTTGTTTTGAGAACGGATTTTTCTGAATTCATTCGCGGAGTTTGCTTATGTTGGTAATATGATTTTCTTCCCGAGGACTTCCGGAATCCGTTCGAACAATCTCTTTTTAAGTAAAATAAAGTTATTTCACTCACTCATGTCGAGGAAAGAATTTATTTCCAACAAAACCTGAAGTGGATGATTGCATTAAAACTTGGTCGCGTGTTGAGATTTCTATCGTTGAATACTGAACGAACGAGCTGATCTAAAATTAAAGTTTCTGTTCTATCACAAGATTGTTGCAGACAATGAATTGGCCTCTTTTTGTTAAAAGAAAATTATCAAAATTTCAGCGATTTAAATAATTTGAAGCGGCTTTTAAAGAAAAATAAATTTGTTATGCAATTTTTGGTTTAGCATTTTTTAAAAACCAAATTGTCAAACGGGAACCATCAATTTTCATTTGGAATTTGAAAACTCATACTACAGCTTTGGATCATTCATTCGCAGATTAAATTTGTCAAATAATGCTGCCGAGTGGAATATGCATTGTACTCTGCCTATATTAGATGTCACACCATATTTTATAGGCGAAAAGTCCATAATTTTGATTTTGTGTACTTTTTTAGGACCTAAAATTTGGTTTCGTGAACTTAAAATTTGTTGTCTTAGAACATTTGCATTTAAAAAAAGAAACCAACCAGCTTGAATTTATAATTTGGCATTGAGATGTCTTTGAAACTTGTATAATAATAATTTAATCCATATTAAATTTAAAATGAGCAATAGAAATTTATAGATAAGTATTTTATTTTTAAATAGCAAATTGTCTGGAACAAACTCATGCTTTGATCGAGCTAGTATTGCAATAATATAATTTGTTAATCTGAGATCAATGGCCGTTGAGGGGTTAAATACGAGTGCCGGCGCAAAGTTGACCTGTTAACGAATGCAATTAAACATAAGATTAGCCTAACTTCGACGATCGTAACATCCCGAAGGATCCGTGTTTATTTCATGAACATGAAATCGTGCTTGGAATGCTGATGAAGCAAACCATATTTAATTAAGAAGACGATTCTATATTATCAGAATGAAATTCGAGAATATATTTTAAGTCATGGAACATAGAAATTTACCTAAAAATGAAGCGTACAAAAAAATTAAGGTTTTGTAATTTAACAAACACATGGTTTTATATATTTAACCCTCTGGATGGTAACAACGATATATGGTCGATTGTGAAATTAATGAGCACTGCAAACAACGATCGCTATTGACTCTTTGATTACTTCAAAATGCTCAGATATGATTAGTTTCGGTGCATCAACTCAACGTCAATTCTTATTTTGCCTTTCAAATGACCAAAAAAAGCGATCGGAAATTTGATTTTAACGTAATTAAAAATATATAAACATGACTCCCGCCAAGCTTAAAAACTCCAATTTGCAGAGAGTTTGGTACACGGACCGATTTTTTTTTAATTAAGGGAGTTTATTTTTGCCACGTTTCACACATAATTTCCTAAGTGTCAGGATTGTCGAAGTAGATTATTTTCAACATTTTGAAAAAATACCCGAAATTTCATCTTTAAATCGTAAAATAACTGTTTTTATATTTTATGATGTATTTTTGATTCAAATAAATCATTACTTTATGCAATTGGTTTGAAGAAAAGTAGTTATAATCATTCAAAGTCACATAAAATGAGAAATGTCAACGTCTTAATTCTCTTAACTGTTTTGTGTGTTTTTCCACTTTGAAAAAACGATTTCAGTATTTTATAGTTTGAATTTTCACAAAAAAATTAAAACCCTGTTTTAATAACTAACTTGTATTTATTAATATAAAACATTTATATGTAAAATTAATGCTTAGGTTACAAATAAGGATACCCTTTTAATACTAAAATCATAAGTATTCAGAATACAAGCGTTGATTTTTTTGTATTAGAATATTTCTTTCTGTAAGCTTTCACTAAAAAAAGCAAATATTGCTTTTGATCTTCGTCGATTGTCATCAATTTATTATATTCCTTCATTGAGGCAACACCACACTCTTTGCAGTCTTAAAATTAGAGGCATCCTTCCAAGTTTCAACATCTTTATTCAAAAACTGTGATGAGATACCTAGTATCTGGAAAAACATTGAATTACTAGTCACAAAGTCTTCTATGCATTTTTCAGTAATATATTCGACATCAATGCTTTTTCTTTTCGGGAAATCTTCTACATCTTCGATTCTTAATCCGATGCTTATTTTTAACTGAAAGTTCGTCATCAAAAAATTCCAAAGACACTAACTCTTCCGACAAGTACCATAAATGGCCCAGTATTTTTTTCATGGCAACTTTGGTTATTGTTTGGTTTATATTTTCAAATAATACCAGGTCTTTTAATAATTGTAAGTCGTTTCTTGGTGCTGAATATCCAACAAATGCTTGAAACCAGTATTTTATATATATTATGACTGTGAAAAGACAAATATCTTTCACAGTTGTGTAACTTAATCTTTCACAGACTGTAATGAAGTAGTGAGTCTTTCTGCATGCTATTCCAATAGACTTATAAACAAAAAATAACTAAACTAAAATAGACTTATAAACAAACCAGTTTTTTTTTAAGAAAATTAAAATCACGTATTCATTTTTTAGGGCAGAAAATCATATGACAGAGTGACCGCTCATTTTTTTAAAAGTCGAAAAATAATGACCACCCTAATATATATATATATATATATATAATATTTATGTATTAAAGTCAAGGGACAGATTTGGCCCGCGGAATGCAGTTTGGTGACCACTGCACTATACCAATATGTAAAAATCATCATAGTGCAGCCACAAATAGTCTACTGCAGAACTATGGGCCTCTTCAATATCCATTCACAGGAAGGGGTTACATCCATTTCGTCTGTATCATACATTCACCTCCACATTCGCTCGATGTTGAAGGTAGCATTACCACCGAGTTTTATTTCGAACCCTCACCCAAAAGATATATTGAATGAACGTATTGACGAACGCTTTCGCGACCGTCTCGATAGGGAGTGTGGGAGATTTATATAGACAGTAGTTTTCTTAGGGAGATGATGGAAAACTACTCTAGACGACCTTTTTGATTCTACCGGAAAGGGTTTTCAGGAGAGCAAATAGTTCAGTCCCTCCTTTCCTTGCTAGGGTGTTGCCGGGGTAGGGTGAAGACATACGTGACGCTTAAGTGCATCTCGGATTCGCTCCTACACCAACTGAGGGTGTCTCCCTGTCACCGCACAACTTACCCGAGCGAATTCGAGACTGTGTGGCTTCCTGTTTGAGGTTATCCATCTCAGTTCGGCGATTCCAAAACGATAAAAAAGTCAACGGAAGACAATACAATGTCCTTGTTCTGTTCCTAAAGATTCTTGGTTCCGAACCGGTTAGGTTTATGATGCTCCATATTGTTTGGTAGGGTCGACTATGTAAGAGATAGCGAGTGACAAGCAAGCCATGGTTTGTAGAAGTAGTAATGAATAGTAGATAAACTGAGTGTGAGCAATATGTAATAAGAGTGTCTTAATATCTATCTTTTGAAAAACAATCTAGACTTTTTTTCAAAACTTATTTATCGGAACAAGGCGAACAATAATATAAAACATTGCGTTAAAGTGGTGCGTGATCGATGTGAATTTATGTTGAGTTCTATTTAAAGGCTTTTCGGCGACTGCTTTGAGCCTTTGTTTTCGAATTTTGCAAAAGGTCAAAAAGTGCACAAACGCGAGCTTTAATCAATTGCGGTGGTCTTTGTTCGTTAGTATCGGTCGTTTTTATTGGAAAGCGGAAAACGACTTAGAGCTAATTTGCTTATCAGGTGTTATGGGAATGGTTGTTATAGTCGGTTAGCGGAAACAAACGTCACGAAGTCGATAAAGCAACACCGTTGCTATTAAGGGTCTTCTCTAACACTGGAAATATTTATTACTATTTAAATATATTTCTTATCAATATTTAAATATTTTTCTTCGGTAAAAAATCGCGTAAAATGTTTGAAGTTGTGAGATAAATTACATGTGAATTTACACGTAATTAAATTAGAATAATAATTTTATTCTTTACAAGTTGACTATTACTGAGTGTTTGTTCTAACAGATCATAAGCGTTTATAGTCATAAACTTCATATTTTAACTTTGGTTGCTATATTCTTATATTAATTCGTTAGTGGCGTCTCGAGATACGTCCAGAAAGATATCCAAATTTATATGCAAAAAAGTCGATTGAGTAATTATAAAGATCGCTGGGACTGTCACTCAATTTTTTCGAGGTAGATTTTCGCAGTTCCTTTTTCATGGGACTATTTTCAACCATTTTAATATAATTTTTCATAGCGTTAGTGTCTTTAAAAATTTGGTCGCCAGCCATACCTAAAGCGATATACATCTATGTAGTGAGTTAATTTAAAATCTTCATAGTCTTAGATGCTATATTTGCTTGTACGCACACTAATCGTCCGTACAAATCCACTTATCTATCAGGGCCGTAGCAGCGCGTATGAAGCTTATATTTAACACTCTCGTCGCCCAACGTGAATCAGTGTTGTTTCTCACGGGGCCCAAATTTAATAGTCGGGGCGTAAACATGAAACGGAATAGCGATGCAATATCATAACACACGAGATAAACGAGGATGACATGTGACGCACGTCATCAGTCAAATTAACAGAAACAAAAAGAAAATAAGCAAGTGCGAACAGACAAGGGTAGGTATGCAAGTTTCGAGGTCGATCTCAAAAGATGTTTATACAGTTGTCATCGGGAAGACATTATAGAAAGACGTTCGTAAAAAACATTTGGAAGTCGTTATAGAAATACGTAACAATGAGTTCTGGATTCGTTTTTCGAAGACTCGGACTTCGGATATGCGCATATCTGGTGAACGCGGGGACGAACGAGTTAAATAAATAAACGCTATCGATAGTACAAAATATTCGGTCATTTCTTCAAGTAAACACAAAAAATGCATTTGAAATCGATTCATTATATCATTCAAACATCATTATTAGTCGATGACTTTTTTTTAACAAAAAATGGTAAGAAGTTCTATTAGATTGTCCCATTAGTTTCTTTCGCAAATGAACACAGATCTAATCATAGCCATGGTTGAAGAAAACCCGCGATATACTGTTTGTGAAATTGCTAACAAGTTAGAAATTCCAAGAACATCCGTCATGCGTCAACATGCGATCTTCTTCTCCAACGACATATAATAATAGCCAACGTTTTTTTAAGAGAATTGTCACTGGCGATGAAAGTTGGATACTCTATGAGAATTTCAAACGTAAACGGTCTTGGACCAAGGGTACAGAAGCTTTAACTGTAGCTAAACCTGGCCTATATCCAACTAGACAATCTAACGGATGCAATTGCCAGAAAATGGTCAGAATTAGCGAACAAACGAGGCGTTGTTTTTCATCACGATAATACCATACCTCATGTATCTTTGCTCGCCAGAAATTAATTATTATCATTTAACTGGGATGTTTTCAGATTCTTATTAATTTATTTCATTAAAAAAATCTTTACGTGGTAAAAATTTTAATTCAAAAAATGATATAAAAATGTATCTTGATCAATATTTTGCCAACAAATTTGGGAAATTTTGGCAAGAAGGCATTATGAGACGATTACCGACGTACCGATCACGATTCGATATCGCTCCGGTCTCGGTCCGATCCCGGTCCGGTCAAATAATCTTACACAAGAAACAATAAGAATATTCACAATATCAGATCGAAACTGGAGCGATAGTGTGAATATTCTTATTGTTTTTTGTGTAAGATTATTTGACCGGACCGGAGCGAGATCGAACTGTGAACGTCACCAAAGGGTGAATAAAGCTTTACTGAACTGCAAGACGTTTTATCCATTTCTGTCTCTCTCCGAGCTCAACATGCAATAGTGCTATTGGATGGTAGCAGTCATACCGTGATCATGAGCGCATCTGGTTGTTCGAAATATCGAAAATAAGTAATATTTTATATGCAAATAAAAACTAAAATGAATAATTTCAAATCTAGCTTTACTTGTGGTGTGCATCGGAGTTTTGGTTTTGGAGAAACCGTCGATGTGCCGTGGAAGATATAAGGTTGTGGAGTTTAGTTTATCGTCCCAATTGGTTCGTTTTGCATAAATAAATATGAATTGCCATACGAGATATTATCGCAATTCTACGACTGTTATGCAAACATCATGCCATATGAGGGACTGGCAAGTATAATTTCCTATTTTATCGACGGCAATTGGGAATTGTGGATGTGGGTATTCAATAAGCGTATATCCTAGGTGGCGCTCGCTGTTAATAGGCGACGGTTAGTCAAGTGTCGGGCGGCGCGGATGTGTAGAGTGGCTTCCAGGGTCGCTGGGGTCGGAGTGGGCGCTAAGAAGATGGGCCCTTCGGAATGCGGGGCTTAAAGTTTTAAATCAATGCGCCGGGCGGTCGCTATTTCATGCTACAACTCACAAACTAATTAGGGCCCGTTTTACCGGTAGCGCACGCTACTGGGGAGAGCGTGTCCATAAATAACGAAGAGCGGCGGGCGTCAGTGCCGCCCGTACGTGCCCAACTTCCGACATCGTGGCCCGCCCAATAAATAATGCATCACTTCATACATTCATAATGCCCTTTGCTAACACGACCAGTGTCCTGGCGCCGGCTTTAAGGATCTCCATCGACGGTGGACACGGACGCTCATCATTTTACACTATTTACATTTTCATCCAGGCTGGGACACAGCATTGATTCATCAGGCACTTTAATTGAATAACGAAACCTCATGACGCATTTATAACCAGGGCTTCGAACCGTTATTTTTTTCATTTCGGTTTTCGTTCCGGTTCAGTTCCAAATATTTATATCGTTTCGTTAAAAAACATTTTTTTCGGTTTTCAATTCAGTGCCTGCCAATTAATTTTTGATTTTTGTAAAAATGTTTTTATTTTTATTAAAAAATATTTTTTAATAATATAATAAGCATTTTACTAAAATAATATTGTCGAATTTAGTATTTTTAATAATTAATGATTTATTAGTGAACGTATCATTTTACATTTCTGTTTCAACATGTATAGAAATTTCAGAAAGAAATTTCAGCAGTAATAAAAAAAAACTTGGAATACTTTTTAAGAAATAAAAATAATGTGTTCAAGAATATAGACTTTTCTAAAAATGGAATAAATAATTTAATTCCGAACGTTCATGTGCTACGCCCTAATACATAAATCAATTTTCTTCAAATGAATAATATAATATATTGGCTGATAGGACGAACATCAGAATTATTCCTGGAGAATAAAATACAGACAAAATACATCCAAAAACCAATTTGAATGCACGGGATACAGATCTGGGGTACCACATCGACCTCCAATATTGACATTTACCAACGTTTTCAGTCTAAAGTACTGCGCACAATAGCCGACGCTCCATGTTTCGTGACAAACAACATTATTCACAAGAAGTTAAATATGACCACAGTGAAACAGGAAATTGAAAGCTACAACTCTTACTACAAGAAATATTGACTCAAAGGATAGATTTTCAAAAGAAAAAGAGGAACTATTAATAAAACCATATCAAATTGCATTTAGCCATCAAAAACAGCGTGATCATATGGTTACGCCCGTTTATCTAAATAATTTATAATAAAGATGTGCAATGGAAGCTTAAAATAATAATCTGAACATTTTACGTTTAAATCTACAAGTGGACAAGGGTGACTAGCAAGAACGTTTTTAAAAATAGAAAATCAACAAGGCAAATTTTCTATAAACGTTTAAATTAAGTTTTACTTTTTAACTGAAAAGTGCTTATTCTAAAATAAAATAATTTGCAAATGGAATTCATACTCCACTGTTGGTGTTTATTAGCTTTTATAAATGTATGCGAAATCCATCAAGCAGTATATTACTTAAATCTAGTCTTAGTAATATATCAATACAACAATAAAATATTTCAAAATAACTTAAGCTTTAGGGTAGCGACCCCTAAATAATATTTATGGCTTGAATTTTAATTTTAAATTTAAAACATTGTATCAATGACCAACTTGTATTTATTAATATAATATAAGGATAACCTTTTAATATTAAAATCATATATATTTAGGATACAAACAAATAGGATTTTTTTGTATCGGGATATTTATTTCTTTAATCTTTTACCAACGAAACGATTGTCATCAATTTATTGTATTCTTCCATTAAGGCAACACCACGCTCCAACCGCATGAAAACATCCTTAGGAGCAGCCCACATACAGCTATCCATGTGAGAAGCATGCACGCATACTCTGTGTGCTTCGGTGCTTTGTTGGTGCTCGCATCGGAAACTGTACACATTTCAATTTAAATATTTAAATAAAAATTCTTGTATTATTATTTTTTAAATTCTTTTTTTTTAATTGATATTATTTTATTTTTAATTATTATTATATACATATATATATATATGCTTATTTTTTTTGTTCTAAAAATTTGATTATTCTTTTATTTATCGTTATTAATTTTTATTCTTATGATTAATTTTAATTTTATTTATATTTATTTTATTTTTATTATTTTTATTGTATTTATATGTATTTTATTTTATTTTTTTATCTTTATTTTATTTTATATTTATCTTTTTATTTTTACATTATTTTTACATTGTATTTCAATTAATTTGTTTTTATGTATTATAATATGGCGTAAGCTGTGAATAAATTTCTAAAAAAAAAAAAAGAAAAAAAATAGCATATAAGCATATTGAGAAACAACATCTAATCCTTGAAGTTTTTCATTTCAAGCTGTGGCTTTGATATTATTCATATTTTTTTCCACTAAAAGCATATTACCGTTGCTACATGTCGTGGTGGATTTATATTTCGAAGATAAATTATAGGCACGCCAATTTTCAGTATAAAAATACACAATTTTTTTAAGGATTCGCCGATTTTGACTGTTCCTGTTCATTACAATATTCATTTGAGCAATCCCGTCTCTTGTGCTAGCTTCGTGAAAATATAAACACTGAGACGATTAATACATTCTAATGTCTGACCACATAACCATTTGCGGAGAAGAGAACACACAAAAGCCTCCTTCAGGGATCGCTTATGTCTAATAGCGAAAATGGGTTAACTCAAGAAGAAATCACGAAATATATAAAAACAATAATCTAGTTAGTTGGAACTACTACTGACATTTAATCTATTAAGCTTTTGAAAATTATGTTCTTTATTGATTCAGGCATGAACTATGACTCACCGATATTTAAATATACTGTGATCTAAATCATGACCTAAAGGGTTTTTAGAGTGGAACTTGTATAGTTGCGGTGGGGTAAGTTGGCCGGAAAGAGAGAGATAATCGTTTATACTCTCTCCATCTCTGTCGCATACATTATAGATACGCTACGCGCATGAGTTAAACATGATTGTTTTGTTTGTTGACAAGGTACTCGATGCAAGTTTAGTAATCCATTTGCTTTTTTAAATTTACAGTAGAATCTCGATTATCCGGACTAAATGGGGATGAAAGTATTCTGGATAGTCGAATATAATCATAATTGACAAGGAAAGACATGAATATTTTTTATTTATCTAGATTTACATACAAAAAATTATCAATTTTAGCTTTAACCCCTAAAGGAGTACGAGCCCAGGGTCTGAGTTCGCCCCTCCACTTTTCAGAAAGAGCACTCTTGTACATTGAGTTAGGAGACAGACAGAGATAGAGAGAGACGTGGCGCAGCTCGGGAGACAGAGACGGAGAGCTTCCCCGCGTACATCGCACGATTGTATAGATCGTTAGCCCAAATTTATCGACTTCATGATGATTTTTTCAAAGTTTCTTCATTATTTTTATATAATTTGTTTATTTAAACAAATGATATATTTTTTTGTTTTATTTTGAACAATCCTTATAATCGAAAATCCGGATAATCGAGGTTCTTCTGTATACTTTTCTTATTTTTTTTATGATATCTTGCAATTTTTAGATGTTACAGGGCTTCAGATAAAATTCAAAAGGTAAATGGAACTTGTCCACGTTTAAAAATAAATACATAACTTTAACAAACATTGCTCTGCTTAAAATTCGTTTTCTATGGTTTTTGTGGCTTAACAACCACAATAGGATGGAGTTTGTTTTTGAAGCGTGCATTTGTCCAGGTGGGCTTATTTTCTTGTTGTTATGATTTTAATGCATTTAAATAGTTGTATATTGGAATATATAGTCAATCAGCTGCTCCTCAATTTAGTGTTTCTCTTGAAATATAACTGAATGCGCGCGCAGCCAAACTTCAAAGGCATTCACATATCTATGATGCTCTCAAATATAGTTCATGTTTTCAAGACGTGCTCCAGTTCAAAACACAAGATTACTATATGAATTAAAAGAGAGCAATCCAAACACGTTGGATCTATGTAAATATCAAAACTATGTGATTTAATATCAACTCGGCTCAAAATATTATATTCATTACGGCTTAACGTATTTACCGTTCATGCCTACAACTTAATAAATAGCAGGGCGTATAGTTTTAGAAATTTGTGCAAATACTTGATGAGAGCAAACAGCATAACATATTTTCGTCAAAGCTCTGCGTTGGTGATTTTGAAGGGTCGATGCTTATTTAATTATGGAGTCCACATCACAAAATTACATTTGTAATGTAGATATTAGTGGAGTTTTATGCGCAAATATATGTAAAATAACGAAAATGTGCTAATCAACACATATATTATGAAAATGTTAAATTTTAAAAATAAATCAACATGAAAAAATCTCTGAAATATTGCATCACTTTAGATACGTTTGCTATTGGATTGCAGAAGCTAAAGCAAGAAGATCAAATGGTGATAAAATATAATCGTTTTAATTTTATTTCGAGAGAAATCCGCATGAGAGTTCAAGAAAACTGGTGGGAAGAAGACATCTTTCCGCGGCCAAGGTTATCGGTTAATTCTCTCTTTTTTCATCTGCGTCCGTATTCTAAATTCGCATACGTGTAATAAAACCGAAAGAGGTCACTATTAGTGTCGCGAAACTTTGATAATTAACATTGATAATGAGTCTTCATCGAAGAAATGTTATTTACCCCATGCTACAGTTAGTTGTCTACGAAAGGTACATAGCAGATATATAAGAAGCTATAATCTTAACAACATAATTCAAAATGGCTTAAGATTAGGACAAACACAGAGTAAAGATTATCATACGAGATATATTATTAGATATTATATCAGATATTAAATCAAAGCAAAAATGATCCTAACTTTTTTCGTGTAAGACGTGTACCAAATTGAAAAAACTGATATTTTCAAATCAGTTCAGTTTCAGTTTTAGTTTCGAGCACAATTCATATATTTCGGTTTTAGAAATTGTAATGCAAAGAAAGAAAATGAGTACCATTTCAACGGATGAAATCATTCATTGAGATAATTGAACTTGAAAATAAGCACGATGTCTGTCTTCGAAGGCGAAAAAATGCATTTTTTTTTGCGTTTTCAGTAATTAAAGATTGTGCGAATTAAAGAAATTCAAGAGGAGATCTTGGAAGAGATGTTATCATGCTCAGAAGGTATCTTGAGCTATGGAGAGAAGAACAAAGAGATTTGCATTTTTTGCGACGCCAACTGAAAAATTAGATGAAATGATAAAACTTTACGGGAAAGTTTCCCTCGGAGGTGTTAAATACGATAACGAGCTCCGCTCTCCTGCTTTGTTACGAGAATACGTTAACTAATTAAATGGAAAGTGTTTTACATGATAGAAAAATGTAATTCTTTTATAGTTGAACTCCAAAGAGCGATCTCCCCAGGGGTAAAAACGAACAGGAAAAAGAATACAATATTTTAACGTAGTATAGATAATCGCCCGTCGAAAATTTAATGACTTTCTTAAATAACGCAATTATTAGACTAATTCATGATACCATTTGCAAGACAAAAGGGATTAGAAAACTAAATTGAAAAATGCCAATTAATTATCAAACCGCATTTTAATTAAGGTAGTTGCAGATGATACAACCCAAAAAATAAGTAAGATATAAATGCTTCAAACATTTAATCATTTTTAGGACTGACCAATCGAAATATGTTTTGAATTAAGAAAAATAGCATGTTGTATTATGTAATTAATATCATCATCGATCTGCTAGTATCAAAGACACAAAGGCCTTTCGAATTCAATTTCAATCATTCTAAGCTAATCATCTCTGTTCAACATTGCATACGTTTCTGATCCATTCATCTACCTTTGAATCAGTTATCTCAAGTCCCTCAAGTTGACGTATAATCTATTCACAATCAATACGGTACAAGCATCCGCACAGACATCAAAACATTCATATTTATAAGCTCTACAGGTATTTTATTGCATACATATTGATATATGCAGACTGATTCAGAAGTCACTTTCTGTTGAAATTAATTAATTTATTATTTGTTTTAATTATAAGTCTCATGGATAAAAAAAACTTCCCTTGTCCTTCTCTGTCCAGCGTGGTATTGTTTTCCACATTGCTTCAAGAGGACAGGTAGTCTGGCCTTAGGTGATTGGTCCTATTCTATTGTTACGCTGCGAAAGAGAGATGCGCTCTGCGTCTCTCTCTTTCACTGCCCTCTTTGGCGCTCAGAATCTCTTCTACGTATTCGCGCCAAAGGTTCCAGTTCTTCTTGCTTTCCATCATGCTATGAACCATGTTGTCGACGTTGAGCTCGGCTACCCCGAGTGCTTGTTTCAGCAGTTTTCTCTGGGGTACCCAAGTCTCACAGCCAATGATTGGGTGCTTTGCGTCGCCGACCTCCGCTTGCCAGTGGTGGCACGTTGCGGATGGTTTCTTGCCAATCCGCTTCAGATGCGCACCGAAGCATTCATGCCCAGTGAGCACCTGAGTCAAGACGGTAGGTCGTTTCACCGTGTTCCCGGGCCCTCCACCAACTTATGGCCGGGATAAGTCAGTGGGTCCATCTTCCCTTGCTGGACTGATCCCATCCCCGTTGTCAGGCTTCCCTCAGTTTCTGGTCATGTTCGTTGCGATTTTTAGGATCTTCGTAGTCCAAGGCCCTCTTCTTTGCCTGGAAGTCAAGCGGAGGTATTCCAGAGATCATGAGCACCGCTTCTTCAGATACAGTTCTGTATGCTGTGGTGACTCGGAGCGCTCCCCGCTGCTGGACCCCAGCCAGCTTCCTTCTGTAGCTTTCGTATCTGAGTGAATCCGTACAGAGGGATCGAGTGTATTACCTCGTTTATGGTGCGTCTTCTGCTTTGGCCCTCCAATATTGGGCATGAGCCATCCTTGCTCACTGGCCACTTTCTGCGCCTTCTGTGCAGCTGCTTCAATATATTTTTTGAAGGTCAGCTTGTTGTCCAAGAGGATCCCGAGGTATCTCGGCGATTTGCTGTATTCAACCTCGTGACCGTTCACAACAAGCCTCTTGACCCTCGGTCTTCTTCTACTGCAGCTTCAGTTAAAAGCATTCTTTATAACGAGCGTGACTATCACGACGTCTTTGCTCTGTTTGACCGAGCCTTTCCACACCTTCCGGACTATTTGGTTCGCTTTATACACTGCTTCAAGCGTGGATCGGCCCGGTCTAAAGCCGTACTGTCTGTATGATAGCATTGATTGCGGAAATATGTCCTTCCCATAGGTTCATAGCTGTAAACTCTCTCTCCTAAATAAGAGATAATAGTTAAGACGAAAGTATCAGCATCTCACCATTTACATCCTACCGCTTGGCTTCGCCGTGTCCTGATTGAAGAACGAACCCACGATCGTCTTGAAAATGTGGAAGCGGGGAGCGTCCCTAGAGCATTCCCGCTCCACGTAACATAACTATACGGTAACGTTAATCGGCATCGTTATTTTATGCAACCGTTAATCGGCATCATCGGTTGCATAAAATTACATAAAAATAATTGATGATTAAAGCTTGTGTGTACGTTCAAAAGTGACTTATTAAATAATAGTTTGATACATTTTCCATAATTTTAAAATTGTGATAGTAAAAGTCGATAAATTATTATTAAAAACTATTGGTTATAGCTACTTGGCTTGGTTGATATTCAACGTCTTTGAATAATTAGAATGCTTTTTCAATGATTGCATAATTGCAAAAGGAATTGATATAAAGAAGATTTTTGTTTTGCATGAATATTTTGTAACCATCTATCGAAATCATTAATTGTACGATTAATAAATATTTTGCATAAAGTTGTTTAAACTGGTAAAATTTTCCAATCTAATAGCATTCAAAATATTACTATTGAAATGCATCATAAAGAGCTGTTAATTTGTTAAAATTAATTACTTCAAAACATAAACGGAATTTACTTGTAGTTACGAGGAATATTTGTGTTTCTATGATGCATGAATCTTGGAATTTGGTTCTCTCGTTTGAGTTTTAGTATTATGGAAAGTGCAAACACTGAGTCAATCACGTTCGTAGGTGGTGCTGAATCACATTTGGTATGCTCTTTGATAGAATTGAACAACTTTGAGCATTATTTTTTTGTTCTTGAGAAAATTGAATTAATTTGTTGTATTAAATAGATTGTTCGCGGGGTAGGAATCGTTAAAATTCAGTATCAAAAAGCAAACAAGGACAACCCGAGTTAAACAAAAAACGTTACAAGAATACAAGGCTAATAAATCACCAAACAATTCTCCCATCAAACACGCGCCGGAGCAAAAGCAAATGAAGAAACGAGGGGAAAAGCGGGAATTTTTTGCTTTCACCCGAAGAAATTCCTTCTGTACACCACCACTCAGTCACGAGATTTTCCCCAGGAAAGACAAATGAATCCCTCGAGCAGCGATTGCTTTCGTGTGACATTCATTAAATACCGAGATGCTTTCGTGTTCCTTGTGGATCCTTGACCGATTTCCCTCCAATTTTTTGTTTTAGATCTAATTCATCAACAATAAAAAAATATTTTCATTCATTATCGAATTCATTTTAAAAGAAAAACTAAGGCTTTGTGGCTCATAAATCAGACATGTTACGATTTTTTAAAATTTATTCACTATTTTAAAAAGCAAATTTCAATTCAAAATGGATTTTTTGTCATCATCAACAAATATATTCTACAATTTCGCAAATTTATTTGGTTCTTTTATAATGAAATATTATCGATCTAGAATCATAATACAATATAAGGCGATCTTTTTATATAATTTAGAAAAACATATTATGTTTCAAAGATTTGAATTTATAAGTTCCAAGCCCAAAAGAGCTTAATCTTATGAACAATAAAGTATAATTCTATTAAAATAAGGTTGAAAATGTTTCTATGAGTTTCTTGATCAATATGTCTAATTGTTGATAATAAGTCTTCACATCAATAGTATCAGCTAATAAGATTGACTGCAAATATTCCACTAGATACAGAAGAAGGACTTTTAAAGAAATAATGCTCGCTTAAGAGCTGAAACTGATATTTCGTTCGAATTGAACCAATTCGAAAATATCGGTTTTTACGGTTCGGTATACGTCTTATGCGAAAGAGAATATGGTTAATACAATATATGATCTTTATCATTTTTTTGAAAAAAATAATTGATTGTATTCATTTAATACTACAGTAATATTTACTTTTTTCATCCTTTTAATTGGTCCTGATAAATAAATTCTTTAGATATTTTTTTTTACCAACTCAAAGTCATTATTATGTATTTTATTAAGCTTATCACTTCTTATCTATTTGATATGAACTTAGACTGAGGCTTTCAGATTCCAATTTATTTCCTAGTGTTATGTACTTTAAGCTAGGACTTCCAAACTTCCAGCTCGTCAAGTCAAAATTCTTTCGTTTAAAATTTTTTATTACTATATTATATAGAAAAATTCTTTACGTGGTAAAAAGTTTAATTCAAAAAATGATATAAAAATGTACCTTGATCAATATTTTGCAAACGGCAAGAAGGCATTATGAGGCTTCCGGAGAAATGAAGAAATAAAGAGGATCATATTATATATTATTCAATAAATTTTGATGTAATACAAATTATTGTTTATTTTTTCTTAATATGAAAACGAAAGAAACTTATGGGACACCCTAATACATCATCCGGAGCTGACCTCTGAAAACTGGAAATATAGTTTTATTAGATTTATTTAGAACTCATAGGTGTTCCTTCACAAATTTATTACAAATTGGATCAGTATCTAATTTTTCAGAACAAAGAAATTAGTGTAAACCGTGATGGAGACGTTAATTCGGAATAATAATATTTACGATCTCTCAAATTGGTTGGCATCCTGAAACTATTTCCACAATCTGCATTTGAACCTGAACTATTATAGTTCAGTGTAAAAGTCCAGGATCTAAACTACCAAACCAAAGTTTGATCTTAATCAACTTAAATGATCGCAGGCTATCCCTTCTTATCTCTTGTTATTAATTGATATGAAAATGCTTTGAAGACTGGCCAGGAATATGATTCATTAAAGATTTTAGCAAATCATTAAATTTTGAATTATATAAAGTTACGATTATGCTTACTTATTTAAGAGATTCGCTTGAAGCATGTCATATAGGTTATATCAATATTTTTTTAATGAAATTTGCAAATCAAACACTTATAGGCTATTCAATGGTAGCAGACTATAAAAATAAAATATTGCAACACAATATGACTAAAAAAATTGTAGATGGAATAGGAAAAGAAGCCCTTATCAAGTGGATACAGGGGATTTAATGAAAAAACTCTTCCCTTTGAAGAGATATTTACAGCATTTGCAACTGAAATTTTCAAATGTAGCTTAAATTTTAAACGGAATATAAATAAACAATTATTAAATCATCAATAGAATGAAAAATCAAATGTACTTTCATTTGGTAAATAAAATTACATTGTAACTTGTATTTAAAATAAGCGCGGAAAAGGAAAATTCGTAAGGAAAATTCTCTAAACTTTAACATCTGCCATGGTTCGAATCAACTAACTATTTTATGAACATTTCTATCTAAAACATATGATTAATTATTGTTTGAGACTTTTCGATATTGTTTTGAAACAATATGCGGCCATTTTAAAATAAAAAGTGTAAATCCTACAATTATAATAAATACTCGGCTTCCTAGATCAGCTATGATATCGTCATTCGATTCAATTAAGCATCATATGGTGATTGATATTATAATTTCGGAAAGTAATTGTAATATGGGTGACGGAATCACAGTGCAATTAATTTATTCAAAACGATGGTAGATGGTTGTGAAACGCGTGGGTGCAGGGTGGATCCACCCTTTAATGCTTTCTCCGAGTCCTACTCCTATCGACTGATATCAACTAGTTCAGGCGCCTCTATTGAAGTCTTATCCAAACTATACCACGATGTTCTTGTATCTATGAAGCTCAATGATCAACTTGTCGGTAGGAAATCAGACTTACACTTGTATCCACGATTGGAAGCAAAATAACATCGTTTTTGGTCGTTTCTACCATGGAATGTATAGCCTTGGAAGTCAGATTTTGATAATGGCAACAGCTGTAAGTTATAATGTGATGCATAGATGATTTGCTAATTTAAATTTAGTATCACAATATTAGAGAACTCTATTAGATTGCTTATGGAAATATAATTTTCCAGCTTGCTTCTTTCAATTGAGTTTAAATAAATATCAGATTTTTTCATCACACGCAAGCACTATTCAACTTGATAATACATTTAAAACTATTTGAAAAAAGGGAGTAGAATTCCGTGTTTTTAGAGTGCTCTTTAAGGTAAAATCGATCCGATATTCATATTGCAAATTTTCATTCAAAAAAAGCTCATTAATCTTTAAGTATCTGAATTTCTAATTAAAAAGGCCAATGAAAGCATCTTTCAATAACCTCACTGGATGAGCGTGAAGTCATGGTAGTAATCGCTTTCAACAAAATGATATTGATGAGATTTTATTCCTTCTTTAGTGGACTAGTTGTGGCTAGTTATGACAGTTAGACTGCTTGATTTATTATGAATGCTAATCGTCATTAAATATTTGATCAATCAATAATGGAACCATCGTTCATCGATTAAATGAAGTGACGCAAGAAAATCATATTCTTCATTTCGTTATTCCAATAATTAGCAATACAAATAGTTAATTTGCATTGATCACATTCAAAATATATTTTCGCCAGGGATTCGACCAGCCGAATAAATTCTACAGAAAATCAACGGATGCTATAAAGGGAAGGAAATTGAATGAGTACTTTTTTAATGCTTTGTCTTCCTTATTCTGGATGTTTAAATTAGCCGAGGCAAAACCTTGAGCGTGACCCGCTTTGGGGAAAGGCTACCCACCGTTTCGACTAGAAGTAGCAACTTTTTTTTCCCAACCTTACAACCCTTGTATTTCATCCCTCCTTCCATTTTCATTCAACATCCGACTAATATTTCCGCGTCAGTTCTTTCGAGGTATTTTCCTCACTCACTCACTTTTCACCCTGCCTTGTATTCGGTGAAATATTACTTTCACGAGTATTTCGATACATTGGTTGATAAATTATACCCGCACAAACACATATTTTTTTGTTCAATAACAGGTGTATTTATGAATGCCTGAAATTGCACACATTAATTAAATTATTAAATCTTAAAATGAGGCTTGAATCGATTATCAATCATTCAAGTTTAAGGCATCAATATTGCTTGTCTGCCAAAAAAATGAATTAAATAATTTTTAACAAAAAATTAAATCAAGAATCACTAAAAAATATTAATATTTTTTGTTGTAAATTCAAATTAATCATGCGCTAGAACATTCAACGCCAAAACAAATAAGGCCTACCCATTTAGCACTTACAATAATATTTACAGCAATTAATTTAGATGCTTGAAGTTCCCCGAGGATATATTAGCCTACAAAGAAAATAAACGAAATGTGACCCATTTCTGCTAATTTTCGTATTTTGGATCAATCTACAAACGGTAATAAATTCCCAAAAGAAGATCAACAAACTTCTCCCAATACGATATCTCACTAATACGAGACACTGTTGAAAAATCCTGTAAACCTTAATATTCGTATTTTCAAACTGCAGCATAAAATATAATCAATAACTGCATGATACGAGTACCATTTAAAATTTAACCAAGTGTTCAAGATTCGGGAAAAAAATACATACAAATTTGTGAGAGAGTATTACTAAATCTGAATCAAATGATATGTCTTTCAAGTGCGACATTCGGATTCATCCCATGCTCTATGAAAAATACAGCTTTATACAGGTATTATATACTGTTCAATAGATTTCTCTATTAATATTTGACCTCAATTAAAAAATATTTAGAAATGAACTCTCATTAAATTCTTTTGAAAATTGGTTTTAAACAGTACCTTTCATAGAAGCTTTAAGGAATATTTGATGTGCTATTCTTATTTTTCGTTTTTATATTTTTAGCTAGTGCTTTTGGACTAGTTATTAGTCCTTATTATTGGTAATTACTGAATGAGGAAACTATTTAGGCATTCTTATTAAGTTAGTATAAACTGCTTCATCTGTTTGTCATGTATCATTTGTGTCTCTGTGGGAATGCTTTTTCTTTTCGATTAAAATCTGATTTTTACAATGAACATATTACATGCTATGTAAAATAAGGAATGCTGTATATTGATCGAATGATTTGTAATAAAATGAATTTTCGCCATCTTCCCATGAAATTCTATATATATATGCGTCTTTCTATACATGGGAGATATATACGTGATTTAGTCTGAGGCTCAAGCACACTTTGATTGTACAACATTTACATATTCCGAATGTTATGTGAAAAGTCAATATAGGGATAAAGAGTGTTTTTGAAGGTTCACTGTTTGCGGTTTTCGACTTCATCCTCAGATTCGCAGCTTTAAGCTCCAGTCGAACTTTATCCTTGCGAGGAGAGAAGGAACCAGTCACCTACCAATGGTCGGGATAATGAATGCGAGGTCGCGTACCGAAAAAATCCGCAATAACATGTATGACCACAAATCCTTGAATGAATATCAATGTGGATGAAGTTCCAAATCCGAATCGGGTGCCTAAAAGCGACCAAAAATATTCAATATCAAACGACAAACAATGTTCTAAATGGCGATAAGGGTGGCTTGATTAAAAAAAATGATCAAATTGGAACGATGTTAATTTATTCCATCCAATGCACTCAATTCACAATAAATTAAAATATTGGACGGACCGAAAAGTAATTGATTGAATCAAATTGTTTCCAATGATGTTCCAATTCAAGCTTTATTATCTTAGAGAATTCTATTAAAAATAAGACATTTCAAAATATAAATGAGGTTGAAATTCACCTACATGAATATTATAATTGATTAATTAAAATAAAATCGTACATTTTTTTGTCGTTTTAATTCGAAATAATTGATTACTTATGGGTCCACCTAATACTTTGTTATCGATAAAAAGAATAGTTTGCTCTAATTGTTGATTGTATAATACTGTTGTGATTTTCTGAAAAGCTCCAAACAATTCAAAATTAATTATTAATTCCACCACCTACAGAAAAAGTTTTTTTCGATGTTAAAAATAGTTTAGGGGCAGAGCTAAAATGATTTTCAATACATTTTTAGATAATTGGTCAGAACAAAGATCATTGTAAATCGACCTGAGTCAGAAAGAAAGTTCTTCGATGTTCTAGTGCGGTAAGCGACATTTTATGTAGGACATCTCGATTTTTTGATGATTTTCGATACTTTTATGACACCAGCACATCATCTTCCAATTTATGGCACCTTTCTGATCGAGACCGATCGTAAAAGGACAAGTCTAAAACTTTAAATTGACACCCGGTCTTTCAAATATTATTACTATTGTATTCAAATTATTATTGAGAAATTATTTAATATTTATTAAAATTTATTAAGGATATGCATTAATACATTAAAGCATATAATATGAACTGATGTGAAACTCCCTCAGTAATATTAATATTGATGTTTTCCTTATTTACTATCCGGGCATGTAGAATAATAAAAACAACCCTTTATTTTGATTTATTCTACAATAAACATGATGAATATCATTAGATTTTTCCCCTTCTAAAAATACCTCATTTGAAATGAATCAATATTATGGAATATGTCACACAAAAACCCAATGAACGACTATTTTCTTGCAATTTTTTTTTCGAACACCCAATGAAACGTTTGATCATCGGAGTATAGCATGTGTTCGTATGAATACATGGTGCTATATTTTTCTGTTTGGTAGTGCTGGAATTCAATTAGATACGAATCTATTTTGGTGTGCAAATTGCACATCAGTGCATAATGGAATGGGCACATTCAACTGTTTGCACATTTGCTAGTCCCTCAATAAGTGGATGTGTCCGTTCTTTTGAATATGAAATCCGATCCGTGAAATTACAAACTGTGCAAATGTGGTAATGCAAAGCATCCGTAATTATCGCAAATATATAATAACGCTAATGAGTGTAAAAGCCAATGCATATTAACTTTATATAATAGATACAAAATACTTCCAAAAATTATTTTGTTCCAACTTTCCACCATTCATCTTTCAAAATTGGAAATATTACGCTTGAATTTTTTTTAATGATGACGGTTAAAAAAAATTGAATGGTGACAGTTGGAATAATTTAAATGGTATCAGTTGGAAAATTTTGAATGATTGTGGTGGTAGACTTAGTTAATTTTTGTGTTGATATATAAATTAATTTTTAGCATTCTTATCTCAACTCTTCGTTAACCCCTAAAGGAGTACTATCCCAGGGCCTGGGATCCCCCCTCCACTTTTCAGAAAGAGCACTCTTGTACATTAAGCTCGGAGACAGACAGAGACAGAGTGAGAACGTAGTGCAGCTCGGGAGACAGAGGCGGAGAGTTTACCCGCACACAATTAAAAAACCACAATAAATCACTACACGCAAAAATTAGCACCAATTATAATATTTTTTGTTAATTTCGTTGTAAAATATTTTTATTAACTGGATGTCAAATCCAAACTATTATAAAATCGTTTTTAGTTATTTCATTTTTCCGTTAAATATATTGTGGACAAATTCGTGAAAATTTATTCAGTTCGGAATTCAGGAAATGCTAAAAATCTCGTAAGTTTTTTAGAAGGTATCTTTGAAATGGAACCATCCCCCGTCATGTAAATTTGAATGGATTGCAAGTATATATATAGTCATGCAATACCGCTAGCCCTCCCGGAATAATATCTAAAGATCTCCGGATTCAGAATAAAGACATTCATTCTAAGATCGCCGAAGAAAAGCCTCTTAAATGTGTAGGATTCCCGGCAGGAAGATATTCTCCAGCGCAGTAGTTGGTAATTATTAACTAATTAAAATTGCGGGATGTACCAAGTTTAAGCGAGTTTGGTCCAAATGTGCCAGTGACGGCCTTCTCTCCAGCCGCTTTATTATATTCCTTTTCCATTGTAGAACCCGATTAAAAGTTTTGCATCATATAATTGTTGGCTCACACTTTATTTGGGGGAACCGGAAGGCATTGTGCTACGGCATTTCGCCAAATTGACACGCAAAGCTTCTTCGCGAATTTCTGCTTCGTATTAATATTCACGTTCCATACCGGAGTCGGTTGAGTCTCAGGGTATCCCGTAGTCACCTCCAGGCTCCACTTTCGGAATTCGTTTGATGTTGGCTCCCCGTCGGATATGTTCTGGTATCGCTTTTTGCTGATACGTGCCCAAAGTTAACTAAATTTTATCATACGCCAAATTTCGCGATTTCGATCCTTATGCAAATTTGTTGCCACACCCGACTAGATAAATCCATCATTAAAGGCATACTTAAAATTAAACTCAACCAACTACTGCTTACGTAAGAGGAACAATATTATAATAGCAACAGATTAAAGTCGAATGCTATACATATTAATTTCATTAATCTTAAAAAGTTCCTTGAGGAGGGATTTTTCTTGCAGGGAAGAAGGGCCAAGACTCAACCCTTCTAATTTTTAGCCACCACTAATCCTGTGATCAAATCATGTGGCTTGCGATATTATCTAGTATATAAAATATAGGCTATATAACATCTCAATATTACAAGTTGATGAAATCATATTTTAATATTACAAGTTAATGTTTTTGCTTATTTATTGTTTTTGATAACAACTGAAAAGAGCTGTTTGCAGAATAAAGCCAGACGACGAATGCTCGAAAATTATATTTTTCATTGAATCCAGAAACAATGCAGTGTGCAATACAAAAGATCGGTCCTGATATTATAGGGGAAATCTGTTCAAACAAATCGGTTCGTGACCGGGTTAAATTTCTTTTTTGCTTGCGTGTATTTTTAAATTATATTTGTTCAAGGAAATATGTTAGCTTGACGTAGGGAAAATTAAAATTCAAAAATGTACTGTTTTTTTAAAGCACATAATCAACTGCGGATGATGCACGGAATATTCCGTTAACATACTTGAGATATTGAAAATTGTGTCGAATGTGTTAATCTGATTTTCACCAGCAGAAAATTTAAATAACAACGGTGTTTGATAGAGTTAGGCAGGGTGACTTATGAGTACCTGATTTAAAATTTCTAAAATTTCTATTCAAAGATCCAAATGCAGGATTTTTAGATTAAACTTAAGTTAGAAAGTAAGTAAGTCATTGTTTGCCGTAGAGTTTGGGCGATTTTCGCAAGAAATTCATAAAACTCTATTTCTTTCGTAAAATTGATATAATTTTTAAATCAGCTGATAGATTAAAATGAAATTTCAGTGGCGATGAATACAATAGAGTTTACTGCGTCGATGAATACAAGCATAACAGTGGTTTTAAATTTGTGGTTCGTGTATCAGCGTGATAAATTGTAAAAAAAGATCCTTTTTGTATTGAATTGTATTAACAGGCATTGATAAAAATACACGAACAAAACATTCAGTTAGTTCATCTTCCATACAAAAATTATATTTGAATTGTGATATTTGATGACGGATTTGTGATATTTTTTTTAATATAATTTGCTAATAAATGACATTTATATATTATATGATTGAAATATAAGCACACGTTTGTAAGTGTGTCATCCATAGAAAAAAATATCAAATCTATATCAAGTTTATACTACATTTTCTCAAGTTAAAGTTACGTCATTCTCATGACGCGTTAAGGCGGGAACGGGCAGAAAATGGGGTTTTTAATATAATATATTATACATCTAATTATCTCTTCAAAACAATGTTTTATCTAAACATATTTTTCAAAAGATAAATTAAAAAAAATGTTTTTTTTTTAATTTTTTACATACTAAAGAATATAGTTGAAGTGCCGCTAAATCAAGTGTTACTAACTGAAATACATCGTAGATGTCAAGCTACTAAAAAAGCGTAAAAATGATATTATTTAAAAATGAAAAATAAAAACAGAATTGTTAAAAAGCGAAATAGAATGCATAATGACTTCCTTTTATGTGATGATTTAAAACATAGGTTCCCAAACTTTTTTGGGTCGTAGACCCCGTGCCATGTTTTTCGGTTTTGGGTTGACCCCCTACTTACCTGATATTGATTTTTTGAAAATTTGTAATTGTAGTGAAGTTTAGTGTTAAAAACTTAAAGTAAAAACACATTAATTTATACATTTGTTAATTGAATTTAAATTAAAACTACTCAAAATAAAATTTTGTATTTGTTATATAAAATACAAGCCGCCCTCACCATGCTACGCACGGTGGTCAGCTAGCAATTTGGTTTTGCATTCATGGGGTAAACTTTGTATAGGTGTATTTAACCTTTTAACTGCCAATGACTCATCAGCGCATACAAATTCGACGCACCGGTGCGTCGTTGGCAGTTAAAAGGTTAATAAAGAAAACAATGCTTTTGTGTCCCATGTCCCAATGGTTACGATGTCAGCAACTGCGATTAGCAAAAAACGCGTGCAGAATTTTGCTAAAATTTTGCGAAAAATCACCAAGCCAAGTTTTTTTTTAAATCAAACATGGCCGCCACTACGACCTAAAACGATTTAAGTACATTTCGTATGGCAGCTATTATCGAAGGAGTTAGGTTGGGGTAAGTTAGGTTGGGGTATGTTAGGTTGGGGTATGTTAACTGTGCTACCACCTAACCCAGGTGCTCACCGGGCACGGTTGCTTCGGTAGCTATCTCCACAGAATTGGAAAAGAAACCGGACCGGGATGCCACCACTGCAATGCAGAAACGGATGATGCTGCACATACGACATTCGTCTGTCCGGCGTTCGACGCAGAGAGGGAAAACCTAAAGGAGAAGCTTAAATTAAACACGCTCTCCCCCGACACCATGATACCCTCGATGCTGACTAGCGCGGAGACATGGAACGCGTGGTGCAGATACGCAACGGCTGTAATCCGGGCCAAGGAAGAAGCGGAGCGTGAGAGACGTCGCCTTCGCTCCCCATCTGAATAGATGACAGCATAGAGGACCCGAGAGGGATACATTGCTGCCACCCTGGCATTGCTTCACTTGTAGCCGGGTGGCAGTGGAAGAAAAAAAAAAAAAAAAAGGTTGGGGTATGTTAGGTTGGGGTATGTTAGGTTGGGGTATGTTAGATTGGGGTATGTTAGGTTGGGGTATGTTAGGCTGGGGTATGTTAGGTTGGGGTATGTTAGGTTGGGGTATGCAAGGTTGGGGTATGTTGGTTTGGGTTGGGTTAGGTTTGGGTTGGTTAGGTTTGGTTTGCCCCAGAAAGGGACACACCGCTGCCACTCTTGAGCAATACTTAATCAGTAGCCGGGTGGCAGCAGGAGACCATGGGAGCGATTTAGTTGGGTTGTTGCGTCTGGTGGGTTTCCCTTATGGTAATTCATCAGAAGTAAGTCCCACACTCCCCAGATAATGGCGTTATCTGGGCGTCTAACGTAGATTTACGCTCCCACTAGAAAAAAAAAAAAAAAAAAAAAGGGTTAGGTTTGGTTAACCCAACCTAACATACCCCAACCTATCATACCCCAACCTAACATACCCCAACCTAACTCCTTCGATAATGGTTCGGGGTCACGTCGTCTGCTAACTTTTCAGACACCGACGGACGGAGATTGCACGACATTGACATTATGATCTACCAAAATTTGGGACAAAAAATAAAAAAAAATAAATAAAAAAAATTATAAAAAAAAAAAATTAATTCGTGCACCGTCACGTGCTAAATTATTAACGTCATTAAAAAAAAAACATCATAGTCGACAGCTTCGTCTGCAGAGTGTAGTATTCCGTCAACCAACCCTGTCTAAAAAATATATATCTTTATATTATAAAATAATATGATGTAAGTAAATAAGTACTATCAGTGTATGTGTTGAGATCCACTATCGTGGACCCTCATTTTCGTTTCATGGACCCCAATTTTTTTTTTCGCTGACGTAGACCCCTTGCAGGTTGTCATAGACCCCTGTGGGTCGATATAGACCACTTTGGGAATCACTGATTTAAAAGATGAACACATTTTTGCGGCATTGGCTCCATAAACGTTTTCTCTTTTGTCCTTTCTTCTTCTTGAATCATTTTAAAATGAAGAACATTCTTGAGTCAAACGATGTTTAAATCATTGCTTATTATTAAATTCGTTCAGTCTTTAAATCGTTTGAATATGTAGACATAGTTTAATTGATTTTTGTTGACTATTGAGTTGTGGTGCCTGATACTCTTCCAGATCGAACAAAAATATATGTTATATCATAATATCTTTTAAAATAACTTATATAAAATATTATTAAAAGTATTTGCAGAAAAAAGCAGTTAAGCAGAAAAAAGGTATTAAATTTAAGGTATTAATGATTTTAGCTATATAGACAATTCATATATTGTCTGGAGATTCTCACTATTTAGTTCAAGGTGTACATATATTGTATATACATTTGGTTAAGTTTTATTGAGCATCAGTTAAAATTTCTGAAAATTAAGCAAAGATTTTCATTATTAGAACACTTGAAGAACGTGCCTTAATCAGGATATTCGTTTTTGCCGATGCTCTTCAGTCTATTGATTGGGGAGAGCATGAGAGATAAAAAAAACAAACGTAGGCGACTGGAAATAAATCTTGCGAAAATAAAAATAAAAAAGGTACTTTAAAAATTTATCCAGCCGGTAAAATATAGGATTATCCGGTTAGAAATCAGGTTAGCTTCATTTTTGCTTTCGGGCCGCGCGGAGAATCCCGCCGTCGGACATTAAAACAACGTTGGCCGGGATAAACTTTGCTCGCTTTCGTATGAAATATTCTGCACACCTGTGGGAAGAATCCAATGATCAGGGTTTTTCAGCTACCTAGGCTCCTGGATGAAAATATTCTCCTCGTTTTTCCACCCCCGTCGCCATCTGGCTACCCTCTTCGGCCAGATAGTTCGTCATAGCACTCGTGTCTTATTTTCTCTTACTTTTATTATTTGAACGGGATAACACTTTCCGAATAAAGCGACGTCAAATCGAAAGACACTTTGGAAAAATGCTTTTTTTATTGCGGAGAATTTCAAAAAATACTCTGCTCCTTTTCGCTGCAGTCGATCCGCTTTTCCCGATAAATTTTATGAGGTCATACAAAAAATGTTTCTGATAATGATAAAATATTTGCCCAAACTTTATATATATTTGCAGAATTCAATGAATAAATATAAAACAAGCATACAAGGATTGATATTATAAAATAGCTTTTGGGTTCATAATACACATTTTAATACAAATTGTATAAAGCGTTTTTTATATAATTTAACTTTAAAAAAATTTAATAAACTTCATATCGAAATATTTTTTTCGACTCTTAATTCTGGTGCATCGCCACTTTTTCCCACGATCAAAAGTGCATTGTGATTTCAAAAAGGTTGAGAACCACTGCACTATAGTATTAAATAGTCCGGATTATTAGAAAATAATTCTATATCAAATATATATTTTTTTTAAATAAATATACTCACATCGATCTATTTTTTTGGAATAATTTGAAAACTAACAGCAATATGTATTATATTATTCTGAAAAAAGAAATATCATGAAATTTTTATACAGCTAAGTCTACCATTCATTCAGATATTAGCTTATGAGGGCATTGGTAACTATTATTTATTCTTCAATAATTACAATATAGCGTATAACTATTAGAAATGAAACAACGCTCAAATTCATTTTGCTCGGATTATATATGTTCTATAATATAAGAGCATTGTACTTTGGGAAATTATCCGATTAGCCAGCTTAACATGTTTCTAATCCGTGGTTCGAAACCCTAGAAGTTAATAATCGCCAGCGACGTTTAAGTTCTACCATTTATCCAATATTTAGCTCATATTATTAATGATATCCATTTCCAAAAATGTAAAAATTCTATTATCTTGAACTCATCCCATAAAAGCATTTCTATCAGAATCCTAGCCAATCATTCAGTTTAAGCTTTGTTTGGTTGATATATTTTTCATTCTATGTTTCGATGAATAAATTTCACCAGTAGTTGTGGTTAAAACCGGATTTTTCACAATAAAAGTATCAACCAAAAGCTCTCATCTATTGTATGTTTCTTCGTGATTAATCATAATGATGTTAATTTTTAAATTCCATTAGTCACGGATTAAATCGTGTTTGATCTATAATTAAATATATTATTCAATAATTTAAAAAATTGGATGAATTTGCTCTGAATCAAAAGTACTAACTTTGCAAGTCACGTGATTTGATTGCAGGACAGTGGCCCTTCTTTCTGCCTTATTAAGTGTAAGGGTTTCAAAGGTCAATAGCTTTAAAAATGAGGATATTGGCTGAGTATCTTGGTTAAGATCTTCTTCGTTCTCGAGCTGGCGTTGACTTCGGAATATTTCACAGCTGGGGATTTTTTGTTGTTGTTGAACAGACCAGATATCATATATAAATTTTCCTAAACATCTTCTATTTCTTTGATGCCTCTCCATTGTTTGAACCATCGTATGGGATGGCATGGCTTAGACAGAGAGGAATCGATCGACACCGGAGGCCTACCACCCTACGCAACAATATATTAACACATATTTTACGAGAAATATGCATTTTCGTACCTAGCATACCACTACCGTTTGTAGGAGTATGCAGTCCCACTTTACGAAAAGGTAATCGCGATCGCAGAATACAGCATTTCTGAAATCGAAATACGATGTTAATTTATCTATTTGGCAGATATTGGGCGTTATTTGGATTTATATAAGGAGTTAAGCGATGTATCCGAAACAACAAAAACGGCTCAAATTCCCAAGCGAAAAATGTCTCTTTTGATAATCAAATCGCAAAAATAAATTAGAAAAAAGTGCGACATGTTCTTGTGTTCCAATTCCAATTCGATAGCGTGTCACGTGGAAAGATGCGGAGATGTAATATTAATACAAATATGTATTAAACTGGCCCTGTATAATATGTGTTAATAGGCCAATTTTGAAAACAGATTTATACAAGCAATTATTAGCTAAAATATTATACCGTGTTTGTGTAATATATAAAAAGTGATTGCTTTTTGCTATGTATACAAACAGTAGATGGGGAACGACGCATGCGCTTAGCATGTCTATGTATGTAGGAGTTTCGCATTTTGTTTGGCTTTGTCCAATTTGTCCTACCGCACCTATACAAGTTTAACTTCAATAAGGTATATATTATTTAAATTGCATTGATTTGCATTTTGATGATCTTGTAAATATCTAGAAGATCTAATAAATATTAAGATAAGGTACTGATATTGACCTGTGCGACTTTTTATTTATATTAACTGGCAATAAACGTGTTAATATGGAAAATTAAAAGTGATATGTAACTTCTTAGAAAAATAGATTTTAATGTTTGAAATTAATAATTATAAATGAATTTCTATAAAACGTTTTCATAATAAGGCTTAACGGCGATAAAAAAAATGTTATTAAACGATGTGAACCATAAAAGAGGCTAGTAAAATTGGGGGTGCAGGGAGTAAAGCTGGTGAAATAAGAGTGTCTGCCTCGAGTTGATAAATCTAGGGAGCGGCCGCAAGTAGGAATGTTAATTATATTTAAGAGCGAGGAGATTAAGAGTACTTATTCTAACGACCCGGAATCCGCGATAAAGCCCAAATTGATGTCTTTCAATCAAAGCCAGTAAAATCAGTACTGCGATTTTACGATGCCTTTTATGGATTTTATTCGGGAGCAAAAGCTCGAGTCACGCATTTTTAGTTTATCTTGCAGCAATTTTTCGTCGTCCGGAGACGCACAGCTAACAGCTCCCCCAGGCGCGTGAATGTTCAATTTTTACCCATCCGGAGGTAGATAAGATTAAGAATTGAAGACATAACATTTTAGCGGACGAACCCCTACTCGCCGACTTGGATATTCATTGCAAGCGGTGAAAATTCACTTTGAAGGGTGTTCGGCTCGGCGTAGTAAAACATTTGTGTCACGTACGGTACTAACATAGGTTCGTGGTATCGACTTATTATTTAGCCCTTCGTGCTAAGTTTGCTTTAGCATCTTGCGGCTCACATACCTAGTGCCACACAAATATCCTCCAACCCTCGATTTGTCCCTTTTCTGCCTCCGTGCCCTGTGTATTTATATTGACTTGACACTAATTCAAGTTTTAATAATCACGATGTGTAATGCTCACGTATCGCCGTCGACGTTTCTTGCCTGTAATAAACTTTAAAGTTTTATTGCCTCCCAAATATCTCACTTGTATGCTAACCTACATTTACGATTATCTTACCCACTACTTATCAACTTCCAAATGTATATTTTTAACAGATAAAAGATGTGATTAAAATAATACAAAATATACTGCTTACATAGAATAGAACAAATCCTAACTCCCTATTCAAATTTAAAATGTGATGCTATTCTTTAGAAACTGTCTAAAATGGTAATCCGAATGGAAGTTCAGTATTAACACTCAGGCGTCAGGTGTTTTCGAGTAAGTGATACATGTAACAACACACATTATTGGTAATAATTTAATAAAATATATTTTTTTATAAAACTCATATATTAGTACAGAAAAATGAACAATAATTGCTTTGTCTATTTTTTTATGACGCCATATGTGTCATATTGGGTGATACTCAATTCACACAAGATATTTCTATCAAAATATTTAAACAAATATTTTAATTCACACTAGCCGAAGAATCGATTATTATTATAAAAAATATTTTAAACAAAATTGTAGATATGCGAAATTAAAGTTGCTCGAAATCAGCTCGAAGTTGCTCGAAATCACGGTTTAGCTTGATAGTTTGTCGTGTGTGGTTGAATTTTCAAAGCAAAAATGTCAAGATATTTTAATAAAGGACCGAATGGCAGAAAAATTGAGGAATTTAAAAAAAATACATTATCTTGGGAACCCAACTGGAATCAAAAGCTGGTGCAAATGGCAGAAAACTATGCCTTTAAAAAATATCCGACGCTCAAGGCATGACTCCATTTTTTGGCCAAGAGATATAACAGCATCTCTTACCAATTTATAAAGATTTATTCAGGGATGAATTACTTCAAAGATGCTTGGGTGAGCATACCCAACATTTAACTCGAAGGTTTGGCGACTGGCTTCAAAGCACCTGCATTCTGGTGTAAAAATCATTGAAATATCAACGCAAATTGCTGCTGAGATATTTAATAACGACTATAGCTTCATTTTGAAGATGATGAATACGTTAAAAATAATTATTGGCACCTACTGTAGGTAGTCCCGCGTTAAGCGGTTGGACTCATAACTCAATCATCTCGGGTTCGAATCCCACAGGAGATGTGGCTGGCAACCACATTTTTAAAAACATATATATGCCATGAAAAACCATGTCAAAATGGTTGGTAATGATTCCATAAAAGGGATCGCTAAAAGCCACCGCAAAAAAAAAAAAAAAAAAACCTACGGTAAAGTCTTTACTGAAAACATCGATGTTGCGCGGGTAGCGAGGCAAAACCGTAAGAGTCTTTCTGGTACAAAAGCAGCTCGCATAGCTCGAAAACAACAGCTACTCGAAGATAGTCAAATATTTAAGAAAGCTGAAGATCTATTATTTGCGCCTGAAATCAATGATTGATCTATAAGTAACAAAAAATGATAGTTTTATCGTATTGAAACTTTAAACGAGATTGTCTTTTCAAAATGTTCGCCAATTGTAGCTTAAAAAGTTGTTGATCGATCTGGCTGAAATTTTGGTTGCTACAAAAATGTACAAGTTGCTTCATTTTTTAAATTGTTTTTTGAGTAGTGAAATTTACTGATTGTCGGTAAACGTCAACATTTCAAGGGAGGAAAACAGCGACACCTTAGTCAATGCGCTCGACTTTGTATTATTCCACGTCAGAATATTGTGCGCTGTATGTATGTTGAGCAAGGTATAGTGGTTTAGATCCTGGACTCTTACTATAAAGGTTCGGGTTCAAATCCAGATTGTAGAAACAAAATTTCACCGTACCAACAAATTTAGATTTATCCTGATCGCCTCGATCTAGATTTATCCTGATTTTCTGGATTTTAAAAAGTAAATATTGAGGTGATTAATAAAATTAAATTATAATTCATATCTAAATAATCCTATCCTTAATTTATCACGTGTGGAAGGCAAATGGGAAATCACATAAAATATTTTCCCAATAAGCTCTCCCATGGAGACACCAGATATGACCCTTTAAGAAATTTTTGATCAAGAATTTGTCATTTTTTAAAATTAATTTCTTTATATATCAATAAAATTTATTTGAAATATTTAATTATTGAATACTTTATATTACTGGGATATATTGAGTGTACTTTAGCATTTGAACGTTCCCATGGATGCACAGCAGAATCACAAACGACAAGCCATAATTAATTACCTTTCTGTTCAAATATGTTGTGTTAAGATCAGATAGGAAAGCAAACAATGGTTTTTTTGGCGTATCATATGCATGGTAAACTATCAATCGATACACAAATATTGATGAATTTGAACGAATTCCAAGAACAAATGCAATTCTGGAAAAGACATCCGAATGAATATTTCCAACAGCAGTGAGTGCGCACATAAAATTTCGATTTCGGCTTGTAATGCGTTTTATTTTCGAGGGAAACATTTTTAGTGTAATATTTCAGGCCGTCGTGCGCTGAATCGGGGAAGCCTACCGGCATGAATAATGTATATCTTGTACAAATCCGCATTTATTTTAATCAAACGAGCAAAGTGTCGCTTTCAGTATTATTAAATTATTCCAGACACCGTAGATAAATGTGGGGCGCCCCCTGGAAATGCGCGCTCCCTGGAAATGCGCGCCCCGCAATGCGTACCAGTACGTTCATAGTTATTCGGATAGTGTGCCGGGAGGGAGGAGGTCTTGCTTGATAATGACACGGGATCAAATCCCGAGCCCTAAATTACAAATTATTATGACAAATGCAATTGCTTTGTTACGCGAAGCATGGCTTCGTCTTCTGAAGATGGCAATTCCAATTTTCTTCTTTGATAAAAAGAGATAAAGCCTTTTGAAAACGGCGATTATATAAATTTAAAAGTTATCAATTTTGATATACAATATTATTTGCATTGATGCACTATAAAATCTAAAATTTTCTCGCTTGCAAATCTTGATTATTTCAAACGGTTCCAAAATTGAATGCCAAATTGACTTACATGCTTGTAATATGGTTTCTATATCTATTGAAATTGTATGATTTCTAATACCGACATTGTTATGCTTAGTAAATTAGCGCTACATGGAAGTCTTCATCGATCACAGGAGCTCTTAAGCTTTCCATATATGGTATATTTCTTATCAGATCGGAGAAAATGTGATATCTCAAAAGAAAGCAGGATATTAATTTTACTGTTTTAAAAAAAGAAGAACTTATTTTCAAACACGGTTAAGATCAGGAAAATAAAATATCGCAGACAAGGCTTACGATTCACTCTCTTACTTTTGCAAGCATTGAGTCTGAAATCCATCCTCCACAGAGCTTCTCGTTCTTATTAAAGGAAAATCTGCATCCCTGAACCTTTAATTTGATGATACGGGATGAGGGACCGCTGGTTGTAGAGATTTCAGGCTAATTCCCGTCCCATGAGAAGCCTTTAAGATAGACGGTTTCTCACGCGGGTTCGTTTACTATCGGGTCGTGGAAGTCTGAGCATCAAGTGATTATTATAATAATAAACGACGTTTATATTCAAAGTATATATTATTGACCTAAGAAATATTTTAAGCAACGGGTTAGCTTATCAGACCTGTTTAATTAATATGATCATACCTATTGCATTTGAATTATATTATATTACCTTCACGTGCATTCAATATTGATGATAACATTGATTTTAATCTGTGAAAGCTCACTAACGGGCTTAGATGTGGAAACTCAGATAAACATGCTTTCACAGCTTTTTTGATATGGCAGAAGTTTAAATTGGAGCTTATTCTGCTTGGATCAAAGAAAAATGCTATTAAATATTAATAAGATATAAATTTGATTGAAATAAAAATAAATCTGTCAGTATTATACTAATTCATGTTATAATTTTACCTCGACAAATTTATATAACAAAGCATGGCAATGCATTACAAATTTTCTTAAATCTAATATACGTTTAATATCTATCAACTGTCAAGACAAGGTAAAGAGACATTTGTGTTATTATACTATTTTGCATATTTGAAAGATGTATGCTTTATATATTTTTATATTATTTACCAATAATAGTTTGAGAAGCATTCATTTTCTAAGAATATAAAAGTATGATATTCGAAACATGTGGATTAATTTTGAATAACGTGATCATCATATAAAAAATTGTAATATTGTAATTTTCCATTTATTTTTGCACTTCTTCAAGTAGGTCTTCTTTGATACATCGATCCACTTCATAACTCGTAATTATATCTGAGTTCCTCTTCATTATTTAATTTTTTATGTTCAATATAACCATTGTAAGTCGAAGAGAATCGAACCGCCAAGCCTCGAGCTTATTTTGATAAACGATAAAATTTTGTGCAAAATCACCGTGACGTGTTAAATATTTCATTAATATAATGCGCCCTTTCGCTTCAATCGATATCCTTTAACTAAGGCTACATTAGAGTCTGAAAAATTTCGAATTGCCGACAAAAAATTGAATGAATGTGCTGAGTAATTAAAGCGCGCCCCAAGAGTAGTGAAAAAATTAAAAAGAAGGGACATTGAAAAAGTTAGTTTCGATTATAAAAAAAGGAATGTTCTGGGAAATTCGTATCAATTTAGAGTTTCGCAGAAAACTTATTAATTGCTCCTGAGCGTGAAAAAGCCAACATATACTGTTAAATGTAACTGGGAAATTAAATAACGGGGGAAAATATATTTCGACTAATTTTAATAAATTTTCCGATGTTGAGTGGAAAATGTTATAAAAATTAGTTTTACATTGAATTAAAAGCCTGTTTTTAATTGCAACTTCATCTATTTATACGAAAAAGATTATAGTCATTAATTATAAATTAATCATTGTAAGTATTAATTCAATTAAAACTTTATCATCATCACGGCTTTTTATTATTTTATTAAAATTAATATTTAGCTTAGAAATATTTCGCAACAAATCAATACAAACCTGACCTTCGTATAACACAGTTATTTTTGGATATTTTTGGATCTAGCCTTTAAAAATCTTGTAATGATGGATTTAGATGATAGAATGATCCTTTTAGAGTATAAACCTTTACGTATTTCGTGATAAGGAGTCAAAATACTTGAACTTTTTCAGTCTTTCCATTAAGGGGATTTTGTATAAAAAATGTTCTAATTTATCAGCTAATCTCAAACCGTCATCTATGGTTTTTAATGTGAAACATGCAGCGTGGCTGCAACTGCTTTCTGCCCCATAAGTTATGGTAGATTCATCCCATATTTTTTTAAATGCAAAAAAATATCATCCTTGATTTATCGCAATGAAAGCTTCAAAGAATATTTAACTAATACTATGCACAAATTCTAATGTCATCGTATAATTTATTTAATAACAAATAAGCACCGAATGAAAATAGCTGCCTTGCTTGTGTCATTCAAAAACGAAAAGCTCCTTAATCCTCTACAAGGTTTTCCTTCGTTCCTGTGGCGGACGAATTTCATAGTAATTGCTAAAAATAGCTGAAGTTGACTGCCTTCATGTTATCCTGTTAAGTTTCAAGTTATTTATCTCTCGGAGTTCATTATTGCAAAAAGGAAAATACACGCAAACCGTATTGAGCTAGCTTCGTGGGTTACGACCTAGACCTCAGAGCTTACATTAAAGTTTTAACTCAAAGCTAAGGACGACATATTTGTTTAAAAGTTTCGCCCCAACAAACTTCTAAAGATTTCTTCGTGCCAATCAAATGGGTACATACGTGAACTCTCTTACGCACATACTTGTTTCCATCCAGCAAGATTATAAACTTAAATAAAAATTAATCTATTATTAATCATATCGTATCAATTTTAAATACTTTCTCTCAATATATTGTTGAACATGAATTTAACTATAATTTATTCGTGAGTCGTTATTTTAATTAATTCTTTCAATAATAGCAAATATCGACTCATACTAAACTCATCGAAAAATGAATGATTGATGAATATTGAAAAGGTTGAAGTTATAGATATTTTGTGGCCGCTCTGTGATGTTGATCATCTGATAAACGCTTAAATTATCTGAAAATCTGGAATAAATATAATATATTCAAAATTGACGAAATTATAGGCGTTCTAAATTCATAGCATTTCTGGCTGATTGCTTCATATCTGGTTAGGATCTAATTTTTATGACATTTAATCTCGATAAAAATATAATTTGAAAATAATAATATAAAAAAATACATCACTTAAAAAGCACATTAAAAATATATCTTTTTAAAGGGATCTAACAAGATAATTGTGCCCGTCTTAAAGCAATTTGAAGTTCTTTACTCTGCCTCATTTAATAAGATCTTTTGTCACTTTTATCAGCCAGAAAATCTTTATTTACAAAGGAATTTAAACGGTAGTATCAAAAATTGAAATCTAATGGGATTATACCATAGTTAATTTTATGGTCACATTGAAAAGTATTGAATAGTTGTAAAATTTGATTTGATTAATTAGTATTATCGGTGTTATTTTGTTGAATGAAAAATTGTCTTATTTTAGCCAACATTTTAATTTGCTTGAAAATACAAGCTTGTAATTTGATCGTAGAGTTATTAAAAAAAATTGCAATATTTTGCTAACAAAAATTTATTTTCGAGCAGTTTTAATAAATTGGGTTCATTTTGGCAAAACAGAAAATCTTCAACTTTATTACAAAGCTATTACAATCTGCACGAAACATTACCTCGAATTAGCCGGCGAAAGTACACTGACCTGATTTTATAATTTGTTGTTTCTTATTTAATTCAATTACTCAAAATAATATTAGAAAATACTCTTTATAATGTATTATATATAAAAGGTATAGGAAGGTCACGATAAAGAAAATTCTTTCGCGGATATGGCATATTAACACATTGTAAGCAGGGTTGCATGTATTGCGTGGGGTTATAAGTGAAGCCACAGTTTGATTTTTACTATTTTTTCCATTAGTACATTATAAAACTAACTTTCAAAATAAATTATAAAAAATTATAAAAAAAATATTAAAAAAAAATAAAAAAATTATAAAATTACATTATAAATATCATCATATTCACAAATTAATTTAGCACATGTTTTATTGCTACTGGAAAATGTTTTCGAAACTAATGATTTTCTATACAAAAAACAGTGCTTAGTTATAATATTAGGGTTTCTTGTCTTTGCAAGGGTAGCAAATCCTTTGATTGAGTCTACCATTGAAGGAGCACCATCTGTATAAATCCCTACACTCCCAATAACCTCCCATAACATTTTAAATTGTTCTTTATAGCATAAATATTGATTAAGTCTTTCGTTGACTAATAATTTTGTCAAATACATTTTCGGTTTTTACTATTTTGCAGAATTTTTCGTTTTTACTAATTTTTTCGCGGTGCACTTGCAATAAACCCGCAGTGCACCGGTTGAGAATCACTGCTCTGATTCTTAGCGGTATTTATTGGGTCAAGTTGATTTTTGTTTTCGCTTCTAGCGTATAGTATTCATAAGAACAGTATATCTTCTTTCGCATTATGCGAGTGAGAACAATGGTGATTCTATGTTCCCGCAGGCAATGTGTTAAGAAGAAGATTACTACATGAGTGTGAAATCTAAACTTAAATAATTATTATATCAAATACATCGAGGCTGAATAATATTACTACGCAACACTATTACCTCCATACTTGATTGATGACGTGATTACCAATATCAATGCCAAAGGCAAAATAGTAAGGTGGATATGTTTTAGAATCGTTCAATTGTAATATTTATAAGTCTTTAATGAATTTCAGACAATTTAATTAAATAGGGGATGAAGCCAAATTTACAAAACCTGTGAAGCCTAATCTTTCAATCCAATATGGAATGTATTTCCAGTACAAGCGTATTGGAACACACAACGTATATACGCATTATATATTTATAATGGAAACGTATACACACATTTGTGTCTTAAAGGTAAATTTATATATTTTAGTAACGGTGAAATTGCCTGTCATAAATACGATACTGGAAGCTTTATGAGCGGCTTATAAAGAACCTCTGCAATATATTAAATTTATCGTCATATCGCCTTCTAGAAAAGAAAATTATTATTCTATGTATCGTCATAATAATCCTTGAAGGCTTTATACATCCACCACACGTAATACTAGTATTATCTGGCGAGGTGTTGTTACCTCATGCGAGTGGTCGGCCCTCACCTTTACCTCTATCAAATATTTCAAATCCACCACTGAATAGTTTAACACTAAAATACTCAAACATAAATAAAAAAGGGCATTTCGACCAACTTGCAAATCTATACCCGGCATAATAAAAAAATATACATCCACCCCCCTGGATAGCCCATGCCAAGATGGAAATTTTATCTACGATCCTTTTCAATCCCCAGTTGTTGAAAAATAGAGTTTTGAGAAATTGAAATCATTTTATATATTTCGCTAAGACGTTGAAAATTCCAAACGTCTAATAAGCTCCTTATTGCAGTACGAAAACTTAAGTAAAGGAGCTTTTAAAAATCGTCTTGTTTATCAAACTACATCTTTGCGGATTTGAAACAAGTTCGCGTCGGTAAATTGCAAGGATTTGCTGTACTTCAGCGTTGAAAATTGAAAAATATCATACAACTTAATTAAGATTTCCAGCGCGAAATAAGAACGATGTAAAAAAAAGGCATTCTACTGTATACTTAAATTTAGAACCGGTACTATAAGTAACACTATAAGTTATCCGAGTTTCATTTTCGTATATGAATTGTCGAATATGTCGATGTAAATTCATTTTAATGAGGAAATCTAGCATTTAATTCTAGATATATAAGCAAGTGCTGATTAGTATGTTTTTAAAACTGTGAAGAATTTGTAAAATATTGAGATTGAAAGCTATGGGGAATATTAATTTGAAAAAATGACTATAAAACTAGGGAGTTTGTATTCGAAGAAGACGAATTACTTAAATCGTTATGATGATCGAAATTTTGTATACATCCAGTAGACTCATTCGGATATTTCTCATTTTCTAATGGTCTATGATGAATATTTTTTAATAAATCTATGATGCTTGCGAATAAATTATCAATGATGATAGCCTCAGACTTCCATGCTATTCCCCTGACACTATAACCTTCATGCGAACTAATTGTTATATAGCTCTACATATAGACGAATCATTTTGCTTTCTGCGGTTACATTAAAATTCATTCACTCTAGGCATTTGCTAACCAAATGAAGATGTTCGAACAATTCAGCTAAAATTTAGAGCCCATCGAGGTTGCTAAATAATCGATAGAAATTAAGCTGAACCCATTGCAGGCCCATAACCATCTTTAATTAATGCTCATTGCCTATTCAGGCGTATTATTTTCGTCTTTATCTCAATCACCGCAGCATCATTTCGTCTTGTGCTCCAGCTCACGTCTTTTGTTAAGATTTTAATTCCATTGTTGTTTTATGTCAACTTGTTGAGAAGAGTGGAATTGAGATAGCCACCGCAAGCTGCTTTTATTACGCATTTATCCATTTTACTTACCCTTAAAACACTTTCCATTTTCTAAGAATATATAACAATGCGATCGCGAACATTACATTAAAACATCGAGCTCGTAAAATCTCGATACCACAACATCGCAGTATGATTTTATGTCTTGGGCTGTATCATTTGAAGGAGAATTTGGGGACGTATATTCTTATATGAAATGCATCAATGATTTATTGATTGCATGCGATTGACCTTGCACCATAGCATGACTTTAATCTTTAACCCTTTATTATCATTGTTGATTCATGTTTGATGCTAACATCACATCTCATTAGTTAGACGCACGTGTTGCTGACTTGATATATTTTTGTTATAAAAGGAGGTGATCCACATGTCGATAATCATTAGCAATGATGTCCTCATTAAACCAATTGATCTTATCTATTGTGTTTTTTGCGTTAACAATTGTTATTATTAGACAAAATGGTAAGTTGGAAATTATATTTTTGTAATATTACTTTTAATATTATGTATTGCATGCAGGTTTTATTGAATTTTTAGAGCAGATTGGGTTGATATGCTTAGCTGTTTTGCAAGTCTTGCGCCGAATTTTGCGAATCGCCCTGGAACGCCACTTCACAATACTAATAGTATTTTAGTGCCTATAATGATAATAATATCTATATTTTTGATATTGTCAATTGTCAATATTTAATAAAACAGTATCTTAAGATAAAATATTTTTTTTGTATTGTAATATGTACAAAACACAATCCACATGTCGTTTCTGATTTTAAATCTGTCAATGATTCAGAATAGTGAGAGACCGTGATAAAGGGAAAAAATGCTTTGGTCGGGATGAAAACTATAATGATCGCCTAAGATTACTATTCGCTTATATACTTAAATTAAAATATAAAAAAAATATATATATAAAACTACCATTGAAATCGTTGACATGAACTGCCCCATAAACGTTTTCATTTGAAATAATATGTTATGAACAGCATGCAATACGTTCATCACCAGTTTGTACCGAAAAAATGTAATTTGTAAATTAAAAATTGATTTATAATGAATGTCGTTTTAAAACATTTTTTCGATCAACAAGACTATTACATCAATATAGCGACTTGTCTTCGTGTTTATCTCCGTTAGCAATATTTTCTTAACCTTTGACATTTATACATTATATAAGTTACCTTAACCTTTGACATTATAAAACTTATGGAACGGATACGCATTTAAAATATCGTCAGGGCATGAAAAAATAATAAATATATGCAAGATAATGCATACTGATGGAAGTATAATAAATATGCTGCATTTCAATGCGAATGATGATTATTCAATGAGGTCATCAAATTCAATCTCAAACATTTTGTTGATAATTGTCAATTTAATCTCTATCTCTGACCCTGAGGTTTTCATAAAATATTAAATTTTCTACATTCTACGATCATAAAACGGTAGCCTCAAAATGTTCATTTGACGAAAGTCAGATATGAGGTTATGGAAATATGAGATTTATATTCACGAAGGATTGCATGCTCGACTATGGCGAAAATTTCCTCAACACTTTATTCTGGCATTCCTGTATCCAAGGATTGTATAGATATTCGATCAATATTTTTTATGAGAATAAATCTTATCTGGCAGCTTAACGTTCGTTCATTGATTCAATTTAGTTGATAAAATTGTATTGTGCTAGATTAATATGTATTAAGCTGATAAGAACAGATACTACACTTTTATCTTAGCCAAGTATGTATACAACAAAAACTAAAAGCCGAAAGCTCGAATACTTAGATGCTACATAATTATCACTGGATAATACAATTGCGAGATGATACTTGATTTTATGACTATTACTTATTCACAGCTTCGTTGATACTTTTACAAATATTGGCGTTCTTGTCACTCGCTACTTCTTACATAGTTGATACTACTCAATAATATGTAATTAATTTCGCCTGAATCCACCATTATATATAATACGAGTCAATCCGAGGATTAGGATTCAAGTGACAACAAAACCATCAGAAGACCTCGTCTATGCTGGGATAGATAAGTACATTTTTTTTAGATGGATTAAAATGGCAAAATTATTCAAAGAAAGTATCGCGATTCATACCTCTATCATTGCAATACGAAACGAAGGGGTTTTTATCTGAGTCTAAAAAGATAATCGTTTTACAGCTCCTTATTTGACCGGAAAATTGTATCTACTATTTGTATTACGCTGTACGTCGTAATTTTAGTCATTTATAATGATTATTTTTTTAAATTCTATTCGCGGAAAATCAACACAAAACCAAATTATAAATGTGTTCTATGGACGAAAGTAAATTCAATATTATTTCGAGGTAGTATTTGTTAAAATCCATGAATAAGTGATGTGTAAGAACAATATTTATCATGTTTTATGTAGTTCGTCCTTTTCACTGGTACAATGTGCATTTTTACTTTGCGCTCTGTCTTCTCCCCTCAATGGCTTTTGTCAATATTTTTCAAAGAATCCCCGCAATATTTGATGACCAGAGAGTTTTTCTTCCAGAACCTCAAAGGAGAAATGCTTTGGTCCACCGAGTTGAAAAGCAAAAATACAATTAGGGGTTTCGGAATCATTCGTTGGATTTAATCGCCCAGCGGCGGGTCTTTGGAGAGGGTCAGATCCTTCGAATGTATTCGGAGCATCTGTAAACGAGGCCGCAACAAGGATAACAATGAAAATTCCCAAAATTACCACATCATCGGGGCCTGCAAGTATTACGAAATTTCCAATATATACAATAAACGAAGAAGCGGAATCTATTCCCGGGACTCTGGGGAGAAAATTTTCCCTTTTCATCAAAATACCCGAATTTGCCATCTTATTAGCATTTCGAGGAGAACAACTTCGGCTTTGAGATATTATTTCAAGTGGGTTCTCGTTATATTCCCTTAAAACAAAAGTGACACCATTGACAATGAAAACCGAAACGTGAAAGGGTTGGAAGATTATATTCTTCAAGGCTTTGATTGCCATGTATATCTGAGTCATTGTTCAATTAATGCTGTACAAACGATATTAGCATTAAGTCTAAGAAGCTCACCAATATACTATAATGGAATCATATCACATTGATATCAGACATGTGCGAATATTATGTGCGAAAAAAACGGTTCGGAGCCCTGGTATTTTTTCAGGAGATTTTACTTGGGAAAGGATTTAATATGGTGGTTTCTTGTTGCCTTCTACACGTGGTAAAGTAAGGTTGAGATTATTTGGAAAGGTAAGAAACCTATTAGTGAGTAACGAAATTATCATTATATATAAATGATAATTTAATTATCTTTGCAAATTCAATCACTCACTCATGGGCGTCCCTGCACGACTTTAATAATCGCCTCAGCATTTACTTTTTCAAATCCAGGAAATCAGGGTAAACCTGGATTGAGACGATCGATCAGAAATATTAATATTTCCGATCTCCCAAATTTGTTGGTACGGTGAATTTTTTTTCACAAACTGGATTTGAACCCGAACCTTTAGAATCAGAGTCCAGAATCTAATCCACTATACCAACACTTGGTCAGACCACCAACCAACACCTGATATTTAATGTTCCAAATTGTAATTAGTTCTGGACTAAGAATTCTCAGTTGTTTCGACATAATAGTGAGAAATTTGAACCACATTGAGAATTTTGATTGGCCCTGAAAAACTGCGTGGTTGAAATCCGTAATGAATTTTTAAACATTATATATGCTTAGATAATGATATATTTACAACCGTTGCTCAAATTTATTTCATACCAAAAGTGTTTAAAAGAATCTGTCATAATATAATGGCTTTGAAGCGATTAAAATTTTTCGGTAAAATGTCTATATTGGGAAAGTAAATCCCTATGGTTGCTTTCCCGAAAATATTTCAGCGTGTATTTTCATTTAATATATTTATATTTATATATGTATTCATCATTTAATATATGTATTCTTCAAAGTCAAATTTTATGTAGGGCTCTTATAATGAAACTTGCCCGAAATTAATTTTAATGAAATGAATATCATCTGAATAACATACACATAAAGCCTCTCATAATTTCATAAATATAGGTTTCATTCGAATTCAGTTATCAAAACCATGGAAAAACATTTTTTCATATTAATTATAATACATTTGTTTGGTAGTGTATTGGAAGTTGGTTGGTTGGTATTAAAGTATTTGTAACATATTTTCATTGATGCTTCAGATTTTAGTTTTAAGTCCAATAAAATTGTCAGCGACTTCTTATGTAATGCTTTTAATTATTTAATACCCCAGGCATTTTCTTATTGTTATTGTTATATATCCAAACATCCAACATTAAATATTTGCGCATTTCTTTCAGTAATATTTAATAAGAACATAATGCCGTCAAAAATAGTTAGCAATATCTACAGAATTTGATCATATTCAGATACATTCCCAAGGGATCGTTTTAAATATATATCCGGGATGTTGCATTTGAAAGAAACCCAAGAAATCCATCTATGAAAACTCAAATCCAAAGAGATAAAAGAGAAAAAAAACTTTTTTTGGAATACATGTTTACTAAATTTTTACAATATTTTATACACAATCAATTTATAAATGATTGTATTTATAAATAAAGAGAAGCATACACACTAACATATATGTATAATATATATACACTACTGCTGAAAAATTTGAAAATGCTTAGTTCTTACAAAATATATTTGCATATTCCTAAATATATTATCCTTAGTATGTACACTAATATATGAATATTTAAATGCTAAAAAATCTGTTGAAAAAATACGATGATCTGTTGAATAAGTACTTTCATCAAAATGTTCACACCAAAGATGGACAAAACATTTCAAGTTTGGGTTCACCTGACCATAAGAGATTTTTCAATCAATAATTGTCCAATTTTATGTTTTTGTGCTCAAAGTAGTCAAATACATTGATTAAATTTGTTTAATTTAAGTTTCTTTAACGCTACATGTCTATATAAATTCAAGCAAATTTTCTGAAAAACTGTAAGCACCGACATAAAATGATCTGATTTAATTTTACTTTGCGGCCAATCGAAGAACTGTAACAAGATCACTTTTTTAATGCAAATATAATCAAGTGGTAGATATTTAGTGGCTCGATATTTTCTTATACTTCAAAGTCTCAGTCTTCTGGTGTCTGTATCCCCTTGCATACTTTATTTTAATCCCCATAATATTTTGAATTTTTTAAAATGATCAAATTTGTTCATATATCATTGGTTATTACTGAAAATTTTGATCTAACTAAATAAAATCGGTCTAAACTATACGCGTTTTCTTGCTTTGTAATTTTCCTCAGCCTTCGTCAATCAACTGATAATAATTAAAAAAACCAGATCGCTCGCTAAAGTTTCATTATAAAACATTATAAAATAAATGTATTTATGCTACGCTATAATCCTCCAATCAATTCAATTTATCCTGCAAATATCATTGGAAAATCGTCTGCTCGTTTAAAAAAATCAATGATTACGAAACCAATGGACCCATCATAGATTGTTATGTCAGCCAAATAAACTCCTTTGGGTTAAAAGCCAACAAAATTCGTTAGATTTTTGCCCACATGAAGGTCAAAAGTCTCGAGATAATTAACTGTCATGAGCAGTGGATAGTTTGCGGTTTCGACTACGATCACCGTGGGCGTACTATGTTTTTGATTTAATAACATTTCTAATAGGCGCGTAGGTGAATCCGTTTCGGAGGTGAATTGTTTCTCATTGGCTATTTATGGATTTGACGATAAGCGGCGTAACGGGCAGATCGAAGCCTTATCAGTCTAGGGTTGGTAAGTCTATTGCGTATTTTCAATAGGGCAAAGGCAAACTTAATCGAGGGGGTGTCCACGTGTCAGTGGGGCTGAGCTAAGTAATTTTCCAGGCGGATAGATGCGATCAAGATAGTTGCGTTAAATCTCTCGCACGGTGAGCCAAGGGTAGTTATCTAACGAGAGCGCTGGCAGGACACGGACACCCTCGATTTATTATGCCATACATCCTGGCCACGGAAACCTTCCAACGGCCCGATTTGGCCAACCACCGCTCTACGAGCCCCATGATGCCCCTTCGAATTGCATCAGCGATCTATTATGTAATGCCCAAGGAAGCTAACCATCTAGATTATGCCTTCAGAAGAACAACGATCCCTAACTGTATATAAATACATCCTACGGTGCCTCCTAAAACTACCTTGATGAACTTATGGCTTCGGCGCATAGATCTGGGTGACACAGTAAACAAAATAAAGGGTTAATGCTCGGGGGTTCAAACAATTTGAATTTCAATTTGCATGAATTACGATGGCTCTAAGCGTTCTTCCCGATCTTTACATTTGATATACAGGAGAGCTTAGTGCACCTAAAATAGCATTTTTTTAAATAATATATTTTTTTAATAATTTAATATATTTTTCTACCTTTTTATATTACAAATATACAAGACGATAGATTTAGGAGGAGCAAATTTACCACGACCTCAATAAATTTCATAAAACTTCTCTTTGCAAGCTTTGTTTTGACCTACAATCAATTTTTTAGTTTAGTCTTAACTGAGCATCCAAAAGGTTCGAACTGATTAATTCATGTTCGATGATACAAAATCACTAAATTTTATGGCATAGCCATTTGTCAACACTCAAACTCGACGAACGAAGTGAAGTAAGAAATTTGGGTAACTTTCTACCACAAATGTTTCACAAACGCAAATTCTCAACATCAAAATTTTTCAGCAGGCGAACAGCTGGCGCAAAATGGTGCAAGGTTGAAGCTAGAGAAAAACTCAATAATTTCCACTACCATAAACCATCTCTGACTACAGAAGTTCAAAAATTCATTAAATCAGTCTATGAAGATTTTTCTCGAGATAAACTGTTGACCAGATGTTTAGGAGCACAAACACAAAATAAAAAAGAATCATTAAATTCATTAACTAGGGAATCCGGATCCCGGGATCCCGGACAGTTTTAGGTGTTTATGAATCCCGGGATTAGTAAACGTAATCCCGAAAAATTCGGGATTGAAATTATTATCTTACAGAAATTGTACACCTCACCATCACGATGCAGGCTACTAAATCGAGACATTCCCGCTGAAATCTGGACGCTTGGAAACAGTAGCGTAACTAGGCAGTAACTGTCTAATCTATGTATACATAAATAGAATACATATATTTTTTTCAAATTGTTATATTAACCTTTCCCTACCGGTGATGTATTTACTACACCTCGACTCTAATAATGGCAATATGAATATGATATATAATAGATACGGGGTTCAGAATTTTTATATTCCTACATAATATAATTACGAATCACATCAAAGTATATTAGTATTCATCTGCAGCGACGGAAATAAATAATTTGTTGGGAAATTGGGAATTTTGCGAGTTTTGGTCCGTATCTCTATTCTAATATTATTCAGACGTGGAATAATACAAAGTCGAGCGCATTGACTAAGGTGTCGCTGTTTTCCTCCCTTGAAATATTGATGTTTAACAACAATCAGTAAATTTCACTACTCAAAAAACAATTTTAAAAATGTAGCAACTTGTACATTTTTATAGCAACCAAAATTTCAGCCAGATCTATTAAAAACTTTTTAAGCTACAAATGGCGAACATTTTGAAAATGTAGTTTCGAGATAATCTTGTTTAAAGTTTCGATACATAAAACTATCTTTTTTTGTTACTTATAGATCAATCAGTGATTTCAGGCGCATATAATAGATCTTCAGCTTTCTTAGAAAATTGATTATCTTCGAGTAGCTATTGTTTTCGGTTTATGCGAGCTACTTTTGTATCAGAAAGACTCTTACGGTTTTGTCTCGCTACCCGCGCTTCGTCAATGTTTTCAGTAAGGACTTTACAGTAGGTGCCAATAATTATATTTAACGTATTCATCATCTTTGAAATGAAGCTGTAGTCGTTATTAAATATCTCAGCAGCAATGTGCGTTGATATTTCAATGATTTTTACACCAGAATGCAGGTGCTTTGAAGCCAGTCGCCAAACCTTTGAGTTAAATGTCGGGTATGCTCACCCAAGCATCTTTGAAGTAATTCATCCCTGAACAAATCTTTATAAATTGGTAAGAGATGCTGTTATATCTCTTGGCCAAAAAATGGAGTCATGCCTTGAGCGTCGGATATTTTTTAAAGGCATAGCTTTCTGCCATTTGCACCAGCTTTTGATTCCAGTTAGGTTCCCATGATAATGTTTTTTTTTAAATTCCTCAATTTTTCTGCCATTCGGTCCTTTATTAAAATATCTTGACATTTTTGCTTTGAAAATTCAACCACACACGACAAACTATCAAGCTAAACCGTGATTTCGAGTAACTTCGAGCTGATTTCGAGCAACTTTAATTTCGCATACCTATAATTTTGTTTAAAATATTTTTTATAATAAACTAAAGATACAAAAGATTTAAACAAATGTATCATGAAAGAAAGGTTGCTCAGCTCCAAGCGCTCCTACCTGTGGCTGACTTCCTAATTCACAGTGATTCCGGCGTGCTCCTGATTACGCGCTATAACTTCGTAAATATTTCATATTCCGATTTTTCTCTTTTATAGTATACTATCAATATGTTATACGTTTGAAATACGCAATGAAAAAAAAACTATTTAAAAAAAACGCTGTAAAGGGTTTGCCCCCCTTAAATGAGATTTTTCACCAACGATTACGATGGATGGCGCTTAAAAATACTATCGGTTATATATGGATTCATATATTTCCATCAATATCATGAGGAGACATGCATTTTCATTGCGTTATTTATCCGCAGGATTTGTGTGGAAAACTTTTGGACGCAAATTCAGTAATGTTCGTTAAAACATCAACGGTACATTTCATCTGTAGATCAGTGACTGGAATATATATCCTCGAGGGTGGTCAACTATAAATATTTGATTTTCACTAACCACAAGCTAAACGGGATTAAATTAAACGCGGTTATACTGAAACTGCTGCTAGCGGATTCAAAAAATTGCTACAATATTATTGTATTATTTGACACGTCAAGCCTCTCTGTTAAGGTGGCTCTTTTTTTAAATCATTAACACGATTAAACGCATTCAAATAATTGTAATCAAAAATTATTTATTGTGAATAATTTATGGCAGATGAATATCAAGAACAACAACGATTCGAGATTTGGCCCTCGGGGCTCTTCCGAATATATACCCTCAGCTTGTTTTGATTAAATATACATTCGATCCTCGTATACCACGGTTACAATTTTACACAGTCGATGAAATGTTATTAACACGGCTTTTCGAAATTAGATCAATTTACATAGGAATGTTCTGAGAGACAGTCACCTATTAGGATGACATAAAAAAGCAAAATAAATTACAAGATCGCCAATTAGTTTAATTAGAGTAGAAATGGTATTGGTCGACATAAAATGATTTTTTTTTATGTAATCACTTATTATAGTATTGATTGTATTATTGAGTTTATAAATGCTAAAGATTCATAAAATTTTGAAGATTTTAGCGAGAAAGAAATCTTGAAAAAGAGTCGAATAAATAGGATTGGAAGTGCTGATGATGATAAACTATAGATTATATTGATATAAACCTAAATAGTTGAATATCCGTTCCTATTTTAGGCAATAATCAATTCAAATATCTAAAAAATATTTTCAACCAATGGGGCACCAAAAGTATGGCTTCGTCGTCGACGTAGATAGCATTCTTTGACCCGATCGCAATCTACGATAAATCGTATCTCAGCAGTTTATGGGTTAAGTATTTTGTAATAAATATGTTTTTTTATACTTTATGTATTGTTTATTGAAAATAAAATAAAGTATAGTTGATCACATACATTTTTTTGGAACGCACACCATAACTTTGTATGAACCTCGAACCTCACATAAGGTGCTCTTATGTGTATTGCACGATGTTTTCGTGGATTTATAAAACCTTGTTTAAATTTTAAAAAATCAGTTGTTCCGTTAAGGCTTTTTTATTCTGAGCAAGGGATTATAGGATTTATGTTATGTTTTTGTATCTGACACTATCGACTTCAGTAGTGCTCGGCAGTGACTTCGTATGATTTTTTGCCGCTTGAAGTTGATTTGGGTCCTGGCCAAATTATCTGGCCTTCCGACTTAACCTACGAACTGATTATAACCGGATGGGGCAGACTTGACGGGAGGACGCTGCTTAGGATTGTCACCCTGATTTCCTCCATGTTTGTGGATTTGGGCCGTAACGGAGTTGGGTTAAGCCGTGGGTGTTAAATAGTTATACAGCGCCTCATTCTACCCCGATTAGTTCTGTTGGTACATCGGGATTGAACTTTAATACCTTAGTTTATGTCAACGTCTCTGAGTACGCAGATGGCAAACAACCACTTCTGCTCTGACCTATTTTGTTGTACATCTTGCCTGTTACTATTATCAAATTTATTTAGAGCCGTTTAAGCGAAGATAAACACGAAGATTAATAGACAACAAGATGAAATATTTAAAATCCATGCACTAAATACAAATTTTTCATGATCTATGAGAACATTTAGAGCATACAAATTTATCTCGAACGGATGATATAACTATCGCGACACACAGTCGAAATATAAATGGAAAGTCCGATTCAATTTTTTTCCATTTTATTTCCTAGAACCGCCAGAAAAATAATTTATTTTGATTGAACTATTGAATACGGACTCGTGCCTGAAATTCATAAATACCAAGAAAGGATATACGGGTTATGTGATATGTGTTTAAATATTGTACTCGAGTTGAAAGTTAATGCTTTTTCCAAAATATACTATGTATTTTTAGCATGAAAATATACATATTCTCATAGCTAAGCGAATATATAGGTTTATTTATTTTGCTCAAGAACTATGAAATTTTGAAAACATTTCTGAATAATACACTAAAAGAACCGAACAGTAAATATTTTTCGAAAATAACGAAAGCATAATCTGATCTGTAAAGAAAAATTTACATCGTGTTATAAGATGTAACCACCAATCTAATAACATTTTAATGCCTCTGTGTCACTGCCTCAAATCTGAAAAAAATCACATTTATCTGTGGTAATAGACTCAAAGCAATATTTACCGAACATGGACAATCCTCAGTAATTCTTGGACATTAGGATCATTTTTACTAATGATGAAATCTTTAAAGACGAAGATGTGTCAGCCAAAGTAGAATTTCTCGGGCTACCCGAAAATAGCACATTCAGAGAAGTGGAATTTCAAAACTATGATTTCTGTACATTTTGGGGAAAAGTAGGTGCTGAATATCCTATTATAGCTGAAAGCTATATGAATGTGCGTTGGGTGAAACTAAACCCAACATAAAAAAAACTTGCAAAAGCAAAACAATTTCAATTTTCACATTAACCATTATTAATTAATCAAGGAATGTTAAAATTGTGATTTTGTATAGTTTTGTGCAATTTTTATGATAAATAAAGGCTATTTGTATGTATTATATATGTTGTTTTCTTCAAAAAAACTTTAAATGGGGGTAAAATCAGTTTCCCTGATAGGCTATAGGGGTAACGAGACTAAAAAGGCTATAAACCGCTGCTTTAATTCCATAATTTCACTCATTTATGAAGTGCCGCTAGAGTAATTCGATGCAGCTGTAAATGTTCAATATTTTAATACAACAGAACAGTATTGAAATATGTCTTGTCTTCATCTAAAATCTAAAACATGACAGAAATGGTAAAGAATTTAATCAGGATGAGGTGATCGTGAAATATCTCCATTTGTCTCCGAGTTCTAAGATTCTGTAGCGTGGAAAGAAAACCGGTTGCAAAATTACCGACATAAAAAGGACGAGGTTAGATGGAGTAATGATACTCGCAATTTACTGATATTTTCTGGAAACATGATTAACATTCCCAAGTGATGATAAGGACGATTTCCAACCAAAGTAACAATGTATTTTAAAAACAAGGCAAATGATAGAACGCTCTGGAAACATTCCAGATGAAAAGAGCAGCGTTCACATCGTAATTAGCTTGAATTCCATAAGAACTAGGCAATGACTTAGTCTTCCAGAAGGATCTAACCGACGCCTTGGGTCCGATCACCACACGAAGGATTAAAATGCAAAAAATAGTTCTATGTGTTATTCCAACTCGGCAACAACACAATATATAATATTAAATAAACTGCTCGCCACATAAGGCTAAACTACATAATCAAGAAGGTGTTCGTCCAGGACCAGCCACACAACGCACGCCATAATGGGCATTTTGCACGAGCGATTTGAGGGCATGATTATCTCGTGCGGCGGTGACGTAAATTGGACACCGAGATCATGCGATTTAACGACTTTAGACTTCTTTTTTTGGAACTGTCTTAAATCGCAGGTCTATGCGTATAAACTGCAAACAATTGATGCCCTCAAAATCAACATAACACATGCCATTCAGCAAATTCAGCCAGATTTATGCCACAGGGTCATTGAAAATTGGACCTTCCGAATACGATTAAAATTGAATGTAATTAAATTAAATATTTTATATTGTAGCTTGCATTTATAACACCACTTTTATAACCCTTCCTGTAAATTGCTCATGCGGTACGAGAGAAATTAATAGAATTAATTTACAAAAATAAATCAAATTTTCTCAGGCAGACAAATGTAAAATTGATAGTGTTTCAATTAATATTCGAAATTTATTTAAGATTGTACGAGCAAAGAGCCGTCTCAAACAATGGTCCGAAATCATTATTGAAATTAAGCCACTTGAATGGGGATGAATAGGATAAGTTGCCTGATTAAACAGTTGTCAACAGAGGAAGGAAATCTTGGATTTATACCGATAGGTTTCAAATGAACCATAAGAGGCTTTCAAATACGTAAGCCAGAAGGAAGCCTTGAGAAGATATCGCTTCATAAGAACCTATATATTTCGATTTACGATGAGTTTTAAAATGTACCATATGGCGCATTTGCGAATAATGTTAAAATGTAAATATTTTTATCCCGTGGAACGGAATTGTGAGGGTACACATCACGAAGAGTTATTTATTTAAATTTTCCTAGATAAATCGACACGCAAACAAAATTAAGTACGCAATTGGAAGAGCTTAGTTGAAAATCTATATACTTAGTTTATAAAATAATACGTTGCAAGCTATCAACCAATTAACCGGGATCACGGGACGTCTATGAGAATATCGAAGATTACGCTTATACCGCTTTTTTTTTTAGAAAATATCGCCTGTTGTGAATGAAATGTAAACATTTTTTCAGCATTTAGGTTTGCGAAGGGTTTAATAAAGCTTGGGAGAATTCATGAAAAAAGCTGGTTAGTATGGGAAAATGGATAAGCTTTATCAAAGCTCAATGCTTTATCTATTGTCTAAGTAGATAATGTTTAAAATGATTTAATATATGTATTGAATTTTGGGAAAATCACATTTTTAATTACATTCCTAATAAAAATTAATTATTCTAATAAATTAAGAATTTACATTATGTTCTAGAACACTTGAAGCGTCCATCTTTCTAAAAAGTTCCAAGCCTTTAAAATGTTCAAACAAACTTTTGATACAAGTTTCGAGTAGTTTTTAAGAGCGCAAGTAATTTAAAAGGTTAAAAAAAATCAACATTGATGCTTTGAGAACAAACAGACATACACTCAAGTTCATGATAACGTTCCTCAAACCATCATTAAATATGGTACGTATTCAAAATAAAGAAAGTGGAGAGTTTGATGGCGTGTTTCAACAAAAAAATTATACTGAATACAATTAACTTACTCTAAAAATAAACAACAAAGTTTAGGAGATATCAGTTTAATTATATTTTCCATGTAAAATTCCAATTAATTTCTAATTAAACTGATACTTCCTATGATTTTTATGTTATTCATTTTTAAAATAAGGTAGTTTCCCGTTCGTACCCCTTATGAATGAATGTTAATAAGGCATCCTGATAATCATTGGCGATGTGTATATTTATTTTTATTAAATGACTGTTATTAATTATGTTGGTATTTTTATGCAAATCTTCATAAATATTTATATTTTAATGCATTTTTATTTGAACGAGTGTGAATTTGTTTGTTGACATCAACTAGGATCGATGAAGCATGCATTTGAATGACGTCCATTTTATTGAGTGCATTTCCCCCCTGAATTGATTATCATCGTCAGATGTATATCTCTGAAGAAAATTTATAAGATCTTCCCATTTAATATTCAGGAAGCTCCCTAAGGTACATCTCGGGGAACTACGTTTCACGAATAATGTAAGACGTTATTTTTTATTCCAACCCCTCCCGGAGAGGATGACATACTCGCGACACCACTGTTGTATGACACACACGAACACCCAACCCACCCCCAGACAAAAATACACACACAAACAAATATCCGCATCACGAATTGTATATAAACTGCCTGACATGAACTTGAATACGCAAGTAAATAAAGGGTGGACCGTATGCATAAAATTCACCAGACCTGCTTGTGAGGAGATTTCAAGAATATAATTCGAGTATTAAATTTATTAGCACTGAAATGGGGCAAAATTAAAATAAAAATGGATATTAAAAAATGCAACCATGTTTAAACCAAATTGCAGCTCTAAATTTGTAAATATTGCTTATGGTACGAATAAACGCAGCTTCGAAAGCTGTTGTTAAATGCATTTAAAAATTCAATTTTGATGGCTTTAATACGTTACGTTTTGGGGAAATGTATAGCAGATATAAATTTAAACGCAAATAGCGAAATGGGCGTTATTTGAATTTGAGATGGAGAGAAACTCTTTATGAAGCAAATCCTCGTTGAAAAATAGAATGCGAAATTTTGATAGTCAAAACCCTGACTGTTATAATCCTGGTAGCTTAAAATACTGAAAATCAAATAAATGTGAAATAAAACATCGAAAAAAGCTATAAAAATCAAATCCATTCGGATTATCATATTATTTTTCCGTCAATCGAAAAGTTTCGTATATTTTTATTTTTTGTAATCCATTTATACTTTGGCCATTATTAAGTTTATACTTTCAAAGGATGCAAGGTCTTTTAATATTTGTAATTGTTTATAGATGCGGTATATTCGACAGGGGCTTGAAGCTACTATACTATATTTATTATGACTGTGAAAATACATCTTCAATCATTCTTTTTCGTCTGATTAGACTGATGTTTAAATATGAAAATCTTCAAGCAATACATAGCTTTAGCCATCTATCTACAATAGCACGGCAAAGACCAGCTGGTTTCCTAAATGAAGCTCCGTTTTGAGAAAATGATGTAAAGATTCAGCAACTCTTTATAATCATCTCGAGGTTGATATACTTGAAATTGTTTTTGAGTAAAAGAAATTCTGCCCGCAGCAACTTTTTATATGATTTTTGAGAACGTGGTATCATAAATAATTATTTAATAATTGATTTGATCAATTTTATCCCAATTTCAAAAAATTTGATATCAGGACCTCTAAAACTTTTCAAAAATTAAATGAAAACGAACCATTATGAAATGAAACCATTATTTGAAAATAATATAAGAACGGCTTAAGATAAACATAGGTTAATGGTTTTACAACTGATGTCTTCACTAGAAAATATTTATATAGCCAGTCAAAATAATGCCAATCTTTACATAAAATTGACAATTTTAAGTATAATATACGTAATATTTGGTTGTAAGCTATTGAGTTTTCAAGTTGTTACTGCTATTTTGTGGTTTTCTTGAAATTTATTGAGTGATCCTCGCACGTCTGCATGAACATATTTATGTAGAGGAACGTATTCCACTATTGTGTTGGAAGCACTTGCCATGAAATTTTGGATGTGCCTATTAGTGGAAGGTTTTCTGGGGTTGTGACTGCGACTGAAAATGACGTGGTAACAAATAACGAAACGCTACTATTTCCTTATGCTCCGGCCTGTTGCTATTAATAACATATTGCGGCAACAGTCAAAATTGACGTTTGCCTAGTGTATATTAAAATCAATATTATTGCTCATTGTGTATATCAATGTTGATCTTGTAAATTTGTGAATAATTAATGAATTCCTACAAAATTCATTTTCTAAGGAATGATTTTTTATCACGTTCATCCGATTAAATTGATACAAGACAAATCTTCTCTGTGAATATACATTGAAAAATAATATTAGCTCTTTAATCTAAAGTCAGATATATTTAGGAAGCGATATTCAGAACCTAATAATTATAAAATATTTTCATTTTCATAAAATGTCAAATCCCTAGTATGGCATAAAGCGATATCCTTAAGATATCCAAAAGAGAGCTTTTTCGAGGTAACAAACATTAATATGGGTTTTTTTTCCATAGCATTTAAGTCTATTTAAGTATGTTTCTAAACTATCTAACTAAGAAGATTGCCTGTTCCAATTGTGCTAAAATAAGGAATACAAAGGTTGTAATAAAGTTTATAAACCCTATAAATACAGCCAAATCCTGAATGTTCTTGCTGAATGAGGATGTGTATTGCTATGAAGAAATATCGTTTCATTTTTGGATCCAAATTCAAGCATGTTTTGCTTGTAATGACTAGTACCGAGAGCAATAAAATCGGATTGTTAATCGAATATTGACGAAGCATCCGTTTTATTTGGTTAGGCCAGTTTTAGGTACAGGACTATGAGTATCCTTTTGAATCAGTTCCTGTTTAGTATACTTAAATTTAATTATCGAATATTACTCATTTAATTTACAATCCGACGAAGAAATTGATAAAATTTCGGATTTCATAATAACAAATTACAGGTTTTTACCTACTAATCATTGTCGGGCGTGTATAATGAACACAAATACTCAATAATATATTGATTATACGTGATCGTTTTCAATAATGCTATACTATGATAATTTTAATATTATTTAATAAGAAACGTAATCAATCGATAATCGATATTTGAACATCTTCCTGCACTAAAAGGGTTATTTAATCCCATTACCAGGACAATCATCAAGTTATTATCATTAGTTTATTTTCCCTCGGATTTTGGATTTGATTTTTTAATAGAATCAAACAATTTTATGAGTCCAAATCTTTATAATCTGAGTCCAGGAAGCAGCTCCCATTTCTAGCATTTAATGCGACGTATCTTATATATAACATTAGCTTATTCTATTTTTGACGCCACAATTTGGAAATACAAATTCCGAGTGGCTTTATAATTTCAAATGGGTCTATAGAGAATGCATAAATCTATTCACAAATTTTACGAGGTAATTTTCCGCAAAACCATTCATCAAACTTACAGACGTCGGGAATTTACGTCTATATAACACGATAACTTCGTGCTATTACGTTGATTTCTTTCAACTGTTAAGATAGCATTGGCCTACTAAAATCTATTAAAGCCACTTAACAATTCATCAAAATCGGTTAATAAAATAACTGTTTCATTTATCAAATGGGCGATAAATGAAAGATTCAAAACCCCCATTCTCTCGCTATACTAAGTAATGTATATATATATATATGAGAAAACAACATTTGTATACCTAAGAGAGCTCTGATTGTTAAATCAATATTTTTGGAGTTATTAGCATGCAATTATGTACGGTGTTGGTGTTGTTAACCAGGAATACCCACAGTTTCAATATATAACCTGATATATTGATCTATTGGATTTGCGATGTAATAGAGCATATCAGACTTCAAAATATGTATTCATATATGAAATATTCCGTAACATACGTGGTTATGTCTGAAATTTTCCATTCTGGAAATATTTCTTAGATATATTTGTCAATTTTAAAACAGTTTTATTTACAATTGTGTGCATCCTTGATTGATAGATTGCTTGGATAATTTCCATTTAAGCAAGTATTTATCTTTCAGGTATAGAAAACATTTTCTTGTATCTGAAAATAATAGTGATTAGTAATCAATAAACATAAAGAATTAGATCCACATTTGAATTGAATGTATTTTAAAATGGAGTCCTTAGGCTCCAGGGGGATAGCTATGAAAATAAGGGCGACATGTTTCAACTGACAACGTCCATTGTGTCAAATATTAATATTTAACTTCATGGAACTTGTTTGTTGCCGAATCAACGTATTTTTTCGATTCGAATGAATGTCAACACATCTCTGTTCGACCAACCGTTCAATACAGATATTTTTTGCTTCCGAAATATTAGTCTAGGGAATATGTTCGTCTACAAAAATAACCAAAATCTATGCTTTATCAATCTGAGAGCTGAATGCTATAAGTAAATACCATTACAAAGCCACAGTATATAGCACGCATATCTACAATATATATTCTGTTTAATATCTCTTAAGTTTAAAAATGTATATGGCGACAATTTTTTTTAAGTACAATAGATCTTTTGGTTTCGAACTGATAAGGTTCATCATACTCCATATTGTTGGGTAGGGTCGACAATGTAAGAGATAGCGAGTGACAAGCAAGCAATGGTTTGTAAAAGTAGTAATGAATAGTAGTAAACTGAGTATCAGCTTGCTGCTAGAAGGGTATTTAAGTATTTAATCTTTAAATAAGTACGACTCAAGTGATCAATAGTTAAAATACATAAAATTGTATAAGCATAGGAGTTAGCAGTAGTCAAAAGTCTTTTTGATTCATCATTTGTGAGCCATCATCAAAACTACGTATGATTGATTATAATATTTTCCAATTATATTGGAGAACGTAAAGCTTTTAAAGTTTTCCAATAACGAGTTTATTTACAAGTATTGTATTTTGATAGATTTTAGATCAATTGAAAAGTGCATAAGTCGATATTGGAGAAAATGTTTCATTATTATATTTTGAGGTGGAGTTGAGCCAAAAATTACTCTCCAGTCACACATCCCTAGATAGCGAAAAAATGTTGGATATTGAGATTTATTTGCAATATTATCGGGTCTGTATGAAATTTTTCCTTTTGCTGATTAAGCTTCCAATATTTTTCCACAATCTAAGAGTTTCTGCCTATTGGACGACCATGATACTTGGTAGCTTAGCTCATTACCTCCATCTAGGACGTGCCGAGACGTTTAATGAAATAACACACACACTCACAGTAGGTGCTTTCTTTATTCGAGGGGATATTCTAGGCCGCATTAAAGCCTTTCAACGACCAAGTATCCAAGAAATAAATGAAAACCATCATTGCACAATAATTTTTCATTTCTACTGAAATAAACTCTTGAATTCTTTTAGTTCTAAACGTAAGATAAGATATGATAAATATTTTTTGATTGGATAGATTTTGCATGACAATCTGCAAGAATTCATTTTATTTTCTTTGAGTCAAAGATAAGGTATTGTTGACAAGAGTATGAAAACACATAAGCGTTGCTTTTCAGCTTAAAGCGTTTCCACTCGATGTCAAAGTTGAAAATACTTTGCATTCGTCGAGGTAAAATTTTTATATTCAATTTTACTATAACACTTCTTCAAATATTTACATGTAAAAGATATTTATTTATTGTATGGTGAATGTTAAGGCATAATATCGTACTACTGCTCCGTTTAAAATGATCTTTTATTTTTCCAAAGAGGAGTTCTAGATGGAATCTTTTTTCTTGAAATTCTTGAAAAAAATTTTTAAAAAATATTAATTCTAAATTAAAATAGATTAATCATATGATTCTAAATTCTAAATTTTCATAATCAATGCTGTTTGTCAATATTTTTTTCGATAATTTTCTATATGGATGCCGTTAGAAAATAGGTTTGAAAACTGGTCCAGAAACAACATCAGGAGAACTCTATTTCATTTACAAGGGATCCCTTTAACCAAATGTCCTAAATGCAGGAGTTGAAAAAAACCCCACCTGGGAATTTATTTTTGAAAACTCGAATTCAAAGTCGTTGTGATTGTGTGAAATACATTGATTCAAAATTTTCAATAACATATCAATATTTATACCGAACAAATTATAATGAAACATTTGTAAATACAAAACGAAACTTCAACCAATCATAAATCGGACATTTCATACGAAAAAATCATATGTTGAATATTTTGATGGAATATAAAAAAAATCCATTGGCAAAAATGATGAAGGTTAATCTTTCATTTGATTAAATTTTCAATTAGCAACGTTGATGTATATTATTTTGAAGACATCTATGCTTTAATTTAAATATTCATATTTTAGATTTATTATCCATTACATCAAACTTATATTGTTACCTTAGCTTGTAATATTCAGCTATTAAATATATAAATTAATAAATATTTTAAATTATATCTAGCATCTATAGAATGTTGGTGGGTGGATTGAATTTAAAATTTTAATTACAAAAGCGTTTACTCATTGTTACAATCACATATCTGAAGTATAAAAAATATATCATTTAATTTGTAAGATATATTTAGGGGTTGTTTTTGTATGGTTATTGAATCCATATATAACATATAAAGCCCAGCGGATATATATGGTGTGGGTTTGTAAGGGTGGAAAATAAATACGTTGTTCGTTCCCAAGCATGGTTAGTTAGTCTTTATTATGATTTTCGGCAGTGTCAAGTAAATGAATGTGTTCGAGCAGCATTTAGGAGTGTGATTCGTGAACTGTTTGCTATGTTGGTAAGAGGAGACCCCTGCCACGTGTCCTCGGCAACCCTTATGGGGGCGCAGCTTGTTTATGTAGAGCCTACCCTCCACCCTAGTAGCGCTCATCCCCGCCGAAGAATGATGAAGAACAGTTGCGAGAGCTGAATCGGACATGGGAGATGCCTCTTATCCGAAATGTGTCCCGTTCGCTCCGGGAATAACAATTCGCCAATATTGAAAAAGATATTTAAATTCGGATAAAAGACTACAACAGAAGACTTAATCGATGAGAAAAATTCGTTATATTATGTAAGATAAATTTAAGACAAACCATATTGAAATTTGAAATCACGATAGATACAAATTCTTCATATAAAGTAGAGATATTTATGAGATTTAAAAACTTTTTACTTTTTAAACTTAATTTATTGAATGACCCACAAATGACGAGCTAAATCCAATATTCGAACAAGAATAAATTATAATGATTAAAACAGATGCCAATTTTGTACCCGGTATAATGGATAACTATAAAAAAGATACTGATCGCATTCCCGTCTTCCTATTTAACAGAACGTAGATTTGTGCAGCTATAAAATTCATGAGTAGAAATTTTTTACATTAACTTATTCCCCGACTCTTCTTTGTAAGTGCACTCTGTCTTTTGTATGCAAAGCAAAATTTGTTACATTCTATTCAACAAATATGTTGTTCAAGTAAAATGCGTTCAATATGAGGTAGAATATAGTTTCATGGACCAAAATTGGATGCGGTGACGGGCGAACGAATGAAAATTCGACTGGGCAGATTCGCTTGAAAATATGACTCTCGCTCCATTTTTGTGCAAATTTCTTCTTTGTGAGTCTGAGTTTTTACAATTTTTTTGTTAAATAGCTTTAAAATACACCTCTTGAAGGACTCTTTGAGTCGTATACATAAAAATTAACAGAAATTATCCTCAACTAATTTACAAAGAGTTTAATTTTACCGACCAAATTATTTCCTTCTTCTAATGTTGCTATATCTGTTATTGCAATTTCTTTTATTGCAATATTGATTTGAATCCACTATACCAACATTTATATTATAAATGCATGTAATATCTAAAGTACCGAGATTGTTGCTAATTACTAAAATTATATACTTAAAATAGTTACCAAACACATTTCATTTCCAATGAGATTTTTTTAAATACAAAAACAACCATACTAAAATTATTGAGCATTAATGCTGATGTTTTGGATATGAAATAGAAAGCTTAGTTATAAAAGGACGAAAGCATGTCAATATTTGCAAAAATATTTCTAATACATTCGCTTCCTTAAGTCTTTATCATCAATAGTTTTGCACTTAACAAGGAATAAATAACATATATTTTAAAGCAATTGGGTAAAACTCTAAATTGTCCTATTCGGGACTATATATAGTTCTAACAGGATGCAGACGAAACCTCAACACGAAGATGCACATTTGGGAATTGAATTGACTTCATTTATATCCAAGAATTGTGTGTTTTTCTGCATAAGATTCAGCTGGTGCCAATATTGCATTGCCTAATACTTTAAATATAAAAAAAATTTAAATATGAATAAAAAATATTTGACGATATAGATACGAGATAGTAAGTCATGCTACAAAGCAAACTGAAGCTGATAATAAAATTTTGCAAATAAAAACTATGAAACGATATGTTGATTATAAGGAATAATTAATATTATTTCGCCATAACATGAAAATTGTGTCACTCAATCTGGATTTGAACCGGCGACCTCTTTATTTCTTGAATCTCTTGAATTGCATGGCAAATTAAATACTTTTTGAGGCACTTTTTGAATAAATAAGTTGCCGTTAAGATATAATTTTATTATAGATTTAAATAGTAAAGTAATACAAGAATACACGTATAACGACAGTGACCCGAGATCTAAGTGCTGTCGCTACGTTAGGATAGTATCAATAGCCGGAAAGAGAGTCCTTAAGGACTCTCTACTCTAGAAGTTACATGATGGAAACTCAACGATATAAAATGGCTTGACAGAGTCAATTAGGCGATTTAATGCACTATTTAAACAGTAAAGTTGTCTATTTACAAAAATGGACACTGTGTGAATTTTATAAATAAGAAGACTGACGAAATATGAAAATTAGGCGAAAATAAATTCATTGGACCTTTAAACAAAAGACAAATATTTATTATTACGATAAATGAAAATTAAGCAAGAATAGAATGCAAAAAAATTTGCATTGCATACAAAAGACAGAGTGCACTTACAAAGAAGGGTCGGTAATAAGTTAATGTAATTTAGGAACATAACACTCCATTTTGATCCACGAGTTTGATATTTCTATTATAAACTATCCATAAAAAATTTGAACTATAAGTGACATTGATATATTTAGGATTTGATCATGATTTTAGATTGCCAAAAGTTATTCTAAAAATTTAGTATTCCGCGTAATTGTTTTGCATGCAATGAAATATTTTTACATATATTCTTTATTAATAATATATTTCAAATTGTATAAATTAAGTTTTTGAATATATAATCGATTCTGTTAACTATTCGCGAAGTCGATCAGAATTTAATATAACCGATCAATACTTGCAATATTACTCCCTTTTATTATGGAAGTTGCGCCGTATTTAATAAGTTGGAGTCTTTTTGATGCATTTGCCAGTTTTAATATCCTGCATTTCTGAGATTATATTTCAAGATTTTCTTTAAAATCTTGCAACGAATTGCCTGAACGTAAGTAGATATTAACAACTAAAGTGGGTTGAGAAGTTCAATACGAGTCTTAGAAACTTTATCTTTAACGAGTAAGTAGACATTTTAAGGACATTTGAAATATATTATTTGACTCTCAACATCTATATAATACATTTTTCACTAAAATATGAATTATTAAAATAAGAAAAAGTTTGCTTTGGGTAATATCAATTACAGTGCGAATATAATTTGCGATAACGATTATTGTATTCATTTAATTTTTTTAAATAGGATAGAATACTAAAAATTTAAATTAATAAAAAAATATATTAGGGTGTCCCATAAGTTTCTTTCGTTTTCATATTAAGAAAAACAATAATTTGTATTATATCAAAATTTATTGAATAATATATGATCCATTCTGTTCTATTACCTTTCTTCATCTCTCCGGAAGTCTCACAATGCCTTCTTGCCAAAATTTTGTTCAAGGTACATTTTTATATCATTATTTGAATTAAAATTTTTATCACGTAAAGAATTTTTCAATGAAAAACATAAATAATAATCTGAAGAATCTGAATCAGTAATGTTTTACTATTAAATTGAAATGTTTTCCTTTGAAGTTACTGCTAAAATTTAAACCTTTATATCTAGAATACCGTGGGGAATTTTTCATAATATCAAATTTACACCAATTTAATTATAAAACTGTTGTTTCTGTAATTCCTAATGTATTAAAAACCAGTAAGGAAAGGTCTACTTATAACGGATGGTCTTTAAAGGAGATTATTTGATGCTTTATGAACCGGGTACTAAAAAGCTCGAGGCTTAAGTTGCTTTCAATTATTGTCTAGACATGAAATAATCTGATCACCTCGTTTCTCTATTATCTTCAATCTTCAATTGAAAGTACACTCGTAAGCTCTTGGAAGCTATTTATAATGAGGAAAAGTTTATGAAGGCAAGTCTAATGACAAAGACTGTCATGAAAGGTACTTTTATATATTATTGTGGCCAATTTCAAACATAAAAATTGTGATATTGTCAGTGCCAGATTGGCTTATTCGAGGGGAATGAAATATATCCTCTTATAAATTGTTATTTTCCGGAATATAATAATGAAGCTTAGGGATGATCATTTTTTCTTGCTACGACGATATCATTAATTTAAGGTATTAAGTTAACTGGCTGAAGCATTGCGTGGAGAAGCACATAAATAACCGGGAAAATTGTTCAAAATTTGGGGTTCGTACATAAATATTGAGATGTTTGCCTAATACGCGCCGCACAGTATTATGGACAAAGTGTTGAAAATAATGAGGAGAAATGACGATAAAATATAACAAATTGGGGAAAGATAAATCACATGAGAGGGGGTAGGTTTCAAGATTTATGCGGAAAAGCGAAACCTGTTGTAACCGTTTATCATTGAGCTGCTTTTGCTTAAGCGCTGCGACATCATTAGCAGGACTTTGGTAGATAGGCATTAAGAACCCGAATATATCAGGACTAAAGACGCTTCGTTTTGTGACACAAAGACGTCTCCGAATATATAAGATTTAATCTCTACAACCTGCATACGAACGCCTTGAGAATTTATCCCACCTTAATCCCTGTTCAGCGCGAAGAAGGACTACAGACGCCGTTAGGGGTAATTTTTAATTTTTGCTTAAAAAACATCTGCGGAGATTCACATACTTGATCCAACCACGTAAGCCGTTTAACAAAAATGAATGGTTTTGCTCAATGAAAAAACTTTGTTTCCAGAAGCAAATTTTTATATATTTGATTTCCTACATTTCTGAAAAATATTATATTACCTTCACCATTTTTCTCTTACGGGATGATATTTCAAGAGCATATTCCTTTTGTTGCTTACCAAATATGCATTCAGATAGGAGCATTATGTGCACCCGGAATAAACGCGCTCACAGTTGGCGTTAGAGAAATGCCAGAGTTTTATTTTTGCAAAAGAAAGCTCGAATCTCATTCTCCGTGAAATTTCATCTTTAAGATCATAGAAGAGGTTGGAAAAATAATAAACACACTCTAGGGTTATACATTATATTTTAAATATTTATTTTTTAATCCCCGAATTTATTAAAGGCACCATTTACGAATCTGACGAAGAATCATACACTGCATATATGCGGAACTTCAAAATACACTTCCAAATCTATTAAAGACACGACACCAAAGATCAAAATTTGATATTAATAGCTTAGACGTACACTTAAACTTTAGAGTAGCAGTTCTTAAACACCCATCTTCCTTGTCTCCACACCTTCCCGATTTTTTCAGATTTATTTGAACACTCGACCATATCATTCTTAAAGATTTTTTCATTAACATAAATAAAAAGTATTAGTAAAGTCTAATAAATCCAAAACAGAACAATGACTATTAAAAATCGATTTTAATTTATACGACAGTTTACAATTTCCTTCCTTTCAGCTGCACAAGTCCAAACGTATTGCATCCTTGCTAGCCTTTTTTATTCATTCTATCATCCATCAAATCATCCCGATTTATGTCGATTGAGCGATCAATGCTTCGCCGTACATGTCCATGACCTCCTGGTTAGATTTTCTCTATTCGCCCCCAGATCAGAATTTTTTCTCAAAGTTATTTATGTATCCATGGAAAAATATCATAGTATAGATAATGCGATATTGACACGTTGAGCCATTTATTTCATCTTACCGTGTGCTTCTTAAAAGCGTTACAGCTTCGAACTTACCCACAAGCCAGCTTATACATACTAATAGCCGTGAATACTCTTGCAAAACCATCACCATTAAATCGTAAACGAATATAAAATTTAATATTGAAATGATTATAGCCTCGGAATAATAAAATATATATTTGCTATAATAGTAGACCTCTATTGTAGTGGTTCTGTTTTAAATATAAAAATGTTTCGCTCTTTATAAATAATTAGAGTATTCCTGTAATACTGCGGTCGTATAAGAAATAAATTGTGTCATCCAGGTTTGTAATCACGGGATAAATTACCTATTTGTGTGTTCGGCGGTGACGATAACAATTTGCCGGCGACCACCGAATTTTACGCGATTTTTTAATTGCATGATAATACATAAAAACGAGTATATATTGTGCAACTCGTATATTTTTTACTGTATATATTTACGACATGAGACTTATAAGGGTCCACTAACTTCTTTATTTATAACGTCTAGTGCACATCTCGTAAAATTCTTCTTAGAGCGAGTGCCTTTTTCATATACTTATACAATTCCATATCATTTTATTACTCAATATACCTCCCACCGTCATTTTCTCTTATGACATCCCTTGCCATCGTTTATTAAAGAGTTTTTCCTTGCACTTAATGTGGAATTTAATGTGCTTGGATGGGATCATTCGCTGTCATTTCAAGTCGTTTATTTCTAAACAAAATGCTCTTATCGTTGCTGTTGTTATATCTTTTCAAGGTACACAGACATATTATATGATACGAGAATGAATCTATAGGGTTAATATACTAATTTAATTTAACAGTGAATCTTAAATAAGCAATCGATTTTATGAATATAATTAACAAATATAAAAAAATGTGGTCGTCGCCCATATCAATTAGCAGCTGTACGTTTAATGTTTTCTTACTCTTTATACGAGTCCAGATGGATTATATTATTCCAGAGATTTACTTGGGGTCGATGATACATTTCTCTGTCTTAAAATTATTAAATTAAATATTTAAATTTAAAAAATGATAAATCTTAAGCCAAATGACCTGTAGGTAGTCCCGCGTTAAACGGTTGGACTCGTAACATGTCGCGAAAAATCATGTCAAAATGGTTGGTAATGGTCCTATAAAATGGATCCTTAAAAGCCACCCCAATCAATCAAAATGACATAATTACATATAAGCCAGTAAAACTGAAAAACAGTTTACAAAAAAATTGTAACTTTATAATAATTAAAAGTAGACTGTAAACTGTTAAGTAAGTTAATATTTCTTCTCTAGATAACTTTTTATTCAGCTACTACTAATAAGAGGGATCTAGCTGCGGAAAGGATGTCCTCCCGCAGCCAAGGTCAACCGCCGATTCTTGCAACTCCCGTCACATTGCACATAAAGAGAGACAGAAGATGTCGTTGTTAATCTGACGAATTATATTCACCCAGATCAACTGTGGATCAAGAGCTATTGCATGAATATTTTAAATCGCCCACTCTATGGTTCAATTATTAGTATTATGATTTTTGTATGCATACAACATACAGCATTATAGAAAAAAATGTTAAGAAGTTGGCATAGAAAAAAAGTTTGAAGCCTCTGTTTGAAATCAATCTTTCATGTCGAATGAATTTTTTCATGCATTCATTAATTAATACATTTAGTAAGTTGGTGTGAAGTGAAAATTCAAAAAGATCTTTCTTGTGAAATATGAAATAAAATTGTAATATACGTATTATAAAAAAAAATCAATGTAGTCTAATTCAGTCTTCTTAAATTAATACATAAATATGCTCTTGGAAAATGGATAAAGATTTATCTCAATAATAAAATAAATAAAAAGGATAGAGATCATCTCGAATACGTGGAATTTAACAAGTAGTATCTTTACAATTATGATGTCCAAAAAAAAAGAAAAAAGATCTTAGGTATGGGATATATAAGAAAAATATTTAATTCACAAGAATGAAATAAGATATGTTTGAAATAACAACAACATATTGTTATCCCTCAGGGAAGTCACAGAGAAAAATCAAAGAACATGTGGTATTGGACTTAGTCAAAGGTTAGATAGGCAACAAAATTAGATTTAATATTTGTTACTTTCCATCAGAAATCCTTACGAAAAACACTGACAATTGATATAATTCGGAAAACAACTCGGATATAATAAAGATAAAACCCATAGAATAAGTTTTTAATCTAAGATAATTGAGCAATGAAGACCGTATGATGGCGTTAAGTCTAGTGATGAATAATCTGTACGCTCAAATAGAAATCATTCAAAATTCATTCATTCAAAAATAGAAATCGATTTCTATTAAAGTAAAACTAATCACTTTATTTCGCATTAGTTGCTTAATTTTTTAATTATGAACATTTTCTTATCCAAACTGAGAACAATATTAACTTTCAAGCTATGTAGATGATATCCAATTAAAATTACTTTCGTTGCAATTACTGATTTGTTACAATAACTACATCAAATACATTGACATTACATCATCATATTGATTGTACCAAATAAAGCATGTTCATTAATTATATTTTTTGAAATCGTATTGTACAAAAATATGTCCCAATTCTTAAACCATGTTTGATCAAAACTGGTATTTTGGAATAGATTCAGTTTCGGTTTTAAGCTCTGAATTAAACTAATCTAATTTGAGCCATACATGAGGTAGTGGATAAAGATATTTAAAAATATTCCAAGGAGATCGCATCTGTCCATCAAGGGATACGTACTATTTTGTTGCAAAACAAAATTAAATTAAGTAAGTAATGTTTTTAGCATTCATGCAATGGTCAGTCCTTTTACGACACATCGGTGGCTAAATCCCAATTCACAGAGTTTAGACCTACGAGTCCCATTCAATTTGGACTGTTAGTTTTACACATGTCATCTAATGAATTGATATTTGGGGTTGGACCACAGAGCCGGAACATCCTCCACGCTCGGGGTGTATCTCCACGTACAAAAGTGAGCGATTGCACCGCTGCGGATTGAATCAATACGAAGCACCCGAGCCATGAGAAGATACTTATTCATCTCGTGTGATATATTTTTCTAACGCTATATGTGGCCTGGTCGAGGATTTTATATTAAAATGATAGTGGTTCGCTTGAAACTGCCGCCGTGCCGGCTCCTGCATTATTCAGGTCTTCTGGATTGCCGCCGGAAAAACAGTTTCGCTCCCAACATCCATGTGTACCTTTGTACATGAGAAACTTCCCCACTTGTATGTGTGTAAATATGTTCCCGTGTTTACTCTGTTTCTGGAGTGTTGGATCTAAATTTAAAGTCGACACTGTGTGGAGACAACCATCTGACCATTTGTAGCGACCGAATGTGCAAATTGTGTATTTCACTTTACTAACATAATAATCCTCCTCCCAAAATAGAGCCCTGTAATCATGTATAATAATAACACATATTATATACAAACGTTGCAAAAATATATTTTTCCACTTTATAAATAATGGATAATTATGCTATCGGCTTACATTATATTTTTATAAATATAGCCACAGCCAATTTACGGCATCCTTAAATTTTCACTATATGGAAGATTTTAGTTTCAGCTTCAAGAGAGTATTAAAAATGGATCAAAATCAGGTTGAAAAATACTAACGCTTTAATAGAGAACAATTATCAAATCAGATATTAAAAACAAACATTTACAAGATATTAGCTCAAATTTGTTTGAGCCATCGATTCAGATTTGGTCTAAATTCCTGAATCTGATAAAATAAATCCCGAAGTGCTTATTAAAGTGGTGAAAATTGGAATGAAACCGATTAGAAAATATCGGTTTTTTGGTTCGGTAAACGTCTTATGCGAAATAGAGTTTGAATGATTTTTGTCTTGATATAATACCTGGAATTTACCATTCTTATGGAGAATTATTTTGTTTGTATTCATGTGATAATATTGAAATATTTACTCTTGTTTTCATCCTGCTGATAGTCCTGTTAAATAAATTATTCAGATATTATTATTATCAAACCGAATTCCAATTTTTAATCTTAAATCATTATTATATATCTTGTTTAGCTTATCTCTATATATTTGCTATGTACCCAGACTGGGACTCTCAGATTTAAATTTGTTTTCGAATGTGAAACCCTTTGTTGAAATGTTTTGATATCATAAAAAAGCTCTTAGACTCTAATATTAGATAAAACGGAAAGAAATGTCATTTTTTGTTATTTGGCGAATAAAAATGCTTGCTACGTATGGTCTTGCATTATCATGCTGCAATATTCTTCTTTGGTTTCTTAACTAGCACTGATCGCTTTTTGAGCATTTCCGCTTTTAATCTATCTAATTGTGCATAGTATAGCTCTGCTGTGATAGTTTGGCCAGGTTTTAATAATTTGTAGTGAATAATCCCAAAAAAAATTCACCAAACCCAAAGGAGGACTTTTTTCAAGGATAATAACGTTTGAGGGGTAGACACAGGTACTTGATTTGAAGAAAGCCATTGTTTTTTCTTCTCGGGCTGGTGGTGATTTTGGTTTATTTTTCAAATCTCTGTCGTCACTTTTGAATTTTTTGAACCATCTATGGCATTATCGACTATTCAATATGTTGCTATATGTATCATAAATGCTCTGGGTAGCTTATTTTGCTTTTAATCCTTTATCGAATAAAAACAGTAAACAAGATTTCAAATGGGTCTCATCAATTTCTGGCTTGGACATTTTCACTATGGCTTAAAAAAATATAAAAATATTTGAAAAAGTAAGACAAATAACAGAGCAATATTCACTCGATAGCAACCCGAGGCAAACTGACGGCAAAGAATCAACCAAAAAAATCTAATACGTTTGAAACATATTATATATAATAGAAGGATGAAAAATGTACGGTTATAAATATATTCAAAATTTCAAATTTTTATCTATCTACAAGAAAAAGCGATATTAATACATAAGCACAGACTTAAATTATTATTCCTATTTGAATATATCTTGATTTGATTTAATTTATGGGACAATTATTGATAATTCCCAGACATTACAAAAATATTATTCAACAAGATCGAAGAAGCTTTTTCATGATAGTTAATTTACGAGAAGAAAAAAATCTTGGAAATAATCGTTTTAGAAGCAATTATGTATATAATTGAATCTAAATGAAGTATTTCTCAAAGGTAGCGATACAAGCGACATTTAGATAAATTTAGCAATATAATATTATATCGACCTTCAAACTTTCAGCGATTCAAAGTTTATACAAGGGCTTCTTATGTTTCATCAAACGGAAGCTTTTATTAATGTTTTAGAGAGATGCCAATAAAAATTAGGCACAAATCTCAATAAAAGAGATGTTCAACGATTCCATATTGATTGGGACACGATAGTAATCTATTGTTATCGACAAAACTTTATTATATAAGAGAGTTTGCTAAGCGTAAGGACGTAAGCGTTTCCTCAGTCAAAAGATTTAGTATAAATAAATTCTACTTAATACGGAATTCGTAATTGAACTTACTTTGGCGAGATAAGATAAATAGTTTTATCACCAGAGAGGCCACAGGATAATAGATGGCTTAAGTTTTAGAAAGACTCGTAGTCGAAATAAACAGGCCCGCCCTGGGCAAGAAGCCATGGAAAACTCGACCAGGTACTTCAAACTATCAGCATAAATATGCAATCTTACTGGAGACTTGACAAATTGTTCAAAATGGCAGGGTGGAATAAGATGGCCGTATGAAATCGGATCGATCCATAAATATCATATATTATTTTGAAAAAAATGCTTTACTTTTATTTTGATCCTTTAATACTCTTCAACGAATTTTCTTAAAGTATGTTGATTACATTGAATTGATTCTATCAAAAATGAGAACAATATTGTTTATGAAGTATGTATATCACTGAAATTGTTACTGTATTTAAACAATGAAGTCATCATGATTGGTAATATCAAGAGAATAAGAAAATATTACAGAATATAAATGTATAAAACCATATAAATGGTTCATTAATAAATATATTATGTATTACAAAATTCATCTTGATTCCGATTGAATATCATACATGGTCCATAGCTGACACCTTAACGACATCAGAAGTTTCCCAAGGGTTTTGTTTGATTAAAAGCAACAATATAGCAAACAATTACCAAATACATCATTCTTGGTAAATTTGTAACTAAAATAACATACTGATTTGTTCATAACAGAATTATTACATATTCCTAAAATCAAATTTCCACAATATATGGACTTGTATATTTTTGGTAACGCCGCATACAAACTTTGTAATAATGAAAGACCTATCATACTTTAACTCATTTCGTTTCAAAATTTCACACGTGCCCCACTTTAAAAAGCAAATATTTTAACTTTGCACAATGTCGGTAAGATAATATGGAAATTTATCGCGCAGATAATTTCGCTTGAAAAATAACAATTTACTTTCGTATGAAAATTCTACATGAACAGCCGCTTTCGACGACTACATTTCAGGACAGTATAATATCATGTACATCCTTTTGGTGAATCCAGGAAAACGTAAAATTTACCCGATTACATATAAAGTTGGTGATTTGGGAAATTTGTTAAGGGATAAGCATGCAAGAAAAACTACAAAACCTTCGAAACAATTTAATTTTAAATAATTGTTCGTTTAAAGGCTGAATTTATGAACAATCAAAAAGCAGAATCAAATTAGTATTTGAATATATTAATACTACCGATGAATTTTAATCTAAATTTGTACTAGGAATAAGAATCACCAGCTAAATTATTATCAATATCACTCTATTGAGGCTGTTCAGCTACTTAAAAATTCATATATCAAGTATTATTTTTGCAATACACTTATATAAATAATACCTGTAATTAAGTGTCTATGATGTTAAAAATCAGCAAAGTTTCAAGACTGGTTATAAAGAAACAAAAAGTTGTTCAGATCAAATTCGTATTCCTGGCTTTATTTTGGCATAACAATAGCCTCCATGTCGACCAATTTTTAAACTTAAATGATGTATAGTTAACGACTGTATTTTTCATACTCGTCGTTTTTCATAGTCGGTGGATCCATTCGCTGTCGGATTGTGGAAGATTCAATAAGGAAGAAAGAGATAATCAGAAGATGATGTAAAGTATCTTGTATTGGTTGACACCGTTTTTTTCGCGTATAAAGAGATTGTCAGTTACGAGACTGTTGGGGGGTCTGTGGAAAAAATCATGCTTTCCGATTTTTCACTATTAGCTAACGTTCTTCTTTCCTAAGCGTTAAAACTGCTGTTTCCCTTGCGATATGTATCTGCAATGATCAACAGTGGATTTACGTCGGGATGTTTTAGCTCCACACTATAAATACAAGATTAGATTTTAACTAAAAATGAAGAGTATTTCGAAATATTCCAATCGTGATATATTCAACACCTAAATCCATCATGTACGTCCATGGAGCCCATACTTAACCGTTTTGGGGAAACTTAATAAATACATGGCTTTAATGCCATAAGTTTTTTAAATATTTTTATTTAATTTTAAATAGATCGAGGTAATCCTGAGTATGGAGTCAGATTTGTGGACTTTTTTTCAATTTTACTCTTATAATTATTTCACGGAAAACTCTGATGAGTTAGCTGTGTGTTACATAATACTAAGCTTTTAAAAACAATTATTTTTCAGTAATTTAATGCGTAATCCCAGGGCGGTGTTTGTTCAAAAAATATGTGAACATAATGGATTACAATATGCCCACTCGTCGAGATAAAATCGCAAAAAACACAACAAAGACAGGCATTGCTGTGGAAAAAATTTGCTTGCTGATAAAATTTATGACATTCAACTTGTTAACAATGCTACATGCATCCCCCTCGTCTATTTAATTTTTTCAAGTTTGATATTCGACAATAAATCAGGCGTGAAGATTAAAGTACTCCCCATGGAGGCTTTGATGAAACAATCCTTTCTGGAACGAACTCTGTCTGTATTTGTTGTTCGCGATAAAATGAGTTATGGTACAGCGACAAATGTTTATATATCATTAGACCAAATTGGGAAGGAATGGCTGAAAGCATTCCCGGGCAAAAATATGTACCTACGTCCCTGTAAAATAATGTTATAAAGTCGGAAGTCAAGATAACTCTGCGTTATGAGTTTAAAAGTTTCCTTATGTTCTCTACAGAGCCTTTGTTTTGAAAAAAAAACTACGGAATTACATTTTTATGTCCCACAAAACATTTTCGCGCACTACGATTTCCATCTGTGTTGCTATGAAAATGTTCTCGCAATACAATTAATTCAATTTTGGGCATTTACGTAATGTACTATGAATCGCTTGAAAAAATTGCTTTAACAAAGCATTCGTTTTTGGTCGGAAATGTACTCCATAGGAAAAATGGAGGTTGAAAAATCAATTTCTTGTCAATCTCTCGATAAATTCATAGTCATACTTCTTATTTACAATTTACAATGTTAGCTTGAAAAAATAGATTTAAATTCCTTTTTAGGGATGACACAAATATATGTAAATGTCATCATCATTTTCATCCCACAAGAATCTATATCTATATCAATCTGTTTGCTGGCTTAAGAACTATAATGATTTTTACAAATGAATTATTAGTTTTCAAATTTAATACGCGACACTTTACGGCATCGACTGGAATGTGTTATAATACTTATTTTCAAGAAGAAATTGTTGAATTCGAAGGATGTGATAGACTGTCTTAAATATTTGTATGCCTTCAATCACCCCATGATTAATTGCCACCATTGGGGCACATGTGGCCCATGTTGAAACTTATATTTCTTCCTAGTGAAATGTCTACAATAATAATAAATATTTGTGAATGTATATGCATATGTATAAAAGACAATTGCATTGATGAATTTAATCCTTTGCAATCATTAAAAAAAATACTAACAAGTCCTTATTTATTTACAATTTTAAGAAAATAATATTTCACATTTTATAATAATTATTATAGCTAAATAGACATTTATTTCTGTTGTAAACTTTTTGATCAATTCTTTGGTGAGAACGTGTTTCAATACGTTAAATGTCAATCTGATTCCTTCTCCTCATTTCCCTTGTTATTTCTATAAGACTATATGATACAGACGAGATGGGTGTTACCCCTTCCTGTGAATGGATATTGAAGTGAGATAATTCTGCAGTAGACTGTTTATGGCTGCACTATGATGATGATGGTATTTACATATAGATATATTTTTTATTTTGCATGTTACCAAATTTGCCTGTTATGCCTTTTTGATTTTTTTTCTGATTAAATTTGCAAAATTTAGTGTAGCACTCAAAAGGTTAAAATCTATGCTTAATATAAATATATTCATTTACACTCAATATAGAACCCATCAAAATAACAACAATAAAAAGGGTGAGACAGCAGATCAGTGAGAGTAAAACGTTTTCGATCGACCCCAATTTAAGGGTATTAATTAGCGTGATCAATGCATTCAATATTCCAAATTTATGAGCTTTTGTATAAAATTAAAATCAATTATCGGCTCTTTAATAATTGGGTTCATTCATTTATTTCACTTCTCACCTTTTTGGTCCTAAATTATGGCTTTTTGGGGTCTTAAGGAGGGAAACCATTTTAGACAGTTCGAAAAATCTATTTTTTATTTATTTATAAACTATTAGTAAAACTATTCAAGAATTTGGTTTCAAAGCTTCACAATGAAATTCAGATTTTTTCCGATGTTATGTGCAATGGATAGTGAACACAAATCAGTGCTGGAGAACGCAACACGTAGTACGGAGTGGCCGCACAGTAGACCCTTCCTCACTACTTAGTTCTATATCCCTTTCTTTCTACAATAACGACAAGAAAAAAAAATAGGAGAAGAAGGAGAAAGTAACAAATATAAATATTTTTAAAGTTTCAAGCTTATCATAGCTGAATAAAACATGAGGATTTAAATCTAAAGGGTGCTTTTAGAGATGGAATTGGATGTTTAATTTCATACAAAATAAACAAATACTTATGGATTGGCTCTATATAACACCATTTGGATGTACTTTTTAAGAGCCTACACATTTTATACAACCAATTTTTTTGTCAATTCAAACTTAACTCCAGTAATACCTTAATGCGGCAGAAGTATAACGATCGTTTGATTACATGATTAGGGAAAATTCCCGGCGCGCTTTCGCATAAAACTTAATTGATAGCCACCATTACGGCAAAAAGAAAAAATATAAAAAAACAGTCCCATGCATTTGGGAGGCCGAACAGATGTCAAAATAAAAAATTCAAATTGTCGGCCCCGGTGCTAATTAGGTTGGGATTCTGCAGATGGCGTCATCAATTAATTATCCGGCTTCGTATAACTACCCTTGCATGTTTATTTGTAAATCAGTATGATACTGTGCAATTATATGATGTCAAGTATTAATGAATAAGCTTTGTTAAATGATTCCACGAAGACATCGTGAAATGTAAACCCGAATTCATTCGGAGATCTTATAAAATTATGGCATGCATTAAAAAAATATATATAAACTTCATTAAAACTACTTTTGTATAATCGATTTTATTAAAAATAATTTAAAAACATAGATCAGCATTCAACAAACTACGATACGAGATATAGTCCTTCAAAGTTTTTCATTCGGTCCCTTACTTTTATATATAAATATAATATTATATTTATAAGAAATATTTATTTTAAAAATATTTATCCTTTTGTTTATCATGGGAAAAAATACAATACAATTCAAGGAAATTTGTGAAAGAAAAAAAAAGGGAGAAGTTAAGGGGGTATTCCATAATTTTTTTCCCTGAAACTATTGCATATAATTAAACGAATGTGTTTTTATCTTATAGGTATGTTCAAAGAGAAGAAAAAAAAATTGATGATCAAAAATATTTATAAACAAAAAAATCATTCATAAATTGGCTTAAAAATGTCTTGTGTTTCTTTATCAAAAGCTGGTGGGTGGGAAAATGGAGATGTTTTTGCCTTTTGCGTTTTTTTGAGTTGCGTGAGCTGTTTTTTAGCTTAGTACGGAGCAGGGACTACAATTATTCGTCATTATCAGCTATCCGAATATCAAATAGTAAAATTGGTCACTATTCGAATATATTCGGATATCCGAATAGTTTTTAAAGAATGAAAATAACAAACATTACCATTGTAAACGAACGTATTTTTATCATTTATTGAAACTTTAAAATTCATATTTTAAATATAACAGAGCATTAAATGTTTGTTGTTTGTTCTTAATTTAGTTTTAGTTTGTCCTGCCTTTGAAAATGCTCATTCAGTAGCTGTTTACGTTGGTTTTATTGTTAGAAGTGTATTAAACAACACGTCCAACTTTTCTGCCCTTCTATATTGATCTAAATATTTGAAATATTTTTTCAGGTTATTTGTATTGTCATATTTCTTCGTTTTCGTGAAAAACAACATTGAATTTTGCATTTCATGATGCAATTTTGAAATCGAAAGAGAATGCTAGCTAGAATGAATAGCTAATACCCTAGTATTCGTGTGATCTTTCGTCGATTTTGTAAAATATTATACTAACACTTTGACGTACACAGCCGTCAAATCCCGTCATGCATCAGCAGATAATACTTGCTTATTGCGCCAGATAAGTCTATGTATACCGTTTTCATGGACACTTCAAATCTTATCTCACATCGATGAAACTCGTCAAAACGTAAACAACCATAAGCGGGTCAAACCGTGCAAAAATTATTACGAATACTATTCGGATATTTTCTCAAATATCCGAATATGGAATAGCCCTAAAACAGCCGAATATATCCGGATATCGAATATCCGGATTGGAATCCCTAGTATGGAGCAGCTTCAAGTAGATTTAAAAAAAATTTAGTATCTCCATCGCCGATGTAATAAGCATATTTTATGTTGTGGTTTTTTATTGATCATTGAAACATTTCAATAATGCCATCTATCTCCATCTTACCAACACTACCATGGTAATTTGCATGACATTCTGGCTCATGAGTTTCGTACAAAGCATCATATTCATCTGTGGTTTTCCTCTCGAAGATTGATTTTAAAAAAATATTTCAGGGAGCTTTTGCAGAGAGACTAAGGGAAATTCAAAAATATTGAAATTATAATATATGAATGAATCAGATTATTCATTCTCTGAATCGTTTTGATTAACATGCTTAATAAATGTTCATCATGTTGCAGATACTCATAGTCCACTATAGGGCCTCTTCAATATTCATTTATAGAAAAGAATTGCATCCATCCCGTTAATATCATACATTCATTTCCTCATGCGATCTATATTGAAGGCAGCATGATCTATAAGCGAATTACCTTGTTGAGAATATTGAAGGACGCTTTCGTGATCATCTCAAGTATGAGTGAATTGTAAAAACTGAACATTTAATTGTTATAGCTTTGTGCATATATGAATTACACTATGTTAAAAATGTAACCGACGTTTATTTAGTTTATCCGTATGTAAATGTCAAATTGTGTCAGTTCCAAAGGCAAAGTTTGCTTTCTGCATTAAAAGGTATTCAGTTTCAGACCGAAAAGGCACGTAACGTTGAAACTTACTCTGTAGAATGATGAGCTCTCTACGTTGAAGTTATTAATTATTACCAAGAAGAATGTCTCCGTCTTTCCAGAAACGTGTTTAAGCGTTGAGGAGTTTCACAGGGGTATCAATGGAGATACTGGAGGAGTGCAGTTTTGCAGAGCGAACAATAGCGTTCATGAATTGTTAGGTAATTTATAATCTTGGAAAGTTTTCTTTCATTCAAATACTTCAATCTATCGCAACTTGAGCGTCGTCCTCTTCAATCCAGCGTGATAAATTCATTCATAAGGACAACTTAAAGTTACAGGGGAGAAAATTTTGCCATATTTTGTAAATAAACGCCAACCTATGTGTAATTAAACAGTATTAAATTGAGCCTTCAACGAGGCCAAAGTATTAACGTTTGTTTACGTCCCCTGTAAGGACATGTTTTTCCTCGGAAATGTATAAAGGCGACGAAAGACACATTTTTATGTAACCTGGGCGTACATTTTATTGCTCAACTTTATGGCCTAATAAAATGTTTTTTTTTATTTATATATATTTTGTAGGACCTGCCATCGAATGATTACAACAAAATCACTCGTATAAATTCACAAATCTATGTTAGTTTAAGTGGGCCTCCTTCCTAGGATAAAATTCACCTGTTTCAACCTTAAAAATCCTATTATTCTACGTATTGGAACCGTAACGTAGTTTTTCTTCAATGCAAAAGACTTTGCTTTTTAAATAGAATATATTTTTATAAAGGGATACAATTTATCAACTTAGCTTAGCCTCGCCTATTTTATTATATATTACACAAGCACAGTTTCATCGTTTAAAAAAACAATGCATAAAATCAACTTTTCCTAGGACCATGCGAGAGTATCACGCATTTTTTATATTATTTTATCGAGTGTTAAAGAAAGAAAAACAACACTATAGAAATTAAAGACGTATTATAATTAAATAGTATCAATTAATATTGTTATATTGAAAAGACCTGTGAGAACATAAATATAGCCCACTTCTTTAAAAATAGTTGGAAAAAGGAATGGGTTTGTCAACGCGAATAAAATGGCTTTCTTCGGATAAAGTACCTGTTGCCATTTTTCACTCATTGTTTGCGTTGAAATAGTTTTTTATAGTTCGGTTGGCTTAAAAAAATCTGATTGATTATTAGAAAAGAATAATGTCGTTGTATTTATAAAATGATCAATATAAAGCATTTTTTATTAAATTTAAAAAAAAAATTCTATCGTATTGAAGCAAAGTATTTTTATATCAAGTAGTTTGATTTGAAAAAAAAATATTTAAAGGCCTTATAACGGACGTTTTACATTGTTTTATTTCTGAAAGAACTTTTGAACAAAAAAATTGAAAAATTGAATGGTAATGTAACATTGAGGCGGGGGCGCTCTAGGGGGCAGAGTCCCCGGGTGGTTCCCCGTCCCCACGTGCTCGTCGAGATGGCCACGCTAGAGCATGGATCTGTTCTTCTATTGGGTCGTGATGTTGCTGGGGAACGAATGGGTGGAAAGAGAGATCTGGCTGTAAGAAGGACGACTTCCCACAGCCAAGGCTAAACGACGAATCTCCCGATTCCCGCCTCTTGCGCGTCACTACCCAACCGGCAACGATGTATATTTCCGCAGGGCCACAAGAGATGGCGCTGTTAAAATAACACATTTCACCTAAAGAGAGATGGAAGATGTCGCTGTTAACAGCGCCACTACATGGGGATGGTAAATCGCCCATGAAACAAGATTATTCCCAATCCGTATGTTCATATTGTTAATTTTTTAAATATATACAATTATTTCTAAAATGCTCGGAATAAAAATATTTACAGGATTCATATAAAGGGCACAATTATCTCAAAATAAAATCAATGTGGCTCAAATCATGATCCGAGCGGGTGTTTGCATTTTAACAGCTATTCACTGATTGAAATTATTTTTAGATTCTCATTTAACGAAGCATGGCTATTTTGCTGTATTATCATAAAAATAGTATAGGTTTTAAAAAACATATTTAATTATGAAATGTGTTCGAAATATAAGTTGCGAAATTATAAACAGCATATTATTTGAAAAAAAAACGTTAATATCTCAAGCTTAAAAAATGAAGTCCTCTACAAATTTGCAAAGTATTTAATTGTCTAAAGGATGTATAGAATTTTGATGTGTGTAATAAATGTTTATTCGAGAAGATTTATTTGCGTTTCTAAAATGAATAGCAGACGTGACACACTTTAAGAAACAAAAAAAATCATAGTTGATAAATTTTAAAGCAAATTAAGAGGCAAATCGCAGAAAGGATTTTTTCACCGTGTTAATTTTTAGGGTTCAACATTTTCTTTTCTCGGCGGCGAATGCTTTTAAATATAATCATCGACCGTTGAAAATAAGGCTGGATATAGTCCTGATACGAGGCTTGAGGGTTTGCGAAAATAAAAGAATTTTGCACCCCGAAGTATGACGTCGAGATTTCTCCCTCGGCTTCCGTTCTTTTTTCAGTGCGAAGTAATGGGCAGAAAAAGGGAAAATGACGTTATCACCAGGTAAAGACCAAATTTCTCCACGGGAAAGATTTTTAATTGTGTGAAGCCTGTAAAATATTTAAGCATCGTTATAAGGTAAGCGAATAAAATGTTCCGAAATTAAATTGGAACAATTCTCCATATTAAATTTGGGCGGGCTAATCTCGGAAAAACTGTGAGATTTTCGTCTCCCGAAATGAACTAATGAGACATTAAAAAGGCAAGCTTATTAATGTCACAACGATTAAATTGAAAACAAAGAATGCATTCATTATTAACTCATTTTTGTAGGATATTTCTTATACGTTATTTGGCACTTAATGCATAAGAAATATGTAGCACTTTTCCAAAATAAATAAAAAATGGCAAATCTTTCAGCTGATTTTGTGCAAAATACTATTTTTCCGGTAAGCCTTTTATGGAAGATAAAATTAATTGAATAGTGACTCGAAGCATTATCTAGGTACTCGCTGAAAACTTATCGTAGATTCAGAACTTTCAAGAACTGTTAACATCACAAACTCTTTGAGCTTATATTACATTAATCTATTTGCATCATTAAAGAAGGATGCAAAATTAATAATTAGCTTTGAACTTTATGAAAAAACATAATTTATAGAAAAATATGGATACTCTGAATGGAATGGAGTTTTAAAATCGTACGCCATTAATTCCAATAATCTTTTTATGCATATTTATCTATCTATATATTTATATTTATAAATAGATATGTGTCGAGCTGTCCGCTTGTCTGTCTGTCCGATCCGGTCTTGCTAAGGCAAACAAAGTTTTCTAAAAGCGAATACCCGCCAAGCAAAGCAATGCCTTGGAGCTAATTTCACACATAACAAATCAATCAATAGCGAAATAAACTCCAGGATTCAACACGATATGAGGTGCTATCTTGCCTGAAAAATATATTAGGGAAGAAATCAGTACCGACAAATATGAATATCAAAATTTAAAAAACATTAACAATTTACAATTCGGGTGTTCCGCGCTAAGCTTCGCCTAAAGTGCGGGAGATTTCCTAATAAATTCACGAAACTCTACTTCTTTCGTAAAATTGATGTAATTCTTAAATCAGATAATACATTGAAACGAAATTTTAGTGGTGCCTACAAAAGACCTGATTGCATCGATATATTTAAACAAAACAGTGGATTTCAATGGGTGGTACGTGTATCAGCGTGATGAAATGCAAAATGTAACTTTTTGATAGGAATTTTATAAAAAGCATTTGTTAAATGACAGGTAAACATATGAACAAACATAAGGACAACTTTCGGTTAGTTCTTCGTTCTATATAAAAATTATATTTGAATTGTGTATTTTAATACTGAAAATTGGAGTGTCTATTATTCTTCTCCTAGATGTAAATCCATCACATGTAGCAAGAGTACCGGACTTTTTGATCAACGAAGAACAGAAAAACGCAGGGTATGTGTGCATGCTTCTTGCATGGATAGCTGTATATGAGCTGCTCATGCCCAAATCATTTATTACCAGACGGTACGCATCATACGGAAAAGTATTGTGAATCTAAAAACATTTCATTAGCACGGCATAAGCATACTCTTTGGGACAAATATGACAACAACATGGGGAGCCTCCTCTGACCCGAGCTGTGTGATTGATTCCACTATTCAGGAGCATGTTAGCCCGTTCATAAAATGCAAAACATGGAACAAAACCGTGAAATTAAAATTCCATGTTTGCAAGAACACGCTCCTTCTCCACTTTTTGCGTGGAGATGTTTTTAATGTTGTTACACATCCTTCCAGAAATATTTCTTAGCCACGATGTATCCATTTATATAAGAAAAATATCGTTTTTTTCTCGTTATAAATACCAAGTCATTAGGTTGTTTTTTTCATGGCGCGTGGAATAATGGCTGTTAGGAGAAAGTGCTAAAAAGCAGAAAGAAGCACAAGGGTCAAAGAAAGAAATACACTACTGCAAAATGCACCTCAGGAGCGATAAAAATAAATGAGAAGAGGCCAAATAAAGATGAATCACTGCAAGAAATGTTTTCATTGACGATTTTGGGGCGCCGATGTTTTGCCGCCCCATCAAGGGCCGGGGTAACATAAAAAATTTAATCATGAAAATGGCGCAACCCAACTCTGCCCTTAAGTAGAGCAATACTAAGATTATATTAATTAAAGTGAATGAGGGATGGACATTATGGAAGTAAACGCTTTAAAACAAACCATCTGGATTAAGCCGAGATAATATAATTATTTTTAATGTTGCCTTAAGCTTGTTTAACCCCATCGAATGCTTGATGGCAAGTGGACAAGATAGATATAGAGAAAACAATTTATATATATTAAAATAATAAAGAGTTTGTAAAATATTCTTATTTATTTATATAAAATTATTATAAAGAATAAATTAACTTTAACCAAATTACAAAGCCCGTAACTATATTCGATCACTTAAAATTATAGTATGGTTGACGTATTTGTCTAAATGTTTCTAATTCGTTTCGGTTCAGTTGCAAACATTTATATCGGTTCGGTTAAGGTTTTTATACCAGGTAAAATAATGGCTTTCGGTTCAGGTACGGGAGATTCATTTTTAAATTTTCTAAGTTTAGAATATTATGTTCTTTCTTTTATACTAAGCATTCTGTATGATTAAAAATTGTCGAATTTACTCTCCTTAATTATTGATGATTCGTGATTTAACCTAATTAATTTCCATTTATGCTTTTACCTAGGGGTTACGAATTTAAAATTTATGTATAGAAATTTCTTTCTAGAAAATGTATTGAATTTTAGAGTTCCTTTATATGACAAATAAATTATAAATAATAAATTAAAAGTAAAGTATTTAGTACTAGAATTATATAATATTACATACATATTTGACGTTTCCCGGCTGAAATTTCTAGAGTCCCAGTTTGGAGTATATAACACAAGGAAACAAATTTAAATCTGAGAATCATGAAGTAAATATATGGGAAGAGATAAGCCAAACAAAATACATAATGATAAATTAAGATTAAAAACTGAAATATGGGCTGAAAATACGGATGAATTAAGAGTAAAGATTACAGTATTATCAGATGAATGCAATCAAAGAAATTCTGCATATGAATGGTTTAGGTCACATATTATATCAGCACAAAAATCAAATAAACTCTCCTTCGCGTAAGGCATGTAACGTATCGAAAAACGGATATTTTACGATAGCTCCGGTTTTTATTCTGACAAAAAATACGGTTTTGCCAGCTATCGATTTTAGGTTCAGATCTGATATGAAGCCATGCTGATAACAATTATATTGAATTCAAATCTGCAGGAAATGTGATTGACGATCACATTTCAATAAGTATATATATATATACACTATGAAAAATCATGCAGAAGCGGTGCAAGTATCCAAAATTGATTTGGTAGATATTAAATTTTCCCGCCAAATTAACATTAAAACGAAGACTCCCCTTCCCCAAAACGCCATTTCCGGGAGGTTTTAGAATGTCAACAATAATAATAAATTTACATTTGTTTGTCAGTGTATATAAGTTGTAACCAAAGAGTGATCAGTTCCATTTGACTCTGAGGTTTTTGTCCCGCCGTACGCTCATTGTCTTATAAAGTATATCCAAGTTGTGCCAGCTTTATTTGACAACAAACACAATGGGGCTCGGCCCCAACAAAGACCGCATTCTAAAGCCACACACTTACCCACGAAGAAGATCTAAAAATATTTATTTTAACAGACAAACGAACAATGTGCTCGACTTCCATTTTTTTAACTGTTAAATGGAATTAGCTCCGACAGCGGGTCAGAATTTTCTCTCAGACAGTAGCTGACGAGCTTCCGACCAATACACATGGGACTTTATGGCCGACTGTTAACGAAACATAAAAATGGCCAATTTGGTAATAAAAGAAACGAGGGAGAAGAGGAAATTTAATATGCCACCGAATTGATAATTTGATTGCTCTCAATAAAAAATAAGTTAGCTTGCGGGATTCGACCATTGTTCACCTACACACATCAATAGCTGTTCAGACAGACCATTTCTTATTTTTGTATCACATAGTAAAAATTCGATGGAAAATTTAGGAAATAAGGGTTTTTAATTCCATCATTAAGACGTTAACGCAGATAATATAGGATAAAAATTTCCAGGATAGCAAGTAATTTAATAGAAATTGGACATCTTTAACGACTATGGTTTAATATTATTATATGTTTTACGGTTATAAGGGTCTCCTATGTGCTCTTTAACCCTTTGAGTAGTGAGCTAATTTAAAATCTTAGATGCTAAATTTGCTTGTGCGTCACTTATCGTCATACAAATCCATGTATCTGTCAGGATGGCAGCAGCTTGTATGAAGTTTGTACATAAATAAATAAACACTGTCGATAGCACACAATATTCGATAATTTCTTCAAGTAAGCGAAAACAATTCAATTGAAATCTATTCATTATTTCATTCACACATCATTATTAGTCGATAAATTTGGGTTAATGATCTATACAATCGTACGATATACGTAAGATATTCTCTCTATCTCTGTTTCTCTCTAGCGTGCTAAGAATGTAAGAATGCTCTTTTTGAGGTACTGGAATTCGCTCGCAAATAGGCGACCGTACTACTATACAGGTTAAAACAGTCGCCGCTCTCATGTAGATTCGTTTTATATCGAGTCGCGAAAGACGATCGGTGGGTGGTGGTATAAAGGTAGTCGGGTGGTGACGGAAACACTTGTATTATCTATTATTTTTATTTAATGCAAGGGGAGGCTACAACCAAGAGATTATAAACGAGTCTGTGAATACAGAGGAAGACAGACAATTTCCACCCGTCCATGGTTTGTTCAATTGATCGACCCAATATAAACAACGAGATCTTTCATGGACCTGCTATGATTTGGGTCTAAGAGTTTTGTTGAGTCTTATTCGTGCTACATGATTTAGATGGAGAAGAATGAAGCTATAGTTAGGCATGTCCATGGCTTCCAAGTTTGATCTCATGATCTTAATATCTATGATTTGGTATCTATAGGCGCGATAGGGCAAAATGGTTTCAACGAGAAAAAAAAGGTAAAAAAGCCGTAAAGAGAGAAAAAAAACGTTTGTAGTCTCTCTGTTACTATCGCATACATCATAGAAAGTTTACGCGCATGCGCTGTGTCTTCTGTGTCTATAAGTAGAATAAAACTATACGAAGCATTTTTTATATATTACACAAATACAGCTTTATCTATTAGTTATCATTTAGTGAAAAAGTAAATGGAGAAAAGACAAGTACAGCTAGAGTGAAAAGTTTTAGAGAATGAAAGAAAGCAAATAAACCACCAAGAAAAATACTAACTAGTAAATAGGAAACAAGTAGAGATAACGGAGCTATGCAAAAGGCAAAAAATAATAATCGTTTACAAATGGATTAAAAAAGTTTTGAATATAGTTACTTCTAAATGTCTTCAAATTTGCAACCTAATTTGGCTCCTTCATGGATCATGGAGTCAGTTGTTAGCCGGCACGTAGAGTTCCTCGAGCTAAATTGGATATGGGATTGAGTGGCAGCAGACTCATCGAAATATCAGGTAGACCAATGATCTGTGCAATCGTAGGGAAAAATTCAGAACAGACGAAAATGATGGAATACGTTATCGGTGGCTGGGTCGCTCTTATAGGGTCGTGTAAGCCACTTCTGTTTGCTTCGTTCGAAAACATTCCTTCAATGGGAAAGTCTCACTGCTAGCATAGTTAATAGTATCAGATTCTAAAGGTTCGCCATTCTGAAGAATCATACATTCAACTCTTTAATTGTACTTAAATGATGTAACCGTAGATGCCGGATTCGAATGGGTTAAATATTCTCCATGCGCAAAGGTGTTATCAAACGAGCCTTTGTGATATTTGTGGGCGATAGAATTTTATGAGACATGTCGACAGCTGGATCCGATGTTATGAAATAATTTGATGACGTGATATTCCATGGGTAGAAAATCTGGACTCTATCCCTTGAGAAATAAATCGAGATACGTGTGCTTCCATGTTCATCAGTAGTCAAAGCTGCGATGCTCTGCTGCTCCCAAGATAACTAGTTGGGGATGTCCAGGATAAAGTTCTAAATGCCAATTGGATAGAGTCTATGGTTTACTTATTGGAAAGTTTACGTGAGATACAGATTGAAACTGCCCCTAATTAGAGCCATGTTATTCAATAGCCAGCCGGGTCAATTTTTCAAAGGCCCAATTCGGCACGTTCATATACAAGTACCCTTGTAATATAGATCTAAGTAATAAACCACATTTATTTTCTTGTTGCGGGTTTTTTTATTAATATTTTTAAATTAAAAAATAAAAGTGATCCTAAAATCGGATAACAGATGGCGTTGAGAGCCGATTACTATGAAATCAAGTTATTTATTTATTTTCACCTCAATCTAAACAATTAAACCACTCGAATACGTATTTATAAAGCTAATCAGACTAAATATTTTTAATTTTCATATCAATAACTATAATAGATGAACTTATTGCCCGATTATGATTGGATCTTTAGAATCTACTTTCACTATCGATAAAGTGAAAATTATTTTGAATCAAATTTAATCGTCACTGGAACAACAACAAAAGCAAAAAGTGCCAAAAAGAAGAATGTTAAGTTTATCAAGAGTAAATAAAAAGAGCAAAGAACAAACCTTCATTAGTCCTTACAAGATAAATCACGGCACGTCCGGAGGATCACAGTACATCGGACACTTTATCATTTAATGAAAAAGCTTTTTTATTTAAAAAAAATATATTGATAAAGAATTATAAGTGTTTATTTGCATCATTTATGAACATAACAATTTTTACTATCATAGATCATGCACACATGATCTTAATAGATTCGTGGTTTTTAGAAATCAAGGTTTTGAACCGAAAACCAAAAAAACCGTTATTTTGTATTGTCACTCAACTCTGAATAGTATCGTTCATAAATATCATAAACGACATCAATGCTTTTTCTTTTCGGGTAATCTTGCACAACTTGGATTCTTTGTACATCTACCATATTTTGCTTATTATTAACTAAAAGTTCGTCGTCTGAAAATGAAAAAGACACTAATTCTTCCGACAAGCACCATAAATGGTCCAGTATTTTTTTCATGGCAACTTTGGCCATTGTTTGGTTTATATTTTCTAAGGATACCAAGTCGTTTAATAATTGTAAGTCGGTTCTTGGTGCTGAATATCCAACACGGGCTTGAAACGATGAATTGAAAAGACAAATATCTTTCACTGTTTTCATTTCATTTTTCGTAACTTTAAACTGATCCGCCCGCCCAATTTTTTAAAAGTCGAAAAATAAGGACCACCCTATGCTGATATTTAGGAGTCGCATTTGGATGACCAAAGATGTGCATGGAAATAATACTAATTAAAAAGGAAATCCAGCGGCAGATTTGGTCCTTGGCGAAATTAATTTTTGAGGGCCCCTGGACTTCATTATTATGTAGCATAAGGACACAGAGAATAGTCTAGGCTTTTTTCAATTACGAATTCTACATGTCTTTTAGGTAAATCCGCCACGGAAACAGTCCCGTTCAAAACGGGATTTATGATCACTATGTCCACATCATGGGCTATGATGGTCCTTATTTTTTCATGATTTTTTTTTTAAATCAGACGTTTTTCTTAAAACAAGCCCATTTGTACAATAAACACACAGAAAAGGTATTGTGTGTTAATACTGTGATAATAATACCAAAACACTTTCAAGTCTTACACCTTTTTCATCCATGGTGTCGATTAATTTGTTAAGGATCGTTCAGGACAATTTATTTCTAACTGTATGTTGAGTTAAAAATAAATGTTTGAAATTTAAGCACTAGAGCGTCGATCGAAAAGTGGATGACTAAAATTCAATTATTCTCCGGTTGAAAAGTTCATTTTAAAACACAGTGGACCGGCAAATGTTATTATAACGATAAAAAAGGAAAATATGGGCTGTCAAGTCACCAAATATAATTTAAAGTGCAAAGGCGCCTTAGTATGGATTTAGCAACGTTTGTTGTAATGTTGGGCGCCCAATTAGTCGTTGCAACGAGCGGCTTAATCCTATTAAAGCCCAACTCTGTCCGTGCAAATAGTTCTCACTAATATAGGCCAATCTACATTTAAATTTGACTCTTGACACTCTACCTCTACGGGTCATTCTAATATTCACTCATCATATATAGCGTGTTAGCTTTACTACAAATTGAGCTTTTCCACGGAATTAACATATAATTTGGGTGGAACCGTTGTGTTAGGAGAATTTTGGACAATGAAGATTTATACAGCCGATAGACTATGTTACAATTAGGTTACTAAATGATAAATAAAAATGTCGTGGAAAGCGACTAGAATGCACTCGAGTGTCACACTTAAAAACTAACATGATCCAAAATAAGAAAAGTTTAAAGGACCGCGAAAATAAATTAAATTTGTCATAAAAACGTAGATATATTCTGAAACTTGAAATCCCCTATGAATCGCCGTGTAGTATATTTGCTCTTAGTCTTAGTATTTTTGTATAATAAGTGCCTTAATACTGGACATTACAATTGTAAAGTAATAAAGGACAATCCAAACTACGTTTGAGCGTTTAGGCATAGTTAAATTAATGTTTGTGGAAAACGACACAGAGATATTAGCATAAAATATAGGCATTAAATTCAAAATGTCTAGCACAGTGTTTCTCGAACTATGTTCCACGGAAAGTTAAAAGGTTTTCTGTGAAAACGAATTTAATTTTTATTTATTTATAAACCTTTATTCAGATAAATAAATTATTACAAGGTAAAATGGTGTATCAATATACATAATTACATAAAAATAGTTTAAAAATTTAAGTCTTAGATTACTATCTTTATCTTAATTACAAATATTGAGTGTAGGTTGAATCAGCGTTTTTTATTATAAAAAAATTTTAGAAACCGAAAGAGCACTGCGCCGACGAAAAATTGAGTGCAGCGCCCCCATAACTGCTAATCCGCGAACTCGAGCCACCGATATCTGAGTCTTCTGTCCAAAGTCATCCCCAAGTATTTCACTTGGGGTTCCCATTCGATGGAGTTGGATCCGACAACTATTGGATCAATTTGAAGATTTTTCCGTTTCCCGGAGAACAAGATAGCTTCGGTTCTCCTTGTTTTGTTTGAGTTTCCAACGATCGAAATATTTGAATGTAGCATTTAGCGATCGTTGGAGATTTCCGACTATTAGCTTGTTACTCCGAGAGCTGGTATAATTTGCCATGTCGTCGGCGTAAAGTGCTCCGTTTGATGAGGATGGTGTCGGTAGATCATGTAAGTAAATGTTGAACAGGCGAGGCCCTAAAATACTGTTTAAGATTACCGAAAATTATCTTTTGCCCAGATAGGATTGGATCATTTTAATAATATAAATAGGAAAGTTAAGGGATATAATTTTATGGATCAAACCGGTACTTTTCTTCATATTAAAGTTTCTAGTAATGTGTTCCGTCAGTCTGGTCAACTGATGAGCCGTAGAGTGATTCCTACGAAAATCGAATAGCTCATTATTAATAACATTTATACTAAGTTCATCCAGTATAGTTAGGATAAGTTTTTCAAATATTTTGCTTAGTGCAAAATATTCCCGGTAGGCATGAAAAATAATCGAGTGTATTTATTTAGTCTAATTCCAATCGAAACGACGATCTACTGTCATTTATTAATAAATACCAAAATTGTAAAAGCAGTTGGTCAAACTGATAAATATTGTTCAAAGATCTGATCAAAATATAGCTTTTTAAGTGCTTAGCAAACTAAATTATAGAAGAACAAGTTAGCGAGAATATTACATTACATTAGTGGCTTTTTAGCAATCCCCTTTTATGGGACCATTGCCAACAATTTTGACATGGTTTTTATAGTGCATATATGTTTTTAAAAATGTAGTCGCCAGCTAAACCTCCTGTAGATTTGAGCCCAAGATGATTGAGTTACCAGTTCGAGCACTTAATCACGGGACTACCTACGGGTTAAACCTATTCCACAAGTAGCTAAATCTATGCCGTTTTAATGAACAAAATTTAGTTTAATTTGAAAAAAGAAAACAGTGGATATATTGTGTTATATAATACTTTCACACGTATTTTTTAATCTCTAGCGAAATTTAATTAGCGTGCATGTATAATAACAAGCAAAAAAATAGAAGTAAAAATCAATATAAAAGTAAAAATATTACGAAAGTTGGGATCATTTACCGTGCGATACGATTTAATGCGGCATGATGGCTGACTTAATAGACAGTAGATTCCGGCTTAAGCGATTTCTAAGTCCGTGCTAAAACATGGGATTAGAAGCCATTGAAGAAATCGTCGAAACTCTCATCAGCTCGTTGCTACAAAAATCCTGTTTAGGGGAGGACCACAGTCGTATGTGTCACAGAAGGGCTTACTCTAAATCCTGGTCACGCCACGATTATGTTCCAAGACATATATAGCATTACGCTAAAGAACGTATTTTGTAAATTGGTCAAACATTTTCCGTTTAATATTTAATACGGGCTAGTTTTGATTTAAATGTAATACTTTCATATGTTTTTTTACACAATACTTGTAATATGACTTTACACCCTTCTTTCATTGGAAACTTTATTAAATTAAGGGCGACACTTATAAGTAATATTTCAAGTATTTTTATAAATTTCATTCACGAATTTCCCCCCGTTAATGAAATAGTTAAACGAACAATCGTACGAAATATATTAATCTGGTTTTTACACACAATATTTTTGCATTATATGATGCCAAAAGGATTTCTTAAGACATAAGGAACATTGCAGATCAGCGTTAGAAATAATATAATTATTTTATATGATATTTAAAAATTCCTTAAAACGGAATATGAAGAAAACCATGATATACTGTACATCCGTTTTATCTAGCAATCCTGTATAATTATTTTTATTTTTGCAACGTAAAGTCCTTTTATATTATTTCTTCCAAAGATCAGTTTATATTAATAAATAAAATACTCATCCAATTAACTATTTCTTTGATATAAAATTAATTTACTGTCGTTCCTTGAGTCTCACCTTTGTTACAAATTTTCCTATTAAATAACTTGTACGATGAATTTCGTTGTCAAAATATTCTCAATAATCTCATATTCTCTTAGGGCTATGATACGATCCTTTAAAATCACCTATTGCTATAATTATATTAACAAGTTTCAATGTCGATTTTGTAGCTTGCTTAATATACATAGAAACAATTATCACGATTTAAATTTGGAAATCATTTTCATATGATGCATTCTAATGAGAAAATATCTTTTCTCTACATATTATTTGATCTCTACATTTCTTTCAAAAAAATGTTTCAGCAAAATCCTAAATGCTTTCATATTTTATTATTATTATTTTATTTGTAATTTTTTTTATCAATATTTGGTAAAAATAATTGAAAAAAATGATAACAATTTAGTACAGAGTGTGGTAGAGAAATTTATTTATTTAAAAAATTAGGGGAGTTAAAGCATTATGGGAGATACCAATTTAATTATTTTTTTCACGTTATAAGGGAGGATATTTAAAGACAGTTTCTTGCATGATCTTTATTAAATCAAAATGAAAAAAAGACAATAAATCTCATTATTTTGAATGAGCGGCTTCTTACTCTTCTTGATATTAATTTTCGCTTCATAGTGAGTGTTTGAAATAAGGAAGTTTCCCTGCCGCAACCAGTTCATGTTCATGCGGAATTTAAGGCCTTACTGATTTTTTCCGACATTCAATAAACAATGTTATATCTTTTCAAAGACCAACTGTCAGTATATGGATTAGATCCCGGACTCTTATTATAAAGGATCGGGTTCAAGTGCAGATTGTGGAAAAAAAAATCACCGTACCAACAAATTTGGGAGATCGGAAATATTAACATTTCTTTGGGAGATCAATCCAGGTTTACCCTGTTTTTCTGTTTCTTTGTAAATAACCAAATTTGATTGTTATGGTTTTTAATTTTTTCACATCGCATTTTTGGTAAAAATTTGCCGATAATTTCTTGCTGAATTTAAACATATCAATTCGCACTCGACATAGAACCTGCTGGAATAACTTCGGAAAAATATGTCACAACGTGTGTAAAATGGGACCGCAAAGGGTTAATGAAAACATGCTTTAACAATATATCACACTTTTTTTGTGTGAATATTTGTTGAACCGTCTCGTAAAAGATAAGCTATTGGACACGATTTTTTGATTTGAGGGAGATGTTTTTAGTCAATTTTTAATAAGATTTAAATCATTATATTTGCTCACGTATTTATGAAAAAGTAGTATTGATACATCAAATATACGTATTTAGAAAGCCAACTGCATTAAAAATTAATTTTGGGCAAAATCCTTAGGCTTGAATGACATCAGAATCACTCAACAGTCAAGTCACGTAAGGGATGACAATTTTCAGACTTAGCTCAACAAATGTCAGGAAAGTATTTGCAACGAGTTAACCCTAAGCCTTTTGCTTAACGATGCATTAAACAGATAGAAAAAAACCGTACATTCTTTCTATGTATCCGAGGTAGAATACTTTTTGAAACTCTCCCGTACTTTCGCTCGTTATCTTTAACCGCAGCATCTGTAAACTTCTCAAAAGCTTATCCGGACATAAATTAAATTTTATCATGGATATTTAGCCGTATTCTCGACAAATAGGCTGCTTTAAGTTACGTCCTATGTTTTACGTCACGTAAAAAAATATTCGCCGCCTATTAAAATCACATTTTATGTGGGATATAAAGAGTGAAAATGAATGGGGGATATAAAGTGGGATTATTACGCTACAATGTTGAAATAAAAAAAAAAACGACAAAGCAGCGCCGCATTATGCTTTAATGTGCAATTTGAGCTTAAGCGTTGCATAATATTTAATTTGTTGCTGGCTGCTCAACACATTTGTTTTAAAATGGACGAACAAGCTGTGGAAGTGAACCCAAATAACAATTCGATAGCAAACTGCAATCAAAATCGATTAATTTCAATGAAATCGGAACGTAATCAAAATGTCAAGACCTTTTATAGTCAGTTTGTATATCGACACGGTCCAGGAAATACAAATATTTCATAACTGTTACAAAGTGTAAATGGTGAATTTATTGTTTTGGTTTTTATTTATACTTGAAAATGAACGCAAATGAATTAGCAAACACATTTTCATATACACATGGAGAATTTTTAGGTGAAACCTGTAGGTAGTCCCGCGTTAAGCGGTTGGACTCGTAACACAATCATCTTGGGTTCGAATCCCACAGGAGATGTGGCTGGCAACCACATTTTTGAAAACATATATATGCCATGAAAAACCATGTCAAAATGGTTGGTAATGATACCATAAAAAAGGGATCGCTAACATGGAGAATTTTAGATTACAAAAATCACAGATAAAAAAAAATAAATGATGATGTTATCACGTCATTGCTAGATTCAGACGTTCATCAAACAATTGAGAAATTGTCAACAAGGCTTGGTTGACCGTTTATAACAATTCAAAATTACAATAATCAAATAGATAAATTAAAATATATTTTTTTCTTTTTTTTTACAAAAAAACATATTTTTGGCATTGTATGACAGGATATTCCCCATTGTCCCCAATATGATATCCTTTGATTACCACCTAATTAAATCCATTATATTCTATTACCTTTCTCCATCTCTCCGGAAGCCTCATAATGTTTTCTTGCCAAAATTTCCCAGGTTTGTTGGAAAAATATTGATCAAGGTACATTTTTATATCATTTTTTGAATTAAAATTTTTACCACGTAAGGAATTTTTCAATGAAAGAAATAAATAATAATCTGAAGGGACAGTGTTCGGAGAATATGGAAGATGAGGTAAAACATCCCAGTCAAATGATAATAATTTATTTCTGACGAGCCAAGACACATGAGGCCTAGCGTTATCGTGATGAAAAACAACGTCTCGTCTATTCGCTAATTCTGGCCGTTTTCTGGCAATTGCATCCTTTAGATTGTCTAGTTAGAAACAATACTTTGTTGAATTGATCGTTTCACCTTACTGAAGTAGCTCATAATAAGCTATCCCCTTCCAGTCCCATCAAATGCATAGCAAAACTTTTTTTGGCTGTAGGCCAAGTTTAGCTACAGTTAAAGCTTCTGTACCCTTGGTCCAAGACCGTTTACGTTGGATATTCTCATAGAGTATTCAACTTTCATCTCCAGTGACAAGTCTTTTCAGAAAAGGTTGGCTATTATGTCGTTCAATACCGCGAGTTTTTAACTATGGCTATGATTAGATTTGTGTTCATTTGCGAAAGAAACTCATGGGACAACCTAATATTTATTTTTTAGCTAAACTAAAATGTATTTTACATGACCAAAGGTATTTTCACCCAGGGCTTCAAATCGCTTTTTTTTCATTTAGGGTTGCGTTTCAGCTCTAAACATTTATATTGGTTCAGTTACTGTTTTCTTACCAAGAAAAATAATGGTTTATCCAGTCCGTTAATTTTCGGCTCGAAACCCAAGTATAATGTATTAATAAAGCCAGGGAAGTTAATTTTTTTTTAATCTAGCTGGTTGTAATATTTATACGTCATGTTATTCAGACGATCGATATTTCGGTTGAAAAAAATACCCGGACAGTGAGAGGCTATTGATAATGCCGAATACGGAAATATTTTTAAATTGGTTCAGGATCAAATTTTGTTCCGACAAAATTAACAGATTTACCAGTTATCAATTTCAGATTTAGTTCCTGTTTTCAACATCCAAGATGTAAATGTATATTATGCATGCCTTTCAATATGTAATATATTTTATAAATACTGTACATCATTCCCTGTCTATGATTTTAAGTAGGCTATATTAGTAAGATGTTTGCCATTTAATTTATTTTTTAAGGTGCCATATCCGTTATCGGATGTAGGTGATCCCATAGGGGACTTTTCTATGGAAAGAATTTTTCATGTGATTCCATTATCTTCCACTTTACTTTTTCAGATAAAAGTTTATGATAAATAAAAGGTTATTTGGAGAAATTTTGATGAATAAAAATTTTATGTTTTTATTGAAAATAAATAGAAATAAAATAAAATGATTGTATTTTAATACTTTTTGAATTATAAGCCATCACCGAATTACCAACATTTTACTCGTACGTATTTATATCAATCAATGAATTGCAATTTATACGATTGAATGACGATATTATGAAGTTTGTACATAGATACATTGTTAATGTTTAGTTTGCGTTTGTAAAAGTTCAGTTTGGAAGTAAATATCCAGCTGATCCTTCGATTGTTACTTCTAACAAAAAGGTAGATGAAGCCTGAGATATATAAGAATTTATCGTCGTTTCTTAATTAAATAATACAAAAGTTAGCGTAGAATGAGATAATGCTTTACGTCTGCAATGCTTAATTGACTTTTATTTTAATGGGATTAAGTCATATTATAAAACCTTCAAATTTGTACACGTGACATGCTTTCTTCGCATAACTGGCATGAAAAATGTACTCATATAAAGTTACAACATCCATTCATCATTAGTTCTGGGTTTATAACTTACTTAGGAGAAAATAAGGTAAACTGAAATGAAATAATGTCGGAACACAAAGAGCAAGTTTCGCTTATGGCGTGGCACCGAGTTAACACCGTAGGGGATGCAAATACGCCTTGCCACAGTAGTGGAAAGTGACTTAACAAAATAATGGGAGACGAACACCGACATTGTTGGAGTCGGCAAGGGTGCAGGGTCAGCAATAAACATTTCCCTTCTTTGTTTATTGCCCATGAAAAGTTTCTCATTCGGATAGAAAATGAAAAGTTCAAGGCGCCTAATGCCGGCTTCATTCGCATGCATGGGTGTTATTGCTCAATCTTTGCGGATTCAATAGCCTCCCTCGACATAAACGTCGAGCAACCCTTTCGATATGATTTTGAAAAAAATAAATCAAATACCATGATGAATTTACACATTACGCGCTGGGAATATAAGCCATAACTAAAGAATCATGGACATATCAAAACACACTAATAATCAATATCTTTTCATATATTATAAGAAGAGAATTCGGCAGGGAAAGTACTAAAAAATAATAAATAATACAAACAGTATAAGAGATATCCATTTTAACATTTTTTTTATATTACAGAGACGTTTAAATTATGTTTTAAAAATTATATCAATAGGGTGGTCTTCGATTGAGATAGTCAAGTTTTGAAGTCGTGGCGTACATTAATAACAATTTTTGAAACCTGAATAATTGTACATAACGGCACTAAATTAAAATCTACAAAGCCACTTCTTTGTTTGCAAGTAGTTTGCGTTAATTATTGTTAAATAAACGTCGTCTACTTTTGATACAAGGTGGCAAGAGCTTCAGTAGACGTGACTAAAGTTATAGCGCGAGAACTTAATCAAAGTATTGCAACTTTCAAAGCATTGCAATATTAAGTACATATAATATTTATTATAAGCAGCTGCAGCATAGTTTTAGTCTTATACATGTAAAATATTTATTTTAAACGCCTGATTTTAAGCAAATTTATTACTTTGCTAACGTTGATTTCCATCACTTTTTTATCAAAGTGAAATAATTTCAGTATCTTTTATACTTTGAAAAGTACGAGCTATTTTTACTGGTATGCATATATTTAGTAGGGATTTTGATTATATTATTCCTTTAGTTACAGATGCAAATATCAAAACACCATTGTCGAAAAAAATGTAACACGAAGTATGAATTTTAAAGTTAAATGGCAAAATCAATCATTTTAACTAGTGTGTATGGAATATTAATATAGCCAAACACATTTCACCTTTCCGACATTTCATTATTAAAATGATGGTGCATACATAAACAAACTAAAGTATCAAAAATTCAATCGAGATACGGGATTTAATGCTTAGTGAAAAGTAACATTAAACTATTTTTAAGTCACTTGTGAAAATATTTTCCCACATAAATATGAATTTAATTTTCTCTCTCGTATAATCTTCGAACTTGTGCTTTATTTATAATCTATATTAAAGATAGCTTGTGAGCAGCTTTATTGAAACGACGCATTACTCACCATTAACTACTGCTATAAAAAATATTTATAAAATCGTGTAGCATTGGATAAGAAGAACCAACAAAAAGCTCTCATTTTTTTACAAGCCTGCGTAAAGATCCTCGCAGCTGAGATTTTAAGCTCTTTTAAAGACCACAAATATATATTTTGAATAGATTAGGTGTTTTTTTTCTATTTATCGCCTTTTGACGCCTTCCTCCTATGATGATGTTTGAAAGGAACTCGTAGTTATCCTGATAAAACCCGCACTGAGTGAGCTTCATAAGAGTTTATTCCTTCAGAGGATTGTTTGTCAGTCAGACAAAGAACTGCGCATTTGGGCATAAAGGAATTGCTGTGATGTATACCTCAAGATATTGTAGAAATCTTTCTCTATTGAGTATGAGTATTATCAAGCTTCGTTTGAATTCTATTGCAGATAAATGTGCAATTTTATTGCATAGCATATCCGTATTTATGCTCTCATCACTACTTTACTACAATATTTTGAAGAAAATAACAGTGTCAACAAGATGAAATCGATTTTATATGCAAACATCTTTGAATAGTATATATATTAGTCGAAAAATAAATACCTCTGACCCCACACGACAAACTCTCTCAGATATATAACTAAACATTTATTTTACGATTGAGTTCAAAAGAATAACCATTCATATAATTAATATAATTAAATGCGATTCCAGCAAAGTTTAGTGCGGAAAACCCGGACTGTAAAGTGTTACTTATTTATTAGATGTATCGAAAAGTCTTTGACAGTTTTGATAGACGTCTGTTTGAGCTCAGCTTGTGTTCAGACACGGTGAAGATCGCCGTAGATGAGAATGATTCTAAGTGTCAGCGGTCTGAAAAGCGGACCGGTTGGACACACAAACCTTTTGACCACTCCATCATATTTTAGGGCACTAAGGGCTTTTTGTGTAAGCTATGGGAAGAAATGCATCCCCGGAACTTTCTACGATCTCCATATTCAAGAACCCCCCCCTTGCCAGATGCTAATTTACATTGGCGGCTCGCACCAAATGAGGTCACGAGCGAGACTGGACTTCCCCTCGCCTCAAAAACTCGAAAAACTCAAAAACCTGTAGTAATGAAGGAAATTATATTTTGTAAATAAAAACGAAAAAAATATAATTCATGATTTAATTGTTAAACAATCGACAAGGACTTTTTGATACATCTAATAAACGCTTAGACGGCCGGGAGTATTGCGCGATTTTATTAAAATATCAATTATATCACAATCTGATTGACATGCCCAATGAGCACATCAATTGATTTATTTCACAGCTCGAGGGATTTCAAATAAAGGAATTTTAATATAAGAAGAACACCCTATTATCCGTTTAAGTATTATATGTCGAATTTCATTATATTGTCTTTCGAGAATGTATATTGCATTGAGCGTTCGTTGAATAAAACAGAAATAAGATCTTTATTCCAGGGAAAAATCTTAGGACTTTTTAAAGGTCATTTGTCGACTAAAAGAGTATACTTTGAAAAGAAAAATAGTTTAATTTGGTTATTAAATAACGAAACTGTGCCTTAAAACTGTGCATCAAAAAGGCCAAAAATAAATTGAAAACGTCGAGCTTGGACAAACACATACGTAAGCAGTGGAAGTTTCAATCATAAAATGTTATTAATTTGCCGTTACACATTGCTTAAAGCAGAGTTTCCTAAACTATGGTGATTTCCGATAAACATTGATGTTTCGTGGAAAATTAATGGGTGTCCTGTAAAAACCTGAAATGGTTTACACGGAAATATGGAAAAAAATAAAATAACAATGTTTAATGATATTTTAAGTGTGCAAAATAGAAATGACATATTTATGAAACCGAAAGGAGGCCTATTGTCATTTGTCGATAAATGTCGAAAAACGTGAAGCTGGTTAGTCGTGCTAATAAATATTATTCATAAATCTCAGCTTTAAGAGACGTTTTAAGTGTTCAGCATACTTTAAAGCTTTTTGTTATTGACACTCACAAAGCAACATTCACCCTCGAAACCGTCGTTAACTTGGTTTTTTCGTAATTTATTGACATACCGAATTTAGTAGCAGTCCCGTCAATAATCGTCAGCGCCGCCAAAGCCTCTGACCTAAGTTTTGCCATGACTTTGATGTTGTTCGCAAAGGCTAGACACATTATATCATCTTAATATGGGTCCGCGTATCCCGATGTACTCAGCTTCCTTAATGATTGCTTCCAGCGTAAAATTAAGAAATATCGAGGAGAGAGTGTCCCTCTGTCTAACTTCTGTCGTCATCCTGAAAGGCTTCTACTGGAGACTTTTGGAACGTAAAAAACTGACCGACACGGACAAGCACATCTCTGATAACCTCACCAGCTGCATGAGATTCTCATCTCCAACATGGTCCTACGGAGTTTTCCCCGAGAGATGCTATCATGAGATCGACACCGTATGCTCATGTTTTTGTGAGAATAGTTTGATGGTAAAAAGTTGGTCTATAGTAGACCTGCTGGATTTGAAACTGCAATGATTCCTCCACGATGGGCGTTCGGTAAAAGCTCTTATAAATGACCTATATTTAGTTGGAGCACAGCAGCAAATTTCCTTACTAATGAATGGAATATTCATTCGGAATTATAAATTAATATTAATTTTCATTACATTGGCCATTTTTAATCATTATTGTGAGCAATTTTAAAAGAAAAAAACACATAAAAGCAAAAAAAAACTATATTTATTTGTAAAACTATAGAGATATCTCATGCAATGTATGAGTAAGTTTAAACCGTTTTTGAAATTTTCAGCGGCACCCTGAAAAAAGGATTTTTTGGAAAGGAAAGAGAAAATCTCAAAAATATTAGTAAAGGCTAACGATCATCAGAAACCAAGAGAAGGAATATCGTATACGTTCAAAATTATTGGTTTATTTTAATTTACAACCAAAAAGGTTGTTGTTGTGGATGGGTTTAAATTGTTCTGAAAATATTCTCGGAAAATTGAAATATCCCAAAATTGACTTGGTTAATAATTGGCAAATTCTCAGTGCGAATAGGAGCAATATGAAAAATTGACATCACATTTGACGTTTAACCTATTGAAAGCAATTTCAATCACGCCCTTAAGCGGTTTATTATTTATGGAAAAAATCAATATTAGCTGCAGACGTATAAGTCAGGCGTTTGAAACTTTCGCACGGAGCAAGTCGGCGAGGGGGTGGCAACCCTCTCGTTCGCGAGACTTATATTTAAGATAATAGAAAAAACACGGGACCTCTGAACAACGGCGGGAGGGTAGGGTCCCTCTTTGCCCATTGAGCCTTCCTATTGTTTGCGGTATACAAGTGCCAAAAACACTTGTCGACAGATAACCGTTATGCGCCCTTAGATAAAAAAAAATAACCGCACACTCCGACGTAAGACCTTCGCCTCAAGAGACATCGTAAGTCTGGAGTTTGAGCCAAAACTTTCACCCAGTTGGGGCGGAGCGAAAGATTCTTTTGGGATCGTACGAATCGTCGATACACATAAACGTCCTAATATATTTGATTTTTATTTCGTGTACAAGCTGACCGTGTTGTGATCTTATTGTTTTAAGGGATGTAATGCCAAGAGGAACATAAAAAACATCATTTCATATTTATTATTTATGTACCACTCTGGCCTATGGGTATTTATTCTATCGTTGCGTCTTATTTGTGGCTTGGAATAATCCAGTTCTTCTCAATGATTTCATTTCAATGCGACATTATCTCTTGTCTTCGATATATTTCGATGGTACGTAGATTGTTGGAATTAGCTCAACAACCTCTCACAGTACGGTAACTTATCATATTAAATTATTAATAATGAAGTTATTTATCGAAATAAAAAGTTTATCAATCTTTTTTATAAGAAATCAAATTATACGTTCTTTTAATTATTACATTTTAATGGAATCATTTCAATGATTTGAATTTAAACGGTTAAAAGAAACCTTTATCATAAAATTTTATAGGCTCATATGTACTGCATACTCTGTCCACATTTTGATTTTGTTTTTAAAGTGCTGCGTCAATCAAAATATATGGCGTTTGAAGAAGCGAAGTCTGGAGAATAAAGTGTACTTATTTTTTACTTTCTCATCTTTTTATTATGAGTCTATTTCGCGAAGTGTTGGAGAAGGTTATCATTTAAAATTCTTAGTATGCACTATAGAGATGATCTTAATAGAAGTCACAACTAACGGTAATTTGATCGAATTAAGGAACTCAAGATGTACAATCCTTATGAAAATCCACCATATCAACAAAAGTTTTTTTTACCAATTAAGGCCTTTTACAGCCTTGTTATGCTGTTTTTAAATACCTTGTTAAAAATCATTTTTGATCGATCATTTTTATATTTATTTTTAATAATAATATATACATCTGAATTCCTAAATAGATAAAAAACCATAAACATAATTTATGAGCTGCCTGTATTTTGTCATAATAGTTACAATCTAATTTTGATGGGTTTTTTTTAAGAATTTATTTGATATTGAAAATTATAATAATGAATAAGCATCAATCTTCTTTCAGCTTGAAAATTTGATTAAACCTGGTATTATCAATAGCCTCTCAATATCTGAGTGCTTTCATTGTCTTCTCTTTGGTTAGTTGAAATATCGATCGTCCGGATAGTGTGAAGTATACACATTGCAACCTAGCTAAAGTTTATTTAATTTCAATGATTTTATTTAGGTATTAAAACCTGGGCTTTGAACGGGAAATTAACCAATCACCGGTAAAACCGTTATTTTTGCGAAATTAAAAAAATAGTGATTTGAAGACCATGTTAAGAATGTCACGGGACTTATATTAATTGGTATTAGGTATTAAGCTCAAAATGTAATTTACTATCGAGCTGCTTGATTTTTTTGTTTAGTCGAGTATGTGATTTGATTCCTTTGTAACCTTAAAATACCATCTAATACGTTCTTAGTCTTATTCAACACATTCTTATACTACACTCATTATTTGCTTCTATGATAGTTATCAATTATCATAACTGAGACAGCTTCGAAATACCATAGTGAATCCTTAGTGGTCGATAAATAGTTAGAGTGGAGCGTTTCAATTTTTAGAGTTTTTTAAATCCATATTTAACATTTCAATGATTGCACCGGACTATAATACATTCCGGCCATGTTGCTTTGAGGTTTTGTTTTTGACGGTAGAAATAATATCTTCACATTGTTATGTTCTAAATAATCTAAATGCAGGTGACCTGGTGCATTGTTGTAGATTAAAATAATTCTAAAATCAAGAGCTTTCATATATATTTTTACTTATGGAAAGAAGCAATTATTGAACCATTCAGTAAATAGAGACATAGTCATCCAGGCCTTTGAGTTGGCCATCCGATATACTGGTCGCTGTTTAAGATCTTTACCTTTTAAAGCACATGGTCTATTAAATATATTTACTAGTAAGGGTTTTAAAATTCGATCTCCCGATGCATAACTACAAAGTAACAATGTCATTCGATCTTTACTTGCTTTTTTTAGACTTCGTGATGTAAGTTTTATCAGAAAGTTTCTTCCAAAACAATCCTGTTTCGTTTGCATTGAAAACTTGTCGGGTCTATATCCACCATTTTCAATAATTTTGGCAAATGTCTCTGGAAACTTTTTGGCTGCTTCTTGATCTGCCGACGCAGTATCCCCACGAATTTTCAAATTATGAAATGCATTCCTTTTTAAAAATGGATTTGGAAATAAAACATGGATTAGTACATGGCTCCAACAGTTTTTCTTGAATTAAATAATCACTTATTGGTATTCTTTTTTGGGTCAAATCTTCAATAAAAACTCTAAACGCTTGTTCTGTTTTTTTTCTTATAATGTATCTCTTATGTACGATTATAATTTGAAATTTAGTTTAGCAATGATAGATTTTCTTATTGAAATTTCATTTTTGATACTATTTGTAAAATACAATACTACGCATACAATGTGGGAACATACTATGAACTGGATTTTGCTTGTATAGTATATGAAGAACACGCCGTTGATTACATTATTACATATGTACGTTTATTAAGTCCCAAAAATATATTTTTAAAAAAATTGCGTCGAAAAAATCCGCATAACTTCGAATTCGCACAAAAAAAGTCGCATAAAAAGAGGTTTGAGTGTAATATTAAATCGTCAAATGTAGCTTTTAAGGCCAACAACAGTCATAATAGAATACTCTAATTTATAAATTAATATTATTCAGGTTTTATTTTGAACTAAAAAAAAGCTTTATATAAATGTGACGATTAGAAAAATATGCAATTTTGTAGATTTGATATCGCTAAGTAATTGTTGATCCAACCACAAATGCTAATAATTTTAAACGCCACGACACATGACCTATACCTTCTCTAAAAGGGTTTTACTGCCGTACAGGGCCGAATTTGTTGCCATTCGTGTCCATCTTAGCCAAAATGAGTGGTTTGTAAATTGGGATCATAAAATGCATCTAAAAAGTGGGGACGTATGTATGAAGCTCGTTCGGACTTTAGGGTAGCCGATGAGGTATTTGTGGTACGTCAGCACTGTTCGTTAGTAAATGTATAGTCATCCCTGTAGACAGGTCAATTTATCTCATGTCCCAAACTATATTGTTTACGCTTGACCGCCATAAATCCTCCAGCCAGAATTTAAATTTGCCAGATGGACGGTATAAGATTGAGCGCGATTATTATATTCGCGTCGATGATGGCGTCAATTTGACTGTGATTTGTTAGCACCCCCGTTTTAATAAGGCGCTTAGATTCAAATCATTCCAAGTAATACCACTTAAATTAAATTTCTATAAGACTTATATAAGAAAATCTGATTAATTATATTAATAAAATATTAAATTATTACTTATATCATGTAGATTCGAAAAGTCGGTGTTATGGAAATATTGATTAAATTCACACCTTTTTAAAGCAAAAATCATCATTGACTGTAGCTTTTTTTTTGGGATGTTAAAAGAAAAAACACTTCGTGCTTCTGGAACCTAATAGTTTTAAAATTGTGAAAGCATTAAGATTTTATTCTGTCGCTTTATGTTGAGATATTATGTGGAAAGCTTGTAAAAATCTTCGTTTTTTTGCTTGAAGAAGCTGGATACATTAAACACCGGCAAGCGATAAAATATTATGGAACGTCAAGACGAAGACGTTTTATATAAATCGAATGTAAAATTTTACATCACACAATAGCGGAATGATGATTCATTTTTAATCTTGCCCGTCATCATTGGCTTAAATGGGGAGCTATATTTTATGTCTTGAAGAATATTTCCATATAATCTTTTTGTTCATATTAAAATATTTTTCTACGTGACTTCAGTATGCGATCGATCGATATCTAAGAAAATTTTCACATGGGAAAGCCTTCTTCATTCTAAAATAACAAATCAAAATGTGCAACAAGGTAACATTTAATCAATTTTTAAGAGAAACATATCAAAATTAAGTGGGATAAATTATTTGAGTAAATGATAATCGCTCCCGATGTAAATCACCATCATTTTCTTTTCAGTCCGTTTATATTTACTGCAGTCATAATTTTTAATCCGTGTTTTCTCCAACCCTGTCTGAAAATATATGTCACAGTCTTCTTCAAATGTTCGAGAGAACCATTGTAGTAAGTAGAAGTCCCATTGTCTTGTTCTAAAGACTTTATTATGCGTATTTTATCATGCTGAAACTTTCCCTCGTAAAAAATACATTTTTAAGCAGAGTGCATTTCAGCTTATCATTTTGCTTGCAGTTTCAATGTCCGACCAATTAAAGATGAAAAATTAGCATCTTATTTAACAATCATTTCAATTTATGTTAATGTTAAAGGGACTAAAAAGTGTTTGAAGGTTTGGAGACTTTAAATTTTATGTAGAACTTTTGTTTAACATTATTTTGGTGCAGCTTTTTGTTATTTAGGGTAAAATTTCCAGACCCGAAACTAACTTATTTCACATCCGGCATTGTATGCTGCTTTCTTTTTGTTGGAATGTTATATAAGTCAGTAAACATTCAAAGATGTTCACGTTGAAGTTATATTAGTACGCAAATATCAATATTCATTATATAGAATTAAATCGGGTAATAAAAGCTTAAGGGATGAACCTAAAATCTGAAATCTACGGCAAAATATCGAGGAGTTATCGAAAAGACTGGGATCCCCATGAAACACTGCGCAAACACATTTAAAACTCGTTTGCAAAGCGAATAGGATGGGTGTTATTGAGTAGGATGGATAACGCTCGCCATGACCGAACACAATAAAAACGAATGGTTAATAAATTTGGAGACGGATTTTAATTCGACATTCTGAAAATTGTTTCATTTTAAGAATAATAATGTATGCGAAAATATAATTTTCTACTTCTTTCAATCTTTGATCAATCAGCTTAATTGGATCCCGGGTGAAGTAATTTTCGGCTAAATGAGGATTGTTTCATTGCTCGACGATCCTTTGAAATTTCATTGATTTGATTCTTAATGAATGCGCCAATAGTTAATTAGGAAACAATACAAATCGTATTTGTTTTTTTCCTTTCATATATTTTAAATATGTTTTTAGCGAAATTTTAATAGGAAGGACGACGTTCGGCATAAAGGAATGAAAAATCGCAAAGAGGATAAGAACGGGAAAAAATGAGAGATTATAAGGAAAAATAGGATATGACAGCGAGTGATGAAACTCAGTACGACGTTGGACGTTGCGGTTGCTAAATTGATAATTTTCTCCCTATTCCATGGGAGAAGAATTGAAGATGTATAATCAGATTTATAGTTTTTGATTTTGGCACTTAATCGTCATTAGTAGATTGGATTTATGCTATAATATATTTTTAATATCCGTAATTATTATGTAAATATATTACGATCGCCTTATATACATCAGAGAGTTGGAACGAAATACAGCCTTTTTTTATTTAAAAACATCATGTTATTGTTCTACTTTTATCTCTTGTTTATACCTTCATATTTGAATATCGACTTTCTTCATTGAAAACTACTTTTGCAGGTGTTGCGCCATCCGCGTTTAGGAAAAACTTACCATTTTTACGATTCTTCCATATTCTGACCCAAATTCATGTCGGAGTATTTACTTGATCCTAGATTTTATGAACATGTTTTGAAAATTTTATATTTGAAAATCAAAATAACGAAATAATTCTGAAGCCACATAAATTCAGATATCCAAAAACGACTTTGAGATGAATATTCTTTCAATTGCGTTAATAATTTTTCAGGTATAATCCAAATATAATCTTAAATCATTAATATTTTTCTTCACATACAATTAGGCTTTTTTTATTGATTTATTAAGATAATAGTTTCTAAAAGTCTTCATTAAGAAATTCCACAAGACTTTAATCTCATTAAATATATTAATGCATCGGAATGAGTGAGATTTTTTAATATTTCCATATTATAACGACAACTTTTGATTCCGGCTGCCTTCACCTCGCACATGGTCTGTTTACAATCTGACATTTTAGACAGAATAGGAGAATATAAATAATCAGATGATTTTCTTATATTAACTATTTATTTAACATGAAAAAGGATGCGATATGATATTACAGGAGAGCTAGCGGAAAGAACGTATATTCCCGCGACCAACACAATTGGTCGACTTCCCGATCTTTTTTCTTGCGTATCTGAATTCTTAACTTGTCTATACTCAGGAGAATAGGAAGTGGATAATTTAATCTCATGTATTGCATCTAAACGGACTAACATATAAAATATCGCGAATTTTGAAAAATATGTATTATTTTATATATAAGGTTGTCCCATAAATTTCTTTCGCAAATGAACACAAATCTAATCATAGCCATGGTTGAAGAAAACCCGCGATATACTATTCGTGAAATAGCCAACGGGTTAGAAATTTCACGAACATCCGTCCATAATCATCTGGCAACATTGGGCTACACCAATCGTTCAGATGTATGGCTTCCTCATGAATTGACTGACTCAAATAAACTTCAGCATATTTCATGCGATTTTCTTCTCCAACGACATAATAGCCAATCTTTTTTTAAGAGACTTGTCACTGGAGATGAAAGTTGGATACTCTATGAGAATATCCAACGTAAACGGTCTCGGACCAAAGGTACAGAAGCTTTAACTGTAGCTAAACCTGGCCTACATCCAAAAAAAATTGTATGCATTTGGTGGAACTGGAAGAGGGTAGTTTATTGTGAGCTACTTCAGCAAGGTGAAACGATCAATTCAAAAAAATATTGTTTCCAACTAGACAATTCAAAGGATGGAATTGCCAGAAAACGGCCAGAATTAGCGAACAAACGAGGGGTTGTTTTTCATCACGATAACGCCAGGCTTTATGCATCTTTGTTCTTCAGAAATAAATTATTATCATTTGACTGGAATGTTTCACTTCATCTTTCATACTCTCCGGACATTGCCTCTTCAGATAATTATCTATTTCTTTCATTGAAAAATTATTTACGTGATAAAAATTTTAATTCAAAAAATTACATAAAAATGTACCTTGATCATTATTTTGCCAACAAACCTGGGAAATTTTGGCAAGGAGGCATTGTGAGGCTTCCGGAGAGACGAAGAAAGGTAATAGAACAGAATGGATCATATATTATTCAATAAATTCTGATGTAATACAAATTATTGTTTATTTTGTTCTTAATATGAAAACGAAAGAAACTTATGGGACACCCTAATAAATATATTTACAGCCGACGATGAAATAAAATCCCGGTAATCGGACTGTTCAGACTTGATTAGTGCTTATTTGTTAATTTAGGATGTTAAATAAAAAAATCCTATAAGCATAATAGAAATCGATCCCGAGAAAAAATGAAATTGAAAAGTTACTCACATGGCAAAAAAGGTTGGGCATTACGAACTATGTAGTACGATAAAGATTTTTACACAATCTCAATTTGAACCCATTCCTTTATAATAAGACCCTGGGATCTAAGTCACTATGCAAACTTAATAGAATAATATTATTGAAATTGATAGCATGAATAAAATTATAACTTCATTCCAAATATTATTGGTTAATTGTTGATAGATAAGCAATGAATTCGCTATTGGTTAAATTTTCATATCCATAAGCAACATTTAGTTAATTTCAAGAAGGGCTCTATGTGGTTGATATTCTCTGCTTTAAAGACCACATTCCGACCAACAAAATAATTAAAATGAATTTCAAAGCACATTAGTGAACGCATCTCTAAAACTCCATCCCCAGTTCGCGGTCGGTGGCCTCAAAACGCCGCAATTAACCCTTCGCGTATATTAACTGTTCACTGATGATTATTTCCGACGTGCAATTGAAAAGCTCACTTCAAAAACTTCAAACAACGCAAAAAGCCCGCCGCGAGTACAAAAAGCTCGCGCAGAGTGACCTCGGCTACCGCGTTTAACTTTTTGTGTGTGTTTCCCATCAAGTGCATTAAGTCTACATTATAAATTATAATCCGACGCTATAATAGGGCATTGTAGTTCAGGTTCCGTTTCAGTAAATTGATTGTTTTGTTCTCGCCTCTTCTACAGCGGACATAATTAATTTTGCTACATTGTTGTACGTATTCCCACCGTATGCTCATCTTGGATTAAATCCAAATTTTGCTGCGTTATATAAACACACATTATTAGATGACCTATTTTTTTCAGACTACAGGGGGCTGTTGTTTGGTCTCAAGTTTAGTTTCTATGAGCCTCTACGAGTTTGGTCTATATAAACCAAGGGAAAATATAATAACCCGTCCATAATTATATAGTCAAAATTACCATTAATCAAATTTATGACAGAGCACAGAATACCATTTTTACATCGTTCGAACTGTTTATTTTTTCGAAAATTTTTGGATGCATGGAGCTTAATTTGCCAATGAGTTCTGATATATTTTAGCGACGGAAATATTTTTCGCAGATAAAAGGGCATATTGATTCTCAATATATTTGTATCAAGCTTCAAAGCTCAATGATCAGTGCATACGCCCGGAAAGCAATTGGGATGAATTGGTTTTTCGGGTTCAATTTTCAGCTTGCACCGGGATTGATGCTAATTTGAATTGATATAAAAACAAAATATTCAGCCATTCAGAGGTATTCAACTTTCGATATAAAAGAGCATTTTATCCAAAATGAATTCAAACCGCACTAAACATTCGGATTTAAATCCAGATTATGGGTAAAAACTATACAATGTTAAAAAAATTGTAAAATTGACAATATTAATATTTCCTTAAAATAAATTCTGAGGTAATTAATAAGTCATGCAGTGTACTTTGAAGTGTAATTTGAAACTATAATAATATAATTTAAAATAATGATAATTTTGTTAGCTCCATGGATCATTAACAATTTAAAATTTCTATTCAAATATAACCACATGTGCAAATAAGAAACCACCACTTAAAATTTTTTTTATATAGAAAACCACAATAATATTGGATTGTGTAATTGATTCCCGCGTTTTTTTTTTCTTATAAGATTTATGAATAAAACAATAATTATAACAACAAATTAATCAATAATGTATTAGCTGTTATTATTTACGACTTGTTTCTGGCTATCGACCAACCTGTTGATGCGGTTTTATCAAAAATCTTCTTATTCCATCAAGTGGGTGAGCCAATTTTTGATGTCTTCATCTTTAGCGAAGATTACTATTATTTGATTCGATATGGAGCGTAAAAGATAATATAATAGTATAGCAAATGCGGTAGAATCTTCCATTAGAGATAATTCAGATATTTGACGACGTCAATCGGCCCTTTTCAGTTAAATTGCTTTGTTCATGCGATGAAGTTGGGAGGATAGCATTCCTTGTCGGCAGTCTTGTTCCAGCATTTTCCAGTAGATCAGACTTTCAAAGTCCCACCAGACGCAGATCTTTGTCTTCTCGGGATGGAGATCTTGCTTGACTCTTGACTTTCGTGTGTCTTCTGGTACGATCCAATATTTTCTTTTCTTCTCATGAACGTAGATACCACTTCTTACACACAATTCTGTATAAAATAAGAAATATCAAAATATAGAAAAAAAAATTTGCCTCCCAGAACTTCCATTTCAAAAGCATAAAAAAATATTAAAATTGAATTATTTAAAAAATTTAAGAAAACAGGTTTGTAGAGCAAAATAAAGACACAAACTTTAGATTATACACAAAATTTGCAAGAAAAAATGAAATACAAAAAAACGAAGATGATAATTTAAGAATGATATTTTTTGTTATCATGAGTAACGTTTGTAACTGAATACCTAAAATTATTTGTATGTACTCTTTGAAATTCTGAAATTATTCATAGAAACGTCGTGGGCGCAAAATAATATAATGCAGTTAGTATTGTTCAGAAGGATGATATTAAATATTAACCTAAACATTAATTAAGTAGAGAAAAATGTTACTGTACAAAGCAGGTGTGGCTGTTACAATACTCGTAGTTCACTCTGTTTGTGAATAATTAATAAAGTTTTGGTACCGAAAAGTTATAAAGTACAAAACAAAGGGCTTATATATTCTTTATTATGATAAGAAAATATTGCCATCAATATAAATAGTTAATTAATTAAATAATACGTTTCAATTATTAACTATTTACATGAGTAAGTATATGCGTCACAGAATGAAAATTAGTATTACGTTAATATATATCAATGCAATAAATTATTCTGAAGGCATCAGTAGAATTTTATTTCAATCTCTTAACTGAAGGAATTATATCAGTTTTACTAAAGAAGTGGCGTTGTGATCATTTTGTGACTCCAGGCAATGTTTAATGCGGAATACCCTGGACTATAAAGTGTTAATATTGATTGCAAATATAACTGCGTCCTTAACTTTTACCACTGATTTTTAAAGCCTTCGTAGATGTCTCATTGTTCCTAAATTCTCCAATATGCCATCTGATATATACCATTATTTTGGCTAGTTAATCATACTTTAACAAAAGCTTTTTTATTGTCTATAGGACATGTTTTAAAATTAATATACAAATAAATATTACACCAAAGACATTTTCAAATCAAACCGCATTCCGTATTCACACAAAATCATTATGCATCATTAAAATAATTTAAAAATCGATTAATGTCAGCGAATGTAAAAACACCTATGCAGCCTTTTATTTACATCGTGGTTAGTGGATGATCACGACTTACTCTACTGGTGGACCTTTTAGATATCCCTTTAAATGTAGATGTTTCAGTATTTTATAATTAAAATATATTTGGAAAATTTAGCATATTTGACAATGACGGAGTTGTATGAAAAATTGAAAGTGCATTTCTCATCGGGAAACTATTCAATCCCTAGCATCAAATATAAAACTTGATTATTAAAACTTCAGTACGCGATCTTCAAAGCCAATTTAACGATCCTAAAAGCCGAGGCGTCAATTTAATAAGCCGATATTGGAATAAGGACCATAAGCGTAAATTTTGGGAGACTAGACGATGGTGGAATTGTAAAGCATCAAGATTTACGTATCTAGATTATTCTCATAGACGTGGGAGTAAAATTTATACATGCCAGTGGCGCTCAGTATCCTAACGTATCTAATATTTATACTGCATACACAAAAGGATAAAGACGTAAAAGCTGGTACCCCAGCTTCAAGATGGGGTACCTACTCTTTGAACAGTCTGAGAGGATAGTTACCCTGGGGCCATTGTGACTTTGCTAACTTTGTCCTGCGTCCAACATTTCCGTGCCGCATTCCAGGATTTGACACGTGCCACCCCTAATTTACACGCACGTCCATGTCTGACTGGGGGGCACGTTTTTGCGGAGACGCACTTCGATGCAAATCATAACAAATAATATGGGAGATCCTGAAATATATATTCAAATACGAGTCCTTTCCTTTTAAAGGAATCGAATGTGTGAAGATACATAACAAAGAAGAATGTGAATTTTTATATCATAACGTTTGTCGATTATAAAAACGTATATTTTTGCAAATTTACTTTGTGCAAACGATCGCTGTTTAATTTACAAAACGAGAGCCATTTGAAAACATGCGAGGCCGTTCTTGAACTGATCTTTGCCATACCTGAGAATATCAGTAATATAAGAATATCATCATCATCTCATCCAGAAATTTTGCAGTTTTTCGGACGACAGGAAAATAAATAACCGAAATAGAGGTTTCCTGATCTTCATCCACCATTTGACACCTCTTCTCCAGCACAGACGTGGTACATGCATACATGGAAATAATTTATGTCCATTAACGTATGTCACTTTAAGATGAAGAATACATGTTATGCCAGTAGATTTGAATCGATTCAATTATCATATCGCAGACAGGTGAAAACATGAAATTCTCAAATCACACATGAAAATTTAGATCGTTGTTATATAGTGTCTTATAACAACAATTTAATTTTGCTCTCGATTAAATTGAAAAACAATTTCTTGAAAGGGTTCAAAAGCGATATGGATGAAATAAGGATGTGTCACATATCCACTAAAGAAAGGGCACTTATCAAGCGTTGCCTTCGTTCATCATTAATCGGTGTCAATAGAAAAAAGAAAAAATATCGATTCACACTGTCTTTAATACTCTTCAGTCGAGTTAGAAAAGCACCATTTGAAAGATAATATTGAAATACTATATATTTTATTGGCAATTGAGTCGTTGGCTTTTGTGGCGTTGCTTGAAATTTGTAATATCGTACGGTTACAGTATAATCCGAAAGTAGTAAAAGAGTATACGATAGAACTTGATTCTGCTGCTGTGGCAATAAATTCCAGCTGGATTTGCACGTGTGAAGGATACAAAAGTTGAAAACTGATATGAGAAAAATAGTATATATAATATAAAAAACACTATGGGAATTTATGAGTTTTTAAAGACGCAAACGTTCATAATTTGAGTTACGAAATTCATTTATATTTTAATACTGAAAAAATACTGTAATATTCTAGTTTATATCTACAAAAATTAAAATTTAAAAAAATAAAAAAAAAACAACTTAAGCTCCAATGCCATGTTGAAATAAATATTTAAAAAGGGGAAAATTGCCATCGATGGTCATCAAATGTGCTTCAAATTCCTTCCTCGATTTTTATCCTTTTCAGGTATTTATCAAATTTTTTTATTAAAAAAAATTCTAATTATAATAATTTTAAAATGGTATGTTAATAGTACATACCCCCAATAAAAATCAACGTGACTATATGGTTACATGACTTTGCATTGATTTTAAAAAATTTGTAAAAGCCAGACTTGGAATACAGGTTGTCCTCGACTTACGACCGAGATACGTTCCTGGACTTCGGTCGCAAATCGAATTGATCGTAAGTCGAATTTCATACAAAATATGTAGCTTAAATTGAAAATTTAAGTTACATATTTTACAGTACAATCCATTGGCTCATCATCAGCAGTGAAAGAAGAATCGGTAGTAGTTTTTTTTTTAAAAACATATCCAACATAAGTTGAGTTGTTTGTTGTTTTTTTCCCCTGTATATTCTCTTCTAATAATTCTTCATTTGTAAGATCTTCCAAATCATTTTCTATAAGTTGGTTTATGTATGTATGTTCATGATCAATATCAATATCAAGTTTCTGGCAAAGTTCTACAGATGAGATTTGTAGTGTGTTCAATTTCATTTTATTTTTCAAATTGCGAATGAGTTATATTTTTAAAATGTTTAGTTTACTTTTTCCATATTCCATACAGATGATGTAACATCTTACCATCCCTTTCCTATATTTTTAATCGCATGCTGAATATTGAAATTCTTCCAAAATGATAAACGATTTTTCATCCAGTATTAGGGGGCAAATACACGATTTTAACGTTAGGATATAAATTTCCAATGTGTGGTGGATGTCCTGGTGCATTGTCTAGTATTAAATGTATATTGAATTAAATTCCTTTCTGTTTACAATATTGTTCTACTTCAAAACCAGTCTTCAAAAATAAATTGTGTCATCCAGAAACTTTCGACAGGGTAAACATCAGAAAAAAATCGTGCTAATTACTATTCAGCAGTAACTATAATAGCCAAAGTGAAATGTAATGCACTCGATCTCAATTGTCTTCCACATATTTAAAGTTAGTATTATTTTAAAAATGTTTTTCCATACAGGAAAGGATGTACGAGTGAGTAGTGAAATCATCATTATTTTTTAATTACACTTAAATTATTAATGCAAAATAAGCGACTTTTCCAGCTTCCACGAATCAAGGAAAACCTAGAGCTTTTATCATCCCACATTTGTTGAAATGCTGAATAGTCTATTTTCAACAATATATATTTGAACCCGGACATAAAAATAGTCCAGAATTATATTTTAAAACAAACATTGGGTAGAATTAATTTATTGACAAAAATATTCCATCGGAAAACCATATATCAAATAATAACATAGAACTATTAGTTATCTCATCTAAATATGCTATTTTTAGTCAAACCCCGATTAAAATATTTTTAGATCAATTGACCCTTATATTAGTAAACTTTCATCATAGCAGCATCATGGGAAAACCTAAAATAATACTGTGTTCATGTAATATATACTTATATATTGTATATTTAAATTAAAATCCAGGAACTATTTACAGGGCAAAAATAACTAAAATGATGACCTGAAGTACTCTACGTTTTTAAGACAGAATTATTCCGAGTATGCTACATATAGCTGTTTTATCTAAATGTGTTTTTTTTTCATATTTTACCGATTACATATTGAACAGTGTAATAGTACAAAATTCTATGTTTTCTTGAGCGTGTCATTTTAAACTCGTGGACAAATAGGATCGAGTATACATGGAAGATTTTTAATAAAACTATGTTATTTATATTAATGAGTTAAAAAATATCATTTAATATCGGTCTTCTTGTGTCTAGTAGCCAAGACGGTGGAGAAAATAATGCTTATAAAAGTTCGTATTTGAAGCAAAGCTTTAAAGTTTTATGAAAGAAATAATGAGTAATTTTAGTTGGCTTGTTTTTGGTTTCATTTTTGCAGATTTTTTGTTTGCTAAGTATTCGCTACGTTTAGTTTGCAATTCAAATTTCTTATGCGGTGTGAAATTGTTGAAAATTACTCGGGGAGTTTTGAAGAAGCGGCCGCTGCAAGTGGGTCGCACCAGCTCGTCTTTCATAGCCTTTTCATGGGATCCAAATTCTTTAATTAATTAAAGCGCGATTCATAGTTTCCTTTAGAAATCTTAAATAGTTGTGCAGGGGAGGCCAAGGTGGCGCCCCAACGAGGGCTCTTTGTTACATCGGGAGCTATGAAAATTTAACGCACTTTGTCTCAGTTGTGTCTTGACATTGGCTCCATTCCAGTCCAGGGCGGACGGGGGTGGTTATGGTGACGCTTCTAAGAGGAACCCCCTTGTCTCCCGCCGGAGCGGGTATGATAAAAGCCAACCCAGTATGTTAACACAACATAACGGCTTCTTCTTGGTCCAAATCCACCCATGGGAGGAGGGCACATTCTTGACGAAAGTAGGCCAGCAATTTTCCTGCAATTTCATATGCCATATAAGTTGGCGAGAGTGAAAGCCTCGCCGTGCTCCAACATGAATTAACTCGTGGAATTACCGTACACACAACATTGAAAACCCGTGTTTAATTAAAAATAACGCATGCGAATGTGTACACGTGTACGATTACCATCGAGCGAAGGTAAGCACTGTTAAAACAGGATGCGATTTCCGTTTCCGGTCGCGTTGCCAAAGGCACAATTTCCGTTGTGAGCACTTACGGTCTCACTTCGAAATTTCTTCATTTTTAAACAACAATCATAATTTGAATGGTGTCTATCTAATGGCCAAATATTAGCACAATGGAGTTTCCTGGAGAATACAGGCCTAATTACAGAACATACCATACAAACCGAATGATTTCATCAAATGATACATATGCTGACTCATCAATCGATCATGCTTAAGAGAGTATTCCAATGTGATGGTTTGAAATTTTTTTTGCGTTTTTCGATAGTTTGTATCCTTTGAATTGATATCGATGCGATTGATTGGCGCTGGTTTGCAAAATATAAGCTATTTTTGTGGATATTGGCAAGAATTTTAACGTAAATTTATATTATAATTTAATTTGTAAAGCCGTTTGAGAAGAAAAACAGTTAAATGTACAAGCTGGCTTTCCAGAAAATGAGCTCTCAGTTTCTGGCGATGGTTCGGGGTCCAGGACAGGATTTTCTTTCCTTCTAGGCATTGTATCACTGATGGAAAATATTCCGATATAATCTTTGATACCATCATAAAATCGAGTTTCTATAAAGCACGCAATGCGTGGATTGGCAAAGAAGATACAGATGAATATAACAAAACACAAGACATTTTGAAGCCAATTTATGAAGAGCTGAGCCAAAATGAGCTTTTAGAGAGATGCTTAGGTTCCAACACGCAAAATGACAACGAAAATTTCAATGCTTGCGTTTGGCACCTAAATACGTCTATTGCGGCAAAAAAATTGTAAATTGCCACCTATAATGTAGCTTGCATATTTGATGAAGATCAGAAAAGAATACTTAAGATCTTTGAATTCATGGACTGTTCCCTTGGCCCTGAAAGCTTGAAATTCGCCAAGGACTGCGACAATGCGCGCGTACAGCGCGCAGACCAACGCAGCTCCTTTGCTTCAAAAGCCGCTCAAATCGCGAGGAGAGAAGCTAAAGCGGCTAAAGAAGAAGTCTACGACGAAGAAGAAGGTACCTTGTATGGCTCGGGCATTGCTGATTAGTCGAAAAGGTAAATTTTCTGTAGACTTTTCATCTTAAAAAACTTTAAACGCGTTTTTCTCAAAACGAAATTTTTGCACTTGGCGCAGGTGATTTTCAAAAAATTGCTGGGCGTATCGACTTCAAATTTTAATACGATATTTAGCACTATTATGGTTATCGCCGGTGCCTCCAAGTTATTGATATTTTGATCTTAACTTATAATTTCACCTCATTTATGGTGCCAAAAATGTGTGGTTTTTCTCTCTCTTTTACAAAAAACGCCGCATTTTTGTTAATTTTCGATGAAATAAAAAAGTGGAGGTACCTATAGGGGCAGTCACCTAGAATTTTTTCGACTTTCTATTTTTAAACTTTTTCGATTTTCTATTTCAGATCACCAGGAGAGCCCAAAGTACCTGCGCCAGCAGCCAACTTTTTTTTCTCTTAATTAAAACATTGTACACAAGCTGCTTATTAGAGAAGGTATGATACAAATACGAGGAAATAACAATTGACAAAGGCATGGTACACACGTTGTATTATTGATGATTAAAGTACATATTTTCAGAAATATCAGGTCAGTCCAAAAATTCGTGCGCATTTTTGAGATTTTTTAAAAATATATTGTATATAAAATATAATATAATATGAGGATTTGGATCTGTCAAAGTTTGTCGTCACTTGTCTGTCTGTCACCAATTTTTATAAACATCAGACGCATGTTAATACACATAGAAAATGAATATCTGTAATCAATACAAACGTGCAATGTTGTATTTTTTTTGTGTGGCAAATCTGCCAGATGTATAGCAATAAAAATGAATAATATACATGGTGAATATGGATTCTGAAGTCTCGGCTTTTTCAAAGTCCCGCGACACGAGACGCGATAATTTCAAAGTCCCGGGAAGTCCCGGGACGCGAGATTTTAATTTAAATTTTTTTTTTTTTTAGGTGGCTTTTAGCAATCCCTTTTATGGGACTATTAGTAACCATTTTGACATGGTTTTTCATGGCATATATGTGTTTTTAAAAATGTGGTTGCCAACCACATCCCCTGTCGAATTCAAACCCAAGATGATTGAGTCACGAGTCCAACCGCTTAACGGGTACACTTACTTAATGAACTAACGATAGTAACAATTGTGTTAACTTTTTTTAATTGTAAGTCTATATTAAATCTAATTATACTATGCTTAAATTTTCAAAAAGCTCTTTCCATTATTTTAAAAGTTTTTTTACTTGGAAAGATTCTATGAATGAGTTATTGAATAATCTAAATTATATTTTTAAAAATCTGCTTATTTAAAAACAATTCGCCATTTTCTGTAGAAATAAAACATTTGAGGAGTTTTCACAGACAAGCAGAACAACAAACGCAAAAGATTTATGGTGTAAATAATTCATTAAGTTCTTATAATAAATGATATGCATTTGAATTTTGGTAGAAATAACCCTTGATGATAGTAAGAAATTTCAATTGATATTTGAAATATTGTCTAAAAGAATGATTTATTTTTTCAAAATAGCAAATTGGCAAGGCTTAATCCAAGAGCAAATAGCAATGGTATCCTGCCAATAATTTGGTAGAAGATAATCCCAAAGGATCAACCAACAAAATGGTGATATCCCAATGAAAACGGATCACCTGGAATTGTCCCACTGTACTATTGGACCCATAGGAAGCTTGCGGCGATAGATTAGCAAAATTTTGCCTATGAATCTGTTACGAAATGATTTATTCTCAATAAGCTGTATATTAATAAATTTGTATATATATACGCTTCTAGATATTCGACTATAAATAAATCTATGCCGATAATTGAAACCAGATCTGAAAGCTTTAGCTCCTGCTATAATTATTATTTATATTTTATTTATACATTTTCAAAGGAAACTTACAATTAGTACAGAATTAAAAAAACCAAGAACTTGATACATATAAAATGAAATACAGAAAAGAAGAAAGTATTAACAACAACAAAAAATATATACATTTAAATTAAAGTTAAGACGGTTAGAAGAACGATAATGCAAATGAATTATTGATAGTGGACAAACTATCATTAAATAGATCCAAATCCACATCTAAGCAATTATAGAAGCTGCACACTCTGACGATATATGAATTTTGATGATGATCAGTGGAAAAAATAGATATTGAAGGCTTCAATTTTTATTTGATTATGTTAGTATAGGGAGTATTTGTATGAAATTTATTGGCAAATTTGTATTAAAAAAATCCAAGATTCAACTCACTGTACTAAAAATTGATCTTGCTTAGCGTAATTATAAATAAGAAATTACGTTATCGTGCATTATTTGAGTGGCAGATTATAACGGTGATGTTCCTGCAAATAATACGTTAATGACGATATGGCACTTATCAAACCCTTTACGGCGTGTTTGAGTCATCTGATTTTCGAAGCATTTCTTACATGTAATAATAAAATAATTGCTTAAAGTGATGGATTCTTTACTATCTTGGAAGTGAAATCAAGAGTACGCTCTCTTTATAAAGACATCCAAGGGAAACGATCTATTTTTTTATTCATAGAAGGGGTATAATTACATAAAGGCAAACCTGTAAGCCTTCCATAATTAATTAAGTCTTTTCATAAAAACTTTCAAAGTAAAAAGAGGAGAGTTTAAGGCATGCGCGTTAGCGCCAGAATGTTGTATGGCTTTTGTAACACGCTTGTCGTGTCGTTTCAGTGAAGATATTTCGAGCAATTTGCTCGAAGCTTTTCATAATTTCAGGCATGAATGGAAACCTGAAAGATCTCTTCGTTTGCAAAAGTGGCTTTTCGACAGGAGTACTCGTAAAGGGCGGTTTTTTATAAAAAAAAATCTGAATGTCACCATGGTAATTTTTGTACGAATAAAAATGTCGCGTTAATGGAAGAGTCTATTTATGATTTTTCCGGTACGTTCGTTCTCTTTTTCATAAAAACCCAAATAAAACACAAATATTTTCATAATCGTTTTAGTCATGCATTTCAACTTTATCATAAGGGAATAAAAATATTTATCTCTGTATATAATAAGACTAAGACTTGTACAATAAAATTAACTTAGTTTAATGTTCTTTTTATGTGAAAATTGAATACAAAGAAGTATTTTGTTACATTAAAAATTTACAAACTGCATGCGTTTATAATAAGTGCTTTAAAATGTTAATCATTAACATGATTATTGAGGATGATGTAACAAAGACAACTATGATCAGAAACGATCTTTAAACAAAATTAACCTACTTGTAATAAAAGGGAATCTTTACAGATGATTTTTCTCAATCAATCATTCTTAAATTTAATGGAAATAATTAAACTTCTTTTAAATAAAGACCCTTGATGTATGAATCATTACAAGACAATTAACTACATTTTTAAAGATATTGTGATGAATCAGGGATTCATCTGACTTTTCAGACCCCCTGCGTTGCCTTCGTCGCTGCGACAATCCCCGAGTGTCACCTTATTCGGCTGCGGAAACAGTAGCGGGGGGTCATTCGAAATGCCAAGCACTCCCTGTTATGATCCCGGCATCGATCAGCAGACGCATCCTCTTTGAAAGAAAACGACGCGATTCTTGCTACTCGACGATGATACTTCTTATCGGGGGCAACGTCGAAAAGAAGGTCGCAAAAGACGGAAAAGGAAGACAATTAAAATATTGAATGCATTGGTTTATTATTTTATTTCAAAAAAGTGTATTCAAATACATGAATGTGTATAAGAAAGTGAATCATTACTTACACATTTGAATTAATTTAAGGGCAAAAGAAAACAATGCGGCAAGCAAGACGGGAGGAAGCTTGTGCCGCCTCATCTATTCTGATGTTATTTATTTCAGTTGCGAAAAGTTTTGCATTTCGCCGACTAACTTTTAAGTGTTCGAAAGAGGTAAATAATTTAATGAATTTTCTTAATGGAAACTTATTTATTTCCTAAAATGGGGGTGGGTTTTGAGAATTTCAAATTGAGTACCGTACACGTGTCACGATACGTCTAGGCCTAGAAGTTTTCCATTAACAACTTTTTTCAATTGATTCCACCCCTTCCTCCCGCCTTCGACTCTTAGGCAATCTAATATTAATCATTCAAATTATTTTGATAGCTTAGATTTCATTCTGACTGATGGGAGCATGCTTAACCTTTTAGCATTTATTTAGATCGCCGATTGAAGTGTTCAATGAAAAACTCTTCTCTGCCAAATTTGCTAATATAAATTCAATATAATTACTTGTAAGGATTGAAGAATTTTGTTGAAGGTTGACTTTATTTATATAACATTCACATCACTTTCAAATTGTATTATATCCATTAACATCGAGTTTTTGATTTCATAGAGATAATATATTTGCATTATTATTTGGACGTACAACCATGATCTAAAGCTTAAAATCACCTTTTAAATATGAATAATACGAAATGATATATATGCAAACGTATTATTTTTTAATTAGTTCTTGAAATTAATGCGATCATACATTTGCGCTATTTTTGACATCAAAATCATTACTGACATTGTCGATATTTCTGCTTAAGTACTGTTTCAATTATTTAATTTCTAAATTTTGAGTACACCAAAATCGTTCATATTTGATGATCTTAGTGCATCGTTCAAGATTTTTCGATTATTAAATTTTGATTATGAAAATGTTTTTAAAATCATGCTTGTATAAATTATAGTCTCATTTTGTTGTAACTGAATCCTGCTGATTTTTAATTTATGATGATCCCTGATTCGAATTCACTGAATCGAATTCACAGCTACCGTAATATCGTTTTCATCAAAAACTAAAATTCAATTATTCTTTGTGCAGAAGTAGCACATTACATCGCTGCTTTCCTGAGTACAAAGGTTATTCGTGTATACTTTGTAGATTGGTCGTGGAACGTCAAACGTTCACTTACGATAGAATTATAGCCTTTGCTTTATTAATGAGATATTTACTTTATTAGAAAAATAAAAGACCCTTCCAACTGCAAACCTTCGATGACGAGGAATCTTTTCTTCGGGAGAAGACTTAACTTCAATATTTTTATTAATGTTCGAAGAGCATGATCTATCGGATCTTGTAGAATCAGTCACCGCCTCAATTTCATCAAATTCAACTGAACAAGACGAAGTGTGAAGCTACAAGCGGCAGTTGGTCGATTTTTTACAGCCAAATGGTTTTGATAGATGTTATGTGGTAATTTTATTATAAGGTTGTATTTGAAAAACGTGCAAATAATCCTCACTTGATTTAAATTAAGATTGTTGTCAAACTGGATGAAAGGGTGATATTTTTCTCAACCTTAAATAATCAACAAAGCACATCATTCAACCTGCTAATTTTTTCACAAATTAACATTAACGATATTATATTGTAGATTTTTTTTAAATATAATTTTAAATGTGGGATCATGACATTGTATTTTATTTCTGAAAAATCCCTTTTTATATTACAATATTCCCAGAATATCATATCAAATCAAAGCAGCCCTTTTCAGCAAGGTTTCAAATAACGCAAGGGTAGGCTTAGAGTCAATTCCGGTGTTTAGTGTTAAACCTTTTTATTTTGTCTTTAGCCTTAGATCAATTGCGCTTAGGACTGCCAATTTTTGAGGGCTTATGTTCATAATGAATTTTAAAATGGAAAAAGAGAATTCAAACGTCGTTCGATTAAAATTTATACACGTACAATTTAGTTGATTATACTTTAATAAAAAAATGATTTGATTTGCCAATCTAAATAAACGAATTTCGCATACATTTGCTTCTCCGATTATTGCGGTTTCAAATATTGGAGTGATTTTGCTCTTAGAATTAACAGCCATTATAACATGTAATTCAATAAGTTTGTAGGTATTTTTCACTTTAAACTTTTTTCTTCATTTGGAGTTATTTTTTTGCATTTCTTTTTCAAAAAAGATTCTACAAACATATTGAGTGGTATGTTAAAAGTATTACTCTATACGTTGAATGTAAAGGGGCCAAGTTGAAGACCTATTTGCTTTCTATATTTAGATGGTTTGAATATATAAAATCACGGTTTGCTTTGATAGATCCATTGCTAGGTATTATCTACTTTGACGGAAGACGACGTGGTTTTCATATACATGGGATATCGTATAGCATTTGCATGGGGATTTAACTCTGGTGGGGATTCGTCGAAATTGAGTCTTTAAAATTCCGAACATTCTTTCTCATAAACAGACGCCTTCCGACGCCGAAACCACCCAACAGCACAACTGTAAATCACACAAATCCCACATCAAAATCAGACATGACAGCGTTTCACGTGCGAACGTGGGATAGAACCTTCGCGGCAAATGCGTCACGCCCTTTGTGTCGAAGAAAAAGTACGTTTTATTGTGGCGAAATATATTCGCATGTATATGCCGGGAATTTTTTCATCACCACTCTACGTTTCTTCGTGAGTAAAAAAGGAGATACGATATTTTAACTTGTTGAGCTGTCAATGCATGTGCAAAACGAAGAGAAAGCTCGTGCTCCCTAAACCCTCCCTTACCAAGATTGAACGCTTCCACTAGAGAATCAATGTTCAACAAAGCGGGTCAATTGACGAAGAAATAAAGTCGAGCCCCACCTTATATAATTTGTAGACAGAACATTTATAACGCCACAAAAATCTCGACTCAAACGAGAAATGGAACAAAAATGTAATATGGCCAATTAATCAATATTGCTAAAATTAATTTTCATGTTAAAAAAATTAACGAAAAATAAGTGAGAATTTAAAATGGATTGTTTTATTTCTTTAACGGATGCAGAAACAATTTCTAACACAAATTTTTTCCAGGCTTGTAGAAGAATTAAATTTTCATCTTGATCGAGTGTACTTCTAGTTCTAAATATTATACATTCAATTAATTATACTATACCTCCAATAATTTACCAATATGGGATATTGACGAAGCCCTCCTCAATGGTATTATCTCTTGCTCAATGATACTCAATGATAAGTCTTATTGCTTAGAATCAATCACATCCTATTGAATATTAATTGATTAAGCATGTACTTTTAATACTTCAATAAAATGCAGCTCTAAATATTTGACATTACAATTGGGAACAGTTTAATTGTTGATTATATTATCTATCATTATAACTCATAAAGCTGTCGTCACAGCTAAAAGAAAGCCTGAATTTTAACCAACGTCTAAATATTTTTCTGCAAAAGGACTCCAATGTAATTATATCCGCATCAAATAACGATTTGGAAATAATTGTATCACATAAAATACAATTTGATTGGTCGTTTTGAATTTCAAGTTTTTTTTTATCGTAAGTCTCGTCTTTCTTCGAAAGTGGGTCTGCGATGAATTATATCAAGTCAACTTTTTATTCTGAATCATTTTCATGCCGAATTTAATGGGTTGCTTGTACAATAGGAGCTTATACATTTCTTTATAGTAACGAAAATCAAAACGGTTTTTTATTTCTGTGAACCTATGAATTTAAAATGCGTTTTTGTTCATTTTCACAATGATATGTAAGAATTAAATTTAATAAAAAGGTAGCCTAAAGACTTTTTTTCCTGTGGGGGGGAATCTTCGCACCCACATTATTCCATGGATGGGCTCTTATAAGCCAAGAAACCCTTCGCGGGTAGTGTAAGATTGTACCCACTAAACACCCTCCTTTGTCCTTTTCTGTCCCTCTGGTATTGTTTTCCACATTGCTTCGGAAGGACAGGTAGTCTGGCCTTAGATGATTGGCCTAGAATTATTAGAATCTCTTCCACGTATTCGTGTCAAAGGTCCCAGTTCTTCTTGCTTTCCATTATGCTGTGGACCACGTTGTCCCACGGTGCCCAAGTCTCACAGCCAATGATGGTGTGCTCTGCGTTTTCGACCTCATCTTGGCAGTGGTGGCACGTTGCAGATGGTTCTTTGCCAATCCGCAGGTACGCACCGAAGCATCCATGCCCAGTGAGCACCTGAGTCGGTTGTTTTCGAGTAGGTTGTTTCACCGTGTTCCGGGTGGGTCCATCTTCCCTTGCTGGACTGATCCCATCTCCGTTGCCAGGCTTCCATCAGTTTCTGATCATGTTGGTTGCGATTTTTAGGATCTTCGTAGTCCAAGGCCCTCTTCTTTGCCTGGAGGTCAAGCGGGGGTATTTCAGCGATCACGAGCACCGCTTCCTCAGATACAGTTCTATATGCTGCGGTCACTCGGAACGCTCCCTGCCGCTGAATCCCGTCCAGCTTCCTTCTGTAGCTTTCGTATCTGAGCGACTCATGCCATATCGGGGCTCCGTACAGAAGGATCGAGTATATTACCTCGTGTATGGTACGTCTTCTGCACGGCTTTGACCCTCCAATATTGGGCATGAGCCATCCTAGCTCACTGGCCACCTTCTGCGCCTTCTGGGCAGCTGCTTCAATATGATTTCTGAAGGTCAACTTGTTGTCTCTCTGGGGTTTTATGGGTGAGCATCTTAGAGTGAAATTCCCATCCGGATCATGAATGGATTGTTCAAAAACCTTAACGAACTACAATCCGATAGTACCATATTGTGTGAACACCCAGGAAGTGATAAAGATTCCTAATTTAATTCCCTCATATTTTTGTGATACGATTCATATGAATTATTCGAAGTGAATGAAGCTTCATAGATCCCACCAAGTACATAATAATAGATTTTTCTGGATCAGTACACATTTAAATGTTGGAATGGGTGAATCCTTCCGATGGATTTTTTGCCTTAATAATAAGAAAATACATATATTTACACATTATTATTTATTCTGTGTTATCAATAAGTTCTAAGTGCTTGTAATATATTTGTAATGGCTTAGCGTAAATATGATTCAACTGGTTATTATTATCAAAACACGAATATGTTTTACAGACATTATTATTAGATCAACTAAATGAAGAATGGAGTCACATAAGACTAAGTTTTTGGATATTTAAGAAACGAATATCACTTGCTTTTACTTTTGATGCTTCAAAATAGATTTATAAGCGACTGTTACACGCCTAAGAAAACTTATCCAATATCTTGCACAAACGAAATTAATGAAGTTTCAAATGTAGCCTGTGGATGAAAAATAGAAGAATTACAAGCATAGATGTGAAACTTTCATCTTTAGTTCTATTTTGAAATTAATTTTTCATATTGGATTACCGGTCCCACGTTTGTAGAATTTATACCATCTTTATGAGCAAACTTAATATTAATTTACTTTCGGTATACTGAATATTTTCAGTTATATTTGATGAATGTCTAAGTATGCCCAGAAAATTCCATTTTTCAATAAACACTTTAAATATTGAATAGCAACCAAAGACATAACTACAATATATTTGTTACAAATATTATAAGCAACAAAAATGTCCTTTACGTAGATCAATGAGAACATGATGTCAAACTTTTTATACAAAAAATATAAATGTTATTTTTCCATTCCTAAATTTAGTTAGATAATATATATGATTCACGGAATGTTTCCCATATCTCAAATGTGATACATATCCGTAGAAACCATTAATATTTGTTCTATAATATGTATATTATATAATGATATAACCTTTGATTATTGCATGTAAAATTTAATTTATTTTCTGTTTAAGCCCCATGGCTAGTAGCACCAACAAACTATTAAATACTGTTCAAATTTTATTCGAAAGTTTTCTAATCGATTGATTAGCCGATGAACCATACATTTTAAATTCATCGGATAAAAGAGCTACAATCATAAAATACATTTTTGTATTATCTTAAAAGAGTGCTCCTCAGACAGCTCCTAAAGCTCTCGACGGTTTATCCAAAGTAAATTGCTTTGCAGCTTTCACATTTTATCGTATAAATCCTCATATGTCTAATCCATGTGTTCAGCTTTTTTACAAATGCTTTTTAGCGGAAAATTGTTATTGTTTTTCGAGTACAATTGTATTAATACACAATACTTCGATTTGTACAATCATGATCGTATGTAAATACATGAAGTATGTAAGAATATTACAAAAGATTGAAAGAAGTTTGAAAAGTGTATAGTTTTCATCAATTAAATAAGCTTATCTTAACACATTTCCGTCGGGTTACGCATATGTGCGTCCTTTGGGCACTATTGGTAGATGCACCCATGTGATTGATTGACTTATTTGCTTTAAAAAAAGGGTCTAGTCGCAAATGCAAAAAGACAATGAAGCCGCAAAAATATTCGTTGCGGGCCGCCAGTTTGCACTCTTTATTGTAGTCAAGTATTGCAAAAACGAGCCTCCCACTTTAGCTCACCCAGATGATATAAAACATCTAAATTAACTAGCTCCCAATTATACGAAAGCCAATAATGTACGCTTATACTCCGTAGCCGGATACGGGTATTAAGTCGTGAAGTATGAAAATTGTAAAACTTGATCTGGCAATAAATTGTATATAATAAAATAGAACATTGACTATGGCAGTTAATAATTCAATATATTTGGTGAAGACATGATTAAATCTGCATTGTTCCAAAAGAGAAGCGGAGTTGTATTTAATGCTGGTAATTTATGTTATGGTACTTCTGAAATTGTTGCAGACAAATTAAGATTTAATACATTTTGGACAGCCTAGACAAATTTGTGGGGAGCATTTATACTCGACAGTGTCTAGCCTGGGGCAATAAAATCAGATGGAATTGATTTCAATAAAATTTACAATTCTGATATTCCATACGGATTATGAATTATATATTACGTGACGTTGACCTATTTATTATTGATACGTCTGGGAAATTCGGCTCGCATTTCTTCAATATATTTTCGGGATCGATCCAATTGACATTTTAGTTTGTCTGCGCCTAAAAGTAATAGTAAGAAATTAAATAGCCTCCATCTTCAGATACGAATATTAATGTAACCATGAGTGCTAAACTCTCACTAGGATGATTGTATTTCTTATCTTTTCGTTAATTCCATTCTTGAAAATTGCATTTAGCATGTATAAGATATATTGTATTTATGACACGTATGTCTTCATCGATGCAACGGCTCAAAGTGTTCGCCTCTAGCTGTGTTATTCTTTGATGGAGATTTTACGATTGTTTTATTTAAGGTCCAGCGCTAGATGGCATGCCGACCGTATAAAAGGGTTGATTTTTTATTGGTCATCCTCCCTTATTACGTATTCATTACCAGATCGCCTTATAGGTGTAGAGAAGAGTGCTGTTTGTGGAAGGTATTCTCTTATAAAATGTGCAAGATAATAGCAAAGATGGAGAAAGAACTCCACGACCGCCAACCGATATCGCACGTGAGATTCAAACTTGTCACAGAACATCTGTTCTTTAGTGTTTTAGCACTGTAATAAATACATAGCTGGACATCCTTGAAAACTTTTAATCAGCTTTGTTCTTTTAGTTTTTAACATCAGTTTGGACGTCTGCTTGAACTGTAACTTCTAACAAACACAACGCTTTGAATCGGCATTGGCGATTCAAATTGTTGACTTTTGTTATTGGAGGATGAAAACAATTCCAAGACAAAACAATAAGCCAATGAATAACCCAGAAGTGGTATTTTTAGAAGCCAAAAGTGGAAATAATATATCAGATAGCATTTTGATTCATTATAATTGTTCTGTATGACAGACAAAAATGTGGTATATGAAAAATGCGGATAAAATCAAATGATTTGCTCAACTGTCTATAGCAGTACATATAAAATATGCGTTATGGGTGGATGATGCAAATCAAATTAACATCCCTTGATTCAAGCTGTTATCAGTGAAAAACCAAAATCAATTTTTGATAATCATAAGGAGACAGATGGTGGCGAAAATTTTATTTTGGGAAGCAAGGTTTGTTTATGAAATTTAAATCCCGTAGTGGAAAATTATGTGGTAAAGTGTGGACGTTGTGGTGGCGGCTATTTTTTCTAAAGAATTTCAGGTTTATGTAGAACAAGACAACTATTCTCCATACCATTGATGAGACTGAGCTTTATTGGATAAAAGTACCGGCATGAACTTTTATTTCTCGCGAAGAACGTTCGGTTCCAGGTTTTAAAGTTGCGAAAGACGGATTAACTGTTTTGTTGGGAGTTAATGTTTCAGGAACTTTGAAACATAAACCAATGTTAAAGTATCATACACAAACGCCACGTGTTTTAAAGGGCCTGAAGAAAGACATGTTGCCACTTTATTATAAATGTAATAACAAGAAAGCTTGGGTCACAGATTGGTATACAGATTATTTTTGCATTTGTGAAGAAAATAAATTATCACCGAGGGTACTACTTCTCTTGGATAATGCTCTAGGAAATCTTCAAAATCTTGATGGAAAAATAACACCATTGGATATAAAGGTTGTTTATATGTTTCGTAATACAACATCTATTTTACAATCAATAGATCAGGGGGTTATTGCAAAGAAATTATGAGAATTTTAGACAATTTAGATAAAACAATAAGACTATCGACGATTTTTCTATATTTTGAAATTGTTTGGGATGAAGTTTGTATTTATGCATAATTTTGAAGTAGCACATCAGGGGAATTTAATTGAAGACATTAGCAGACTTGCGCATGACACATTACAGTCTAAGATGTGACAGAACTTTAAGATAATCAGCCTCTAATGAAGACTTTGAAGAATTATACATCGAATTACATTGTGAAGGATCAAAGAAGGCATAAAACGAAGAAGAAACTCCAAGAGTTATGAAAACTATTCAAAGTTTGAGGGATGAAATTTGTGAGTTAAACAAGGATTGGGAGCGAAGTACAAATGTAAAAAGGAGCATCATTGCACCCATTCGAATATTTTCTAAAACTCGTAATAAAATAAAACAAAAATCTGAACAATTAAAGCTGAATACTTTTTCTGAAACTCTGAAATTTCATTTGCTTTCCTTAACCCCTAAAGGAGTACTATCCCAGGGTCTGGGACCCCCCCCCTCCAATTATTCGAAAGAGCACTCTTTTACGTTGAGCTCGGAGACAGACAGAGACAGAGAGAGAACGTAGCGCATTTTGGGAGACAGAGACGGAGAGCTTCCCCGCATACATCGCACAATTGTATAGATCGTTAACCCAAATTTATGGACAAATAATGATTTCGATTTCAAGTTTGTTATTTGTTTACGCAAAGTAATGACCGAATATTGTGTGCTATCGACAGTGTGTATTTATTTAATTGCTTCCTATTCATCGTTGCTTATTGGATGAGTCTTTGTCTAATCATCATTTCCTTCTAAAGCAGGAGCAAATGAATCGATTTTTTATGTATTGTTTATGTAAAGAAATGACGTGGTCTTGTATGCTATCAACACTGCTTATTTACAATTGACTCTGCCTCAAATTGAAGATTGTCTTAAGCTGATAGGAGCTGACAAATAGTAATCGTTGTAAAGCGATTATGGCATCAACGACGTAAACCGAGGGCTACTTGTACTTATCGACCAAAATCATAATAGAAAGCTACAAACTATACACGTAGCTAAAATCAAATGATGCCTTTTGATTCCATTTATGAATTTATATATTGTAATTGCTACACGAGTTGATGCAATGTAAATATTTATAATCGTGTTGATGTTGATGATCCGATGACGTTATATTGCGAAGCATAGGTTGTAACCCTGTCCTCCAGCAGATAAGAACGTACAAACGAAGTTTGCACCCAGCTGCTATAATTATTGCTAAAAATATTACTAAGTTAAATTATTGGATTTCTTTCAACCACCATACATTTATAGTTCATTTGAAACATAGATATATAGGTCAGTTAAGAGTTAAAGTTTTTTTTTAATAAACGAGACTCGAATTACAAAACTAAATCCAACAGCATCTTAAAGCATTTGCTTGATAGCAAAAATGGATTCTTCAGACATGTCAAAATACACCAATACACAAACATGATTAAGAACGAATACTTTCTCCTTGTTTTCATATGTAAACATTACATGAACTGGTTTATTTAATTTGTTTATTCATATTATATATAGCATTTTATCAATATTTTATAATGGCATTGTTTATTCAATATTATATCTCTCATATAACAATAGAAATATTGAAATATTCTCTTTCTATGAATCTGGGAGTCGTCTCCCAGTATAAATATGCTATTTATCTGCAGACATTTTTTCTCAAACTTTCGTTATTCTAAGAAATACAGTTTAAAATCGATTTCATTTGCCATGAAACTTTATTATACTGAAATAAGATGAAGAAATCTAAAAAACCGATTGAAAAAAGCTGTTCATTTAACCAATTTAGAAGGTAAGAACATAAATCTGATTAACATATTCCGGGCCTAATCTAGTATTGCCACTATGTGTAATATAAAATATGTGGCAATAATGATATTTCTAGACATATCGCGTTGATGTATTAGTGATATAATTTTTATATAATTAACTTATGCAAAACGTCGTATGATAGATAAGGCGTTGTTTTGAAAACATTGATAATGATCTGCACTTAAAAGTTAGCGTTGCCATGGTACGAATTTGCACGAGCATGTTCTAGGAATCTGATTATTTGGTTCATTTGGCATATTACAAAATGTAAGATGAGTCAATAATAAGCCAACAACAGAGATGATTTCATGAGAACCGGCTTAAAGTTCACGTCGCAGTAAATTTCCACGGAATCAGCAAAATTTGCAAACAATATTATGATGAAATAGTCTACATTTCGATCGTAGTTTAAAATGTAATAATTCAGCGTAAAATGTCCATGCAAGCAAATTATCAATGCAGTAATAAACGTTGTTTTATTTATGGAGGACGCTTTTGCGCGAAGTGCGTAATATACCGCGTAAATATGGCACGCTGTTGATTAATGCGCTTTTATTTTGATTTTATCATTATTTATAAGTAGCATTAAGTTCTAATGCATTGCGAAATATGATTGTGTTATATTAATTATTATATATTTATTATTCAAACATAACAGCGAAAAATGAACATGATCAATATATGTATATCCCATGGAGTTTGAAAACTGCGTTAAAAGCATAAATCTCCTCTTCAGGATTTTCTATAAGACTTCATGCAAATAATCATCAAGTACTTTATAAATAGGATTTGAGATGTATCAAATCGATTCAAAAGTGCGTTGCAGATAACATTAACAAATGCGCTCATTAACGACCATCATTTTTGATATCATCGTTTCAATATTCTAAATGCAATTAGAGGTGAAATAATGCAATGCTCATCCTGTCTAAATTAGCATTGCCATTTGAAATTCACACGAATCCTTTGAATTTATTGCCGTTGGTAAATACGATCCATAATCGTTCTGAGGATCAACGCCGTTTAGCGCGTCACCACTATTTTATTTATTACAGGACGCCCAACGAAACGGACTAAGAGGGAGGAAAAATATAGCACTCAAAGGACCAAAAAAATAAATATAGAATATCCGATATGCCGACCATTTTTGCGGGGCTCTCGAAGAGAAAATACATATTTGTGCGAGAGGTAACTAAGATGGAAACCCATCATATGGTAGGATTTGTGTCAGGGGAAAGACGACAAATATTTAAAGAAGACCTGGGTACATCATAAATCTCGGTCGGAAGTCCACAACCTTTCCGACTTACATCGATATATCTTGCCAAATGGATTGAGACAACGACGCTGATGCCAGCTGGCTTGCATTTGCCACTTTCTGGATCATTTTTACCCTCGTCCACTTTTTGACAGCAATCTTCAGTCGAGCGATACGGAAAAATATGATATATACGACGAAATTGGGTGAGGATGTGTTTAAACAAAATGTCTTCAGGTAAACATTTCATATCAATTTTACAATTTTAAAAGACTATAACAAATCTGTCATTTTTTCGACACAATGATCTTTTAATATTATTTTAAATTAACTAGTTTGATCAAGATTGAGAAGTTATGATTTTGCAAGAGACAAGACATTTTTATTACAACGACTGATAACAATCCGATCTATAGATGGTAGTGCATTGTATCGACAGTTGTCTTCGAGATATGATCTGAGTGTTAAGAGCATCATAACGAGGACTAATTAGCACGATGAAGTAAGTAAAGCTAACAATACATTATATTTTGAATTTAAATTGTGTTTACATCAAATCAATGTGATCTTAAATATTGTTTTGCGGTTCTTCTGTTGAAAAAGTTAAGCCCAATGCAAATTTTTAAGGAAAAAATAATCAGCTTTCTGCAAGCATTAGCATTTTTAACGCCTTTTATATCAATAATATGTTTTCAGGTTGTCATCAATGCCAAAAAATGATAATATCGAAAACAACAATCCTAACAATACTAACTCCATAGCTGACAATCCTGTGTCAAATAAGGAAAACTCGTAAGATTTTATCTGCCCAGATACATTCATAATTTTATTATAGTACAGGAGACAGCGATCGAAAGCTAATCTTTGTTTTAGTCAGTTTTTACACAATGTAAGTCAGAAATATTACAAACTACCAAGCTTTCGACGTTAACGTTAACATAAATATGTACAACTTTCCTGAATAATTGTACATACCGGTATTAAAATAAAATGTATTAAGATGCTTTTTTGTCTAAAAGTGGTTTATGATAATTATTGTTAAATAAATGTCGTCTACTTTTGGTTCAAGATTGCTAGGGTTTCGTTAGACATGGCTAAAGTTGTAGCGCGGGAACTTGATTGAAGTATTGCAACTTTCAAAGCATTGTACTATTTAATATAATATTTATTATAAGCAGATACAACATAGTTGCAGTTTTGTAGATATAAGACATTTACATCATTATTAGTTGCGGATCTCAAATTTTTTTATTAACCCTTCTGTCAAATAAATAGGTAAACAAACTATCGTACGAATCTGGTTGAATATACTTTACAAATGTATGATTCGAAAATATTTTCTGCAGCACAGGTAAACAAAAACAAAGATCTTTCCAAACATATGATGCAAAAAGGCAGAGCAAAATTATTATTTTTTTTTTAGAAAAATGAAGAAAAGCGTGATATTTATTGATTTATTATTTTGATTTAATTTAATAATTGTGTTCATTTTGCACGAGTTTTTTTAACTTAAATCTTGAATGAACATTTCAGAATAAACACCATCGAAGAAGACTGGGATTATATAAATGAATTGATCGAGAAAGATTGGTACAGTACTTGCATATCTTTATCATAACCAAAATTATTTATAAAAATACTAAGCGTATTTTGATTCCGATAGGAAAATTCAGCAGAGCTCAGTTCCTGTGATAAAACCAGAAGAAATCCGGTGCTACATCAACATCATCGATCTGTTTCAATTTGATCTCCCGTAAATATAATATTTTCGACAATATTAAATTGAAATTTTTGTTATGATTTAGCAATTTTATGATTAAATTTAAATATTTTTCAGTAATAATTGCCCGAGAGACACGCAAAAGAGACGACGATCAAAAAGGATTGCAAAGCAAAGATATCGATTGAAATATAATTGAAATATATATAATCTAAGCACTATTTAAAATAATATTTTTCAATGTATGAATGTAAATATAATATTTTTTTGCAAGTGAAATTATATTTTATTTATAATGGCTAATTGTTATTATATTGATCTAGTAACTGGAAACTGAATATAAAGGTTCAGGTTCAAATCCTACTCTTTCCTGATGGCAATTAAGCACTTTTGGTTCATACATAACTATCATTATTTCATGAACAAATAAATGAGTTAACTCACTAATAACTATTGTAAGTTTCGCCCAATTTGTATTAGAACGTAGAAAATTATTAAACACACTAAAATTTTCCAAAGAGAATAACCAATTTTTGGTTCATTTCCAAAAGCAAAGTTGCAGATAAACACAATGTCAAATGACTGAAAATATTAATAAAACTGTTCGGATATATTATATGAAACACCAATTAAATATTGCCGAGGAGTCAGAAAATAGGGAAAAATAGCAGATGACATGCGACAGGGACCGAAAATAGTTTTGATGAAAATGCGAAAATTGTAACTCTATCCCGATACGTTTCATTTGATGTATGCAAATTTAAATTTGAGCCGATACATGCCAATAATAATAAAACATTTCGGAGAATCGATTTCATTAAATTTAGGATTGAATTTCAAGCAATTTAATTAGGAATTCAATTTGCATGGAGTGCAAAATAATGATCATTTAGGTGTAAAATTTTAGTTGACTAACTTATAATTGAATTTAAATAAATTCTATAGGAGGTATCTATAGGAGGTCAATATGATTAATCAATATGGATTTATATAAATTCTGAATTTGTGCAATACGGATGTTAATTAAGTTATCATTTGTGTAGGAGAATTGTAATTATTAGTGTTGAATGGAATATTTAATAATTATGATTGAAAATGTTCATATATGCGTCTATATTTAATATCAGGATTCAATAATTCAGTTTTCTCTATCTATTTATCAATGGGAAGGATTTTTATGAGACGGTTTTCCATTTAAGCAGAAAATCTATCAGAAAATAATGTAATTTTCAAGTTTTTTTTTAAATTTATTATTATTTATTCAATCAGTCATACGCGTCTTTACAGGACATTAATCACTCCAGTAATAACCTTTCAAATCCAAAAAATCGGGCTTAGCCTGGATCGAGAAAATCGATCGTAAATATCAGTCTTCCAAATTCGTTGGTGTAGAAAAAAATTGTTTTCATAGTCTGGAATTGAATCCGTAACTTTATAATAAAAATTTATAATCCAAACCGCTTCACTAACGCTTACTTTGAGCAGCTTTGTAGCATTTTTGGATGCATTTTATTGTGAGGGGTGATTTTGATAGGACACAGGTGAAGTGGTACTAAATTACACGACGATTCAGTAAGGCGAGACCTTGGTCGTTAGCACGAAACGACGCAATGTTGCGTAAAAGCCCATTATTGCCATGGTGATTTCATCCGTCGTTAGGATTGTCCTTTGTATCTTCAAGGATATTTCAGGGTTCACAGCCAATGATCAGTGACAAACCAGCATCATAACTTACTCACATACCCAAAATATTAGCAACAAAGATATTAATGTAACAATTTTGTGTGTGAAAAATCGCCAATGGTGCAGTGCAAAATCACTTGAAATTACGAAAATATTTTTATATGCTGAAAAGTGAAATTTAGCTTTAAAAAGATGACAAACTAAAAATTATTTTGTATTTAATGCAACATTTACGTCAATATAAAAATGTATATAAATCATAATATTCTATATGGGTAGATTCGGGATAGAACGATATGCTGTAATAACAAATTGTTGCCTATTACATGTAATGTTCGGTTAGTTTCGACTCCATTTTAGCAATCTAAGAAAATGATCCAATCTGGATAGGTTGACGTTTTTGGCAGAGTGTTTTTATATAGTCAATTGTTAGTCAGATTCTTCAATGGTTTCCATAATTAGTTCATTTAAATTCTTGATGTATGCTGTGCGTAGTTACAACCCTTATTATCTTCTTCTTCGTATCTTTCTAACAATTGTGTTAAATAATAGCGTCATTATTTTTAAGTATTATTAATATGCTTTTGCGATTAAATTAGCCGATTTTTTTTGTAAACGAAAATCCTATACACTTATCTTTATTCAATAAATGTATTTAAAGCCATGTTAAATCATCAAATTTATTCAAAAGAAAATGCATTCTTGATAAAAATTTGCATTTTATGTCCATCCTGGGTCATAATTTGACTCTTAAGAGGTATTCCAGTTCCTCTTTTTATGCCCGACCATAACAACGGTAATAATAAAAGATACGAAGTCAAGAGAGGAAACTTTTTTTAAATTCTTCCACCCTCGGATTAAACGGACCATCTTCTTATCGTTCCATCTGCTTTTGCACTAAAGCAAAGTTATCCTGTGTTTTTAATGTATGCAAACAATATGCTAATTGCATCGTTAGCCACACTTTAAAATTTCGCCCTCATGTTCTTATGGCGGTTTTATTGTGGATACGAACTCGTCGGGGTAGGATATTAAAAAAATCCCAAACCTTTACGGTGTCTGTTGCAATTATGAGGCACTCGAACGATTTCGGGTCAAATTCTTCTAGAATAATGCCGCCATAAAAATAAATTCAAAATTTTCTTCCTGGGATTGGTCCATTTCGCTTAATAATATAATTAATTTATGTCCCTGAACTTTATGAATTTAAGCTTATTTTAACCTCCAATCACGTTTTTACTTATTCATGATAAATTAATTATGAAAAAATAGTATTTGGAATGATTTATGCCATCGTATAGGTTAGTAAGTAAATATAGGTTAAAGCATGATTTGATAAGATAATTAGCACTCCTCCTCCAAATTATTATCAAAGAAAAACATGATTATATTGAACTTTTGTTGAAGAGTTGCTTTAAAATTGTTAAGCTTATAGTAAAATATATTAAATTGTCGTTTACGTATGTTTTATTTAAATTAGGCACGTCTAAATGTTTCATGTGATCGAAAAGCGTTTGCGAATTCAATAAGAAAACATTTGGTTAAGCTTAAATTACTAGTAAAACCTTTATAGGCAAACCTAACCGTATGCTAACGATAAACGACATTGTTACGCTTTTTGGAATATTTTTAATAACATGGAGGTAATGAAATCAGGCTTTTCCCCAATTATAGTGAGCTTTTTTTCTTTAACGCCAAAAAAAGAAAAGCTACTTCGTTTAATATTCACTTATACTTAAGAATTAATCAAAATGGGCACTGGAATGTTAATATTATACAAAGGTAAGAAAAAAGGAGTACAATGATGATGTATTTAACCATTGCTAAAAAAATATTATCTTCTTACAACTTATTAGTTGATAATAAAATGTAATACAACCAGTTCATTCAATGTGACAGTGTTTATAGTTTTTAATAATGATATTGTGAATTTATGAACATTTAGTTTTAAACAAACTCAAATTAAATAAACAGAAAAAATGCTTAAGGCACAAAAACATGCTTTGGATGTAAGAGCATCCTTTGTCCTTTTTTAATGATGATCTGACTTTGCGGTCCTGGAAAAAGAGAAATAGCGTTAGGCTTCACAGTCAAAATCCCTTGTAAAATGCATGTTTTTATAACATAGGGCAGGGGTCGGCAACCTTTTGAGTCGGAAGAGCCAAAAATTACAATTTACAAATTTCAAGTGTTTAAAGAGCCACAATTTTTTTTCTTGCCAACAATAAATAGTATAGTCGCATAAATAAAGTTTTTTGGTAAAAATAATCTATTTATTCATATATAAGTAGTATTTTTTAACAACAAATTAGATAATATATATATAGTATTATTAGATAATATATATATGGTATTATTAGATAATCACCTATTATACACCTATTAAGTTAAAAAATCAAAATAATTAAACATTTACTTACAACACTAACTTGTACTTCAATAACAAACAATTGAGCAAACAAATTCAATGGAAGCGATGGTTTTGCATGGTTATTCAAGTAGAATTTTTTTTTAAGCAATGTAATTTGTACTTAGAAATAAATAAAACAATAACATACATTTGAGCAAATGAATTTAATGGGAGCGATGGTTTTGCATAGTTTTAGAAAGTTTGGATAAATTTGGCTCATAACTTGTTGTTTTAAGTTTCAAACACGACTCTAAATTTTCATTTGTTAGTTGGCTTCTTACTTTACTTTTAATTATATTCATGCAAGAGAACGCTTAGGCCCGATCCACACTGTGGTGCCGTTAACGGTTCGATCTCGCTCCGATCCCGGTCCGATCTAATGTTCTTACACAGGAAACAGTCAGAGTATTCACACTATCGGATCGTTCCGATTCCGTTTCTTGTGTGAAAGTGTTTGACCGGACTGAGACCGAGAGCGGGATCGAGCCGTTAGCGGCACCGTGGTGTGAATCGGGCCTTACTCTTGCAAATATGTCGATCCGAAGATAGTCAGGACTCCAAATGCCAAATTCTTCACCTCACTGTAGCAATCTGGAAGACTATTCCATGCGTCGAATATAAATGCCTCAACTCGCGGCATTTCTTTTAAAGCTGTCCACTTTTATTGCGTTACGTACATACATTTCTGGACCTCCAACTCTTCCAACTTGCTTTTCAACTCTGTAAATTTTCCACTCCACAAAGCTTTACTTTTTAAATCGATCAATTGCGTTTCTAGAGATTCAGTATCAACTCCAAATGGCTCAATGTAGATTTCGTTACTATTTGTGTTGAGAGGACTTACTATGAATGCTAGAATGGCTTTGTTGGTTTTGAATTGCTGAAATCTGTCAGAAAATTCATCTTTAATTTTTTTTATAACTGTGCTGAAGTAATTTGTATCAACAATCGCACTGGTTTTAATGCGATATTGCTTTAAAAAATGAAAATGAAGTAATTAACCGCTCTGAATATCTTCTGCAAAAATAATTATTTTTTCATCAAAACAACTCAACTCTTCTATTAAAACATAGGTTGGGTTTTCCTTTCCTTGTAGTTTTAGATTCAGATCATTTAATTTCGCCGTGATATCTACTATAAAGAAAAAAATTTGCAACCATTTGTCGTTCTCTAATTCAGGGTGATTAATATATTTTTCTTTGAGGAATGTGTTTATTTCATCCAAGCACAAAGTAAAACGTTTCAACACCTTACCTTTGGAAAGCCATCGCACTTTATTCTGAAGAAGGAGGTCGGAATACTGAGTATTCATTTCGTTCTAGAATTCTTTAAACTGACGATGGTAGAGTTCTTTTGACAAGATGCTGTTAACAATCTAGATTACCAAAGTCATGACCTGAACTATTTTGGCCGGAAATTTTTGGGCACAAAGCGCTTCTTGGTGTATTATGCAGTGAAACGTAAGTATTTCGTGGTTTATTTTGCTCTGAAGAATCGTTATTGTCCCTATATTTCCTGTCATACTTTTGGCTCCATCAGTTGCTATCGAAAAGATTTTATTTAAATTGATCTTATTATCTTCGAGCCATTTTTGCACGTTATTCTCTATATCTTCCCCTCTAGTTTGTCCTGAGAGCGGTAGCAATCCTAGAAGTTTTTCTTTTTACCTGACAAAAAGAGCCACGTTTGCTGTGTCTTTTATGTCGCAATACTCATTTATAGCAAGTGATAAAGCAGAAGCCAGTTGAATGTCTTCCACCTGCAAATATGTTACATTTGAAGACATTTTAGCTATTCTATCTTGTACTGTTTTAGCGGATATTGGCAAATCTTTGGTTTTTTTTTCAAGATTTCTGGTTTGTAGTGAAGTTTCTCTCTAAATTTGATTTCGTATTGTTTGCAAGTTTTTTGTGGCAAATGAGACAAGATGGGAGGCCATCTGAGTTGAATATAAAAGCGAACGACTTCGTCCAATCCCGATTGAATTCTCGATGCTCTTCTTCAGTTCTTCTCCTTTTTTGAGTAGATGCCATGCTTGGAGTAAAAATGTGATAAAGAGCCGCAGCTTCACGTCCAAAGAGCCGCATGTGGCTCGCGAGCCGCAGGTTGCCGACCCCTGACATAGGGTAACTATTGTATATTGCGCAGCGTTGTTAAAACCGTATTCAAAAAAGCTCTATAAGATATATTTGTATAGGATGAAATCATTATGAGTACTGACTGTATGAATTTAAACAATTTGATTTAATGTTAAAGATTATATAATAATTTGAACCTTTAACGTCAGTTGCAGAATATAAGAACTATCGTATATCGGCCATTCTATATCAATACCTATAATAAAGGACTTGTGGCTTATCATTATATTACATAAGATTTTTATTATTCGAAGTAGTAGGTAGTTATTTGAGTTTATTATTTAAATACACACATTTATAGAATATATGTGTATAAAAATCCATTGGAGAAAAATGTCGGAAGTAATTTTTAAGCCAATTATGTAGGTGGAAAAGCAATTGCGACTTTTATTCTGCATGTTTGGAGGGCAATCTGCATATATTTCTATTGACAGGACAATTTTCTAGCATGGTAAAACTCTTGCAGAACAACAACCTGAACGTTACTAAATGACTTACATAAACATGCATTTACAATCGAAGATACCCGATTTCATCAATCAATAACGAATAGGTCAATGTATTAAACATTGTTTTAAAATACATGGAACATTGACATTTTACAAAAAACCGAACTTTATTATTCAAGTCATTATTAATTTATATTTTATAAAACACTGCAAAGAAATGCAGAAAACGTTTCCATCATCAATGTTCATCACAAACATATTATATTTGATTTACTGATCCCTTTAGAATGCTCTTATAATAAGATTTAAATGTCCACAATACTTCTTCAATGACAGTGCTAATATATTTTATTCAGGATTTTCGGCAGGTTCTATTTTTAAGACCGTCCGTCATTCAATTAAACTGTTCGAAACTAAGATCGATATCAATTTATTATTAAGATTTTACTGAAAACATGTTTATTAACTTAAGCTGTCCTGCCTGTGCTAAAACTGTAGTTGACTTTATATCCAAAACAATAAATAACTTCCATATCACACTAATTATGGATAATCCAATGTATATTTTTGGATACTTTCTAATAGAAATCACAAATTCTGACCAATATGTACAGCCAAAGGAATTTGTTTGATTGCCAAGGAATCTTATTAATTATTTAAAGACAGTAATAGAAATTTCGCCAAGTTTTGATATTTGTGGATTGATGTCACCTACAATTAAAATGCTATCATATATTATGTATATTTTTCACATTAAATAGCAATTAGCGCCTGAAAGCATATCAACAATTAAGAAAGTGTAATGAAGGCGACCATTAAGGATTATGGCACAAAATTTCCTGCATGTTTAAGGCCGAAATTTGATTTTGATGACATGGCGTTTTTCAGTGATATTTTCAGCAACAAAACAAATTAGGTCGTCTCCTTCAGATTATAAAAACAGTCCAAATAAATGGATGAACCGTTAAACGCATGAGGTATAATTAAGATTCTTAAATAATTCTGCGAACAACCTAAGCTACACTTCAATATTTGTAAAATGTATTAATATGTAAAAAGTTTATTATGATTTTAAAGTAATGGATTCATGGTTCATGTGTCCAATTTAAATTCGTATACATAACGTATCACTCAATAAGTAAATAGGATTTTTTAACTTTACGCTTTTTTTGTCTTCAATTGGAGTGCTTTTTTCGCAATTTATTCAATTAAACGCACTAATAATGCTATATAATATTCACTATAGATGGTTCTTCTTTTTTCAAAGTAATTGATGAATAAAATATAAAAATATGGAGATCAAAACCTTAACAACTAACATTAGCATTTTTTAACACCTTGGCCGGTTTTTGCTGGTTGTTTTCCACTCAATTGACTGCCGATTTAACTCTAAAGTATAAAATAATAAATCCATTTTTCAACTATTGTTACATACCCTATTAAAAAATCCTGTTTATTGCGCTAAAACAGCACAAAACAAGACTCTGAATTATCAACGCTTTATTGTTTTTGATCGATTGTGAGTAAATGTAGTACCCATTTCGAACAAAGATTTCTCAATGATATAAAAACGTGAATACAATTTTGAAATCTTTAAGGTGTCAGCTATATTACGCTATTTTAATTTACCATCGGCCAAAACTTTTGTGGAAAATTTTGTTATCATTCGAACTTTTACATTGAGTAATTTGTTATATAGCTTTAAATGTTTGAATAAGTAATTTCAAACGTTCCTTCACCAAAATTAAATAAAAGTTTCTAATATATCTTTTTGGATATTAATCCAAAAATTAAATAGAATTCTTCTTTAAACTATTTTCTTCAATATCTTTTACCAATTTATATTTGAAGAAACGTTTAAGAAACAATAAGGAATATGTTTATTGCGCTAACATTGTATTTTGTACAGATTTGATAACAGGATATTAAAGGGATTGAAAGCAATCGATTCGCAGGTTATTATTTAATGTCGTATATACTTGGAGAAATTTTCCAACAAATGGATTCCTTTAATGGGTCAAAATCGAAAGCTTCTTTCAACCATTAAACAGAGAAAAATGGAATACCTCAGACACATAATCCGAGACCTAAATAAGATCTCCTTCGAGGAATGGCGATGGCAAAATCGAACGAAAACAATGGATTGAAAGAAATTGGCTTACGTCTAGGATCTGACGTGATACTAAAAAGCGACATAAATGTTTCGTTTTATGATTTTTATTTTAAATAAGAAATATGTATAATTTATTCATTCAATCTTGGATGAAATTATCCAATATATATTTTAATGGAAGCTTAAAACTAAAAGAAAGTTTTAAATAATACCATTTTAAAGTCATTAATAATAAATTATAATTCATATTGAAACTCAAAATATGTTTGCATTGAAATTTAAAAAAAACATGAAGAAAAGAGTATGCATTGTTTCAAGGCATTTAAGGATCGTTTTACACTCTTATTGGATGACAATATTGATGGATATAAATTGAAACAATTAATGATTTATCCCTCTAAAAAGCTGGGAGCCCTCAAAGGAATCAATATTGATATCTTATCACTATATTACCGCTCAAACATAAAAAAAATATCTTCTTTGTAGATCTTTGCCAGACAGTTGATATTCATGTTGATCATGAAGACATAAAATATAGAAAATGAATTGGATGATCTTACAAATGAAGAATTATTATGCATCGAAAATCAAAGGGTTGAAGAAGAGACTAAAGAAAAGAAATGGTATTGAAATAAACAGGGAAAAAAACAACACACAACTCAACTAAAGTTGGATATGTTTTTTAAAAAGACTATTACTGCTTCTTCTTCCACTACTGATGATGAGCCAATAGATTGTATTTATATAAGTACAGATGACGAAAGATTTTAAAGTTACATATTTGGTATGAAATTCTTCTGACCAATTCGACTTGCGACCAAAATCCAGAAACCTATCTCGGTCGTAAGTCGAGGACAACCTGTATTATAAGTAGAATGCTTTAATAAAAAATGTATACCAACCAAAAAACCAAAAAAAGTCGTGTCAAATGTTTTATCTCTCTGATGGAAGGGTTAAATATAGCCTTTTGTCCATTATTACAGCAAAAAAAACAATTTCACTGAGTGATCAAAAAAATTTAAATGAGTCTCCTCCTGGGGGGCAAGATTTAAATCGGTTAACCAAGTGTGAAATAATGCGGATTTAAATAATTTACAATTTTGAAGCGTATCAAGATAAGAGACTGTTGGTTTTTATTGTAAGAAATTCTCATATACGACTTGATGAAATGTGATGTGAAAATATTGTATTGTTGTTCCACGTGGTCTAGTGGTTGGAGTGATAAATGACTAGCCATTTCATATCCATGTTTCATCGCGTTCATCCTAATTGCTGGCAATTTAAATTACTGGGTTCCATGTTCATAGAGCTTACTTTTTCATCTAAAGTACACTTTCAAGCTATAAAATATGCCACTTTGCACCCGAATCATATTCAAATACATATTTTTATCTGATATTTCCTAAGCGCATATTAATTATCCTCAAATTATCAATCTCCGAAATTGGTCAAATAAAGATTAATTTATATATTAATTAGGGTGTTTTATTATAATTTAGTTGGGTTGGGTTATGCGAATAAACGTATATTATCGATACGGATTCGATGTAATTCAAAAATATTTTCAAACCTTTATTATATTAATATGATAAATTTATGTACGTCAAATAATTACTGGATACAGATACAACAGCTAAATGGATCTGCTTCAGCTACCAGTGTAGACTCAATAATTTATTGAAATTAAAAGCAATTAATGCCTTCTAATTGTATCGTTAAGCTTTCGTTACACTCTTAAGACACGTGTTTTTGTTACACCATCAGGTTAAATCAGCTTAGGCGGGATGCTGATCAAGAGAAGCTTAAGTGTTCACAGCTGGCTTGTAATTACAATATTACAAAGATTATTTTGTTACAATTCCCCCCCAAAAGCTCTACTTTACCCCCTTGTCTAGTCTGACGACGTTTATCGAATTTCAATCATTTCTCTTCGGCGGTACCACAATTCTTCTTTTGTAAAATACTCGTGGATTCGCTTAAAACAATTATAATGCTATCGATTTTCGCAAGAGATGATATCGTAACATCTTCACTTTCAGACGACGTTCTTAATATTTCGAAGCTGTCAGTAGTAGATCGAAAAATTCCAAATTCCAAAAATCCAAATGTTAGAAAAATTGATTAATCTTTGCTTAAATTTAGCCAAAAAAATATAAAGAGATTATTATTAATTATTTTGATATAATCTGAAGACGGAACGTCAATTCAAATCACTTCAAAATATAGTGTGTTAAAATAATTAAGTAAATACTTAAGGGATCCGATTATTATTCAACGTAATCCGTTGATCCCTTTTTTTGTAAAAACTTAAGAGATTTTACAAAATGGCTTAAGAGTAAATATCGATTTTAAATGCATTTTCACCTTTGGCGTATTTTTGAATCGCTTTTCTCTCGAGCTGTGTTCCATGGACCTGAAAAGGTGAAAATCCATCGAGGTGAGAGCTGGTGAATAAGAAGGATATGGTAAAACTTCCCAGTTTAATTCCAATATTTTATCCAATGTCAATTTTGCTTTATGAGGGCGCGCATTCTTCCTATTGAATAAATACGGACGTTTCTCTTTTAATTTTTAATGCAAAAAACATGCAGTTATAGCATCTGCAGGTTTAATTAATTCGTAATTAATTATTCCCCGCATATTCCATCATATTCGCAAAATAACATTTTTATAATCAATCTGTGCTTAAGGTTGGAATTGAATTATTTTTTGAAAAAGCCATTGATTTTTTTTAATCATACATTATCGAAAATGAGTAATTTTTATTACTAGTTACAATACTATTCAAAAAGGGACTATTTCTTGTATTTTCAATAAGATGTAGCACGTGTTTCGTCTTCAAGGGTTCCCACGGAAATAGAAACGACAAATAATGACTTTTAAATTTCTAATAATAAATATTTAATTTTTGGTGAATGTGCTTGATGATGTATTTTTCGTAAAAATCTATTTTCAAAAAAGTAAAAAAATAGCACAAAGCGGAACTATGATTTTTTTCCCATAATATATTTCGTCAATAATGTCCATTTAAGTTCTCTTAGTCGCTTAAAGAGATCTTAACGTTACATAATTGTCTGTCAAAACTGGGGTAGAAGTGGACACGAGGAGTAAATGGGATGAAGAAACGGATTATCATTCTCATTACCCCCCATAATGCTCCATTCTTCGGAGACTGGCCGGTAGCCGCAAAGAAATGGCTTATTCAATTATCCCAGAGGATGTAAGGATGGAAGTGTCTTGTGTCTAAAGGACGTAGTCCGGGGTTGATCGTCCTTGAGATAAGTTTGTCTGCCTGAAGAATACGGTCAAGTGAAAAGGATTTCAATTGTCGTCCTTTCGTCTCCCCTTATTACCTTCTTTAATATTCGGGAGATCTTTTCTTCCATTTTTTTCACTAATAACAAGAGCATCCATGAAAATATCTGAGCAATTATCAATGCCTATGATTTGAAAAATGTAAGTTGTCATTAATTATCAAAGTTCGGCGAACACTTTTAATACAATACATTTTTAACGGAAAATTTTATATTAAATTTTCGTTCGTAAAAATATCTCTATCAATATTTAAAATATTTTTTAATAGAAATTGATTAGAAATTGCTTAAATCTGTTAAATAATTGCTAAAAGTGATGATAAATCTGATGCTGATGTACTTCATAATCGTTGTGATGAATACGTATTAATTGGATTTATTTAAACTCACACGTCCAAAAGAAAATTGGGACCATTTTGTGATAAACTGGCTTTGGAAAGTATCCATATCGATTTGGAAAATGTTCAAAGCTCCGATTATCCAATTGAAGTTTGCTGATAAATTGGGATGATTTTATAAGAAACGATGACGTAATGAAGAAACTTAAAGATATCCCTCGTAATAGTTTTCTGATGGAACAACGATTAAAATAAAATCGAATGAAAATAATTTGGCGGGACAAAATAATTCCCAACTACATGATGAAATTATACTCCATCTATGGAATTTGATCCCTTCTACAGGATTAAAAATTTGATCAATATACATGCGTTCCAAAAAAAATTAAAAATTGATGTTATCTGAAACAACGGAAAATTTGACCGTCTGGCGTATTGTTGAGGGCGATGAAAATTCCGCATCCATTGTTTTATTCTGTGACGTTTTCAGGTCAAATATGGTTACGGAATTTTTTTCGTTTCTACAGACACCGGAAGATGGGAAGACAGGACTCGTTTATAAAAAGAGATAGATGAGAGAGCGCAGAAAGAAATGCTTCATAAAATAGAACTGTGTGCCGGGAATATGATAAAATTCATGAAGAGCTACTTTCATTATTCTCCACAAGTTTTCACGGCTGGAGGAAAATATTCATAATTATATCAATGAGCTCTGCGGTGTGAAATCTGAAAAAATCGATCTTTGACCTCAACTTGAAAGCTGGGAGTGTATTTTTAAGTATGAGATTTAAAATAACACAATTGAATTGAATTGAATTTACTTAAACTAAATATGCAGTTTTAATGATTCATTTTAAAATATACCATCTGTGCCAGGAATAGATATGCATATGCAATATGAAGTATTTTCATATGAGATATCCGATATTGTTGTAATTTATTGGCAACAGAGATATATTTATATATATTCAAATAACACAAACGTACAATAATTATTTGCAGAAAGAATAACTAAATTTATATTGCGAATATGGTGACAGCATAAATTGAATAATAAATAGAAATAGAAGCTTCAATATCATTTTAGCATACATGGTAAATAATATTTGTGTTATTTACCTCATGATTTTCACAAGATAAAATGTCATGTTGAACTTTCATAAACATACATTATTTATTTTAATTTTATAATGCAATATTTAGATGGTACCTGTGGGTAGTCCCGCGTTAAGCGGTTGGACTCGTAACCCAATCATCTTGCGTTGGAATCCCACAGGAGATGTAACTGGCACCCATATGAAAACCATGTCAAAAAGGTTGGTAATGATACCATAAAAAAGGTCGCTAAAATCGCTAAAAGCCAATTAAAGCCATCTAAATATATATATATATATATATATTTAGATGATTATATTTAGATGAAATATTTAGAGAAAATTTATAAAAAAGAGTCTGAATAACGAATCATTCATACGTTTTTACGATCCGATGCAATATGCCAAACTTATCGGTAAGATCCTCAATAATATGACATAAATAGCCTCGAATTTCAATCCAAGAAACACAGTCATCGCACATTGTTTTGCCTGAACAGTATAAGACTCCCAATTGAAATTTAAGCTGCACAAAAGATGTTTTGAAACACAATAAGGCCACTTTATCGTATCCATCCGGGTTTTCGTTATACGATATTAACATTGTTATTACGAAATTCGACTCGGACGAAACGTTTCAAAATGATTCTCCCCCCCCAAGAAAAAAGCGATATAAGTCTTAGGTTCGTCTCCAATTTAGGGTATGATGCTTGAGATCGAATCGCAATTTGATTTACTTCGGCAACTCAAGTAGAAAATTTAATTTCAACTTAAAATATAAGGCGCTTTTAATACGTCACATTGTATCGGTTACTGCGTTGATATAATTGTGTAAGTTCAGAAATTATGTAATTTATTGACCTGTTATAATTTCCGACTATAATATTATATAGTAATGCTTGTCAATAGATATATTTTATATATATAATTTATGCTTGTTTTGAGAGTGATGAATTTTGATAAAGTTATATGTCACTTGCTTGTCACTTGCTATCTCTTACTACCCAACAATATGGAGAACGATGAACCTTATCGGTTTGGTCCCAAGAAGCCTTAGGAACAGAACAAGGACAAGAAGAACACCAAATATACGGCCTTGAGGAGAGGCATACGAAGAACTCTTTGCAACATTAACAACATTGTCTTCCGTTCACTTCTATATCATTTTTAAACCGTCGAACTGAGAGGGTCAATCTGAAATGGGAAACCACTCAGTCTCAGAAGGCCCTTTCCAGTAGAATCAAAATTGTCTCCTAGAGTAGTTTTCAGCTGTCAGAAGAAAAGTACTCAGTCTTTACAAACCTCCCATACTCCCTATCGAGATAGTCGCGAAAGCATTCGTTAATACGTTCATTCATGATACCCGTTGGGTGAGCGTTCGAAATGAAACTCGGTGGTAATGCTACCTTCAATATCGAGCGAATGAGAAGGTGAATGTATGATATAGACGAGATGGATATTGTCCCTTCCTGTGAATTAACAAACAAATTCAAATTATATCAATAAAGCTTGCATGTATTCCATATATTCAAACATACAAGATTTTGAATTTCTTCAATTTCAAAGCATTTCTTAGTAAATTGACGAAGATCACATTTTCTGAGGAATCATATTATCAATTGAAAATAGTCACGTCAAAGGGTATTAAATTCTGTTTGCAAGGATATCGTATAACGTGTAATCGACACTCGAGAAATTTAATCATATGCAATAATGCCATAATCGAATCGAGCGATTAGTGTGATGGAATTACTTTTGTCTTATTGAATCGATTGATCAGACCTTATGGAAATTTCTTGACTTTATTAAATCGAATTTTTAACTATGTTAAGATTTTCTGCAAGTTTTTGATTCGCAAAAATAATTTAAAATATTGATAATTGAATAAATATTTCATATATTTTTATAATAAAATGTATTAAGTATAATAATAAATTTAAAAAAAAATAAAATAAGGGCAAAAAATACATTTTTTTAAACAGTCGCCATTTTGCGAAAAAATGAGCTATAACGATATATTTATTATTTAAATTTATTTTTGTTTAAGATGATTAGAAGGGTTGATATCGTGTCAACCTAGACTTTTGATAAATTATCTTCTAATGTGGCTAATATGTAAAAAAATCACAAATTCAACACAATTATAACAATTAACGCTGAATAAATAAACATTAATCAAATACTTCTTTATTTTTAATATTAAAGTCCTTCCGGTGGTATTTCTACTTTGGAATGAAATAAAAAGAGAACACGTCCTGTTTGTGCGAGCACACACGCGTTGTTCTCTTTAATAAATTTGTGGCCCATTTTGCTACATACAAGATGCATATCAGCAGGATCCTTTTTGGGAAATATATGCAAATGTGTGCTCATCTTCGAAAGTAGAAGAATGTAAAGAGAGAGGTTCCTTTGTGCCCGATCCATTTCGGGTTTTGCCCCAAGGGCGATAATCTAACGTTGAATTATGTATACCATTTTTATTTTTCATTTCCGGAAGGGACCCACTGTCTGTTCTACAAAACGCCAAAAATATTCTCCTGATTGTGTTTGTGACAAATATAAGTTTTTACGGACACAAAGTGACGTGCTTAGACTACGCTTTATCTGTGCCTGCAAATTTAAACTTGTGGCCCAATTCAATTTTTTTGGTCCAACGCCAAGGCAATCAAAATATGATGTTTTTTGTAACAAAACTGGAGCTTTCTTCCGCGAGAAATTATATTTGATATCATATTGACCTCAAACGATAATTCTGAAGGATTATTTGTAGCCATTTAGAATGTTAAATACAAAAGATGGTATATACAAAAGAAATATATTCCAAGTGATTTGTTTGAATTACAAAATTAAAAGTTATCCATAAATTCTCACGATCCAATAGGATTAAATATTTCTTTAATCTATGATAACTCTTCGAGACTACTTTATCATTGTTGTAAGTCATCTAACGTAAGGGCTCCTCTCTTATAAACCGCTCCGGCTGAAGGCAGCATTCATTCCCTCCAAAGATCAATTTTGATGCTTTATTTGTATCTTCTGTTCGACTTCATTATCATTCGTTCATTTTTCTTACGTGTGGGCGATTTGAGTTGCGGACGGGCAGGAAGGAATACGAGAGAGTCAATCAAAAGTCCTTAACACGGGAAGACGTATTATTTCCGTCGGCTCCCTAATAGACTCACAGCTGGTGTTATTCTCACAGTATAAAAGCTTATATGAGTACGCCGTATTTTATAACCATCTTCTACCTTCCGATAGTTTACAGAGTTTAACGAAGCATCTTAGTTTTTATTAAAGAGGGAAAGCTCATAGATAATTTTATCTGGAATTGGGTTGTATTACGAAGAAACATTTTTGTACAGCATGAAATACGTTCATCACTAGATCCGGTCTATAGGTAGTAATATATAATATTATATTAAAATCATATAATTCGATAATATTTTAATATTATTTAATTAATTAACACATGATTAAAAACATATCTTGCCGATAAATTCACTTGATGCATTTTTCTATGGGAAGTACATTAAATAGTATTGTACAATAGCATTTTTATATTTATTTTTTATTATTTAGGAAAAGGTTTATTCGTTTCGTTTGAATGTAGTTGCTGTAAATAACAGCATTACCTAATTTATATTTTTCTTTTATGGTCATACCCATCATTGCTGTGGATTGTGATCTTCACATGAGATTCTCATGGGATAGTGGGATTTATTTATGTGGCGTTTTCCCATTTCCTTCCACACATGGTATATAACGAGAATAAGGTTAGCGGAATAGGGACTTGTGAGGTTATTTCTAGTTTTGAATTATTATATAAATAATATAGCGAACCGAAAAGATTTTGATCGAAATGATCTATTGCGAAAATTAGTACTTCCAATTATAAATATGATGCTTTATTTAAGACAAATAGTTTACGTATGAGGATATTTAAATAATTTATATATTGTATACCAAGTAATGTGATTGTAACTCTTAGAGTGTTCCCCAACCGATGCTTTATACAAATATTTTTAAACTGAAAAATAAGGTCGATGCATTTTTTTTTTTTTTTTTTTTTATTTATTTTTGTTGGAGGTTGTGACCTTAGGGCCAATGCCTCCCTGATTGTACATGGTTGGTCATTAATGACCACAATTGTTATTATTTACATTATTTTGAAAAAGCTATATAATACAGCGTCTTAAAGATACAATAGAAAATATATACAAAAAAAGATTATACAAATAAAATATAAAAATGAAATATTAAAAGAATAAAACATGCATGTAAAGAATATATAAAAATAAAAAAAAGTAATAAAAATAAAAACATATGTAAAGATAATAATAAAAGATTTAAAGATAACATTATTTTGATACGTAGTTTAGACTAACCGATACCCTTTTTTGGGTATCGGAATCTGCGTATGTTCCTTGTGACCTTAACACCAAGTATCGCCTTCGGGCGGCGATTCAAGCTGCTCGAGTAGGAAGATAGGGAATTTATGATGGGATTTGGTACCTTTTTTAGGGAATCAAAGAAATTGGTAGAAAGGTACTCAATGTGATCTTTGATGGGAGGGATGTTTGCTTCGTATTGAAGTTGGGAGTTCCGGAGATACCAGGGAGCTCCAAACGCTCGTCTTATAGCAATGCTTTGTAATGTTTTCAATTTGCGATTGTCGCTCTGCTGGTATCCCCAGACTGGAGAGGCGTAGGTCATGATGGGACGTATGAGGGATTTGTATAAGAGCAATTTGTTCCTGATGGACAACTTGCTTTTAATACATAGGATGGGCTTTAAGGCGGCTAAGGCTCCGCGAGCTTTTTTGGTGACACTGTCAATGTGCGGAGCCCAAGTGAGTCTTGAGTCGAAAATTGCTCCGAGGTATTTGGTCTGTTTGACCCATGGGATGGTTCCTGATGGGAGGGTGAGAGGAATTTGATGGGATTTTTTCTTCTTCGACAACCCCATGGCGAACAGCACCGCCGCGCTCTTTTTGGCATTTACCGTTATTCTCCACCTAGAGTTCCAGACGCTTAGCAAGTCTAATTGAGATTGCAAGCGCCTGCAAATCAAGTTCATATCGGTCGACTGCGACATTATGGCGGTGTCGTCCGCGTAGAGAGCGATCGAATCAGAAGGATGATCGGATTTGGGAATATCGCTGGTGTATATGGAAAATAATATAGGGGCGAGAATGGATCCTTGGGGGACACCCGCGGATATGGGACGGATATTTGAAAGGATGGAGACATTTTTGGCGCGAAAAGAACGTTCGGAGAGGTAACTATCAATTATGCGGATTGTGGAGTCGCGGAATCCGGCGGAGAGGAGTTTGTACAGCAGTCCTTCGTGCCAGACCTTATCGAAGGCTTTGGCTACGTCTAGGAAGACGATACCCGTACCCATTTTCGTCTCCATGCCCTCGTGTATGAATTCGGTGACACGGAGGAGCTGGTGTACGGAGGAGTGAGCCCTGCGGAAGCCGAATTGTTCGCAGGGGAGGACATTGAGGGATTTTGCTTCAGATTCAATGCGTGACAGAATTGTAGCTTCGAGGATTTTGCCTGGAATGGACAACAGACTAATGGGTCGGTAGGAGGTTGGATCATAATCACACGAATGTGGCTTGCGTATAAAAATTGTATTGGCAGTCTTCCAGCCGGTCGGGAAGTGATTAAATCGTAGGCAAGAGTTGATTATCCTAAGCAGTGCGGAGAAGCCGGTATTGGGGAGAAGTTTAACTGCTAAAGGGGGAATATTATCTGGGCCAGGGGATTTTTTATTATTTAGTGTTTTTATAAATCGCGCAAGCTCCCCGGGGGAGGAATAAGGAATTTGTGTAGATAGAGGGGAGAATCGGAAGGAGCGAACCGTCTCGTAGACGACACGATCAGTATCCGGGTCTGTCGGCGAATCTAGTGGTGAGCACTGCGCTTGCAGACTATCCGCGAAGACGTTCGCAATGTCTTGCTCAGAGTAAACAAAGTTACCTTGCGGATCTTTGAGAGGAGCAATTTTGCTATGTGGTCTTTTGAGGGACTTAGCGAGTTTCCAGATGGAGTTGTCTTGGGTGGACAATCGGGAGATTTTTTTATCCCATCTGGCATTCCTGAAGTTGAGAACAGCCGTTTTGACTTTAAATTCTAAGTTATTGAGCAGAACTTTAGACTGAGGGTCACGATATATTTGCCAAATTTTTCTAGCTCTGTTTTTTTCCCTGATAAGGGATTTTATGTTATGTGGGAGATCTAGACGGTCCCTATAGTTTGGGGTGGAATCGTGTGAAGCACTTTGAATGGCGGAATTGATTTGATAAGTGAATTTATTAACTGCAGTCTCAATATCTGATATTGAGTGCAATGCTTCAGGAAGTTTGATGGTTGTAGATATAGCCTTTTTATATGTTTCCCAATTGATGGATTTTTTAGGTTCCATAAAGAAGATATTTGCGTCTAAAGAGATATCAATAATGATAGGGTCGTGGTCTGAGGAGAGATCGCTGACAACTTGAATATTGTAGTTCCATTTATTTTTGAAATTTTTAACTATAGCTATGTCTAAGATATCATGGACTCCACGGTGTCCGAAATGAGTGGGGGCGCCAGGATCCCAGATTTCTATTGCGGGATTACTTTGCACGTAGTCGTATAAGATTTTGCCGTTAGAGTTTTCGCGTATGCAATTCCAGCTGTGATGTTTGGCGTTCATATCTCCCGCAATGATCGTGGGGATTTGGGAGTCATTGAAGAGAATGTCTAGATCACCTGTGGGCAATTTGAGCCTATTTGGGGGATGATAGACCGATATTATTCTGAGAAGCGCAGTATTTCCCAGCACCAGATCCGCCGCAGATGCTTCGACGTTGATAAGCTGTGGAATGTTAATTTTGTAGTGTTTTATGTTATTTTTAATGTAGATGAGAGTGCCTCCATGACTGCCGTAGTGTCGGTTGGAGTGAATGTGTGAGAAGTTAATAATTTTTGGGGGCTCATATTTTAAATGTGTTTCACCAACGCAGACGACATCTGCGTCGTATCGTTTTATAAAATCAATGAGCTCGCCAATTTTACCCTTTACACCGTTAGCATTCCACGCGACGATTCTTATATTGGATATGTTGCGGAGAGCAGACCGAGGGGTGACGTTAGCCATTACTAGTTTGTGGCGTTGAGTTGGGCGATTATAGAAGGAAGCAGATGAGCTATAATCGCTGTGATTTGACTTACCTGATTCCCCTGTGAAGCAGAGGGAGCTGGCGCTGTCATTACGGGAGGAGCTGGACCCCAGGAAGGGGCTTGGGTTGGATTTGAGGGAGGTGAAGCTTTCCTGTTTAATGAAGGGAAGTTTCGGTGGTCACGGGGGCTGGGAGCGCGAGCCGATGAACGTTCCGTTTTAGCCGCTAGTGCTGCAGCTCTTTGTTCAGCCAGTTTTCTCGGAAATGAGGGGCAGCCGTGATAGTTGGCTGGGTGTGGTCCTCTGCAGTTTGCACAGGTAGCCGGTGTGTCCGGGGGCTTAGAACATTCGCTGGTCAGATGATCTTGTCCGCATTTGACGCAGTGTGCCTGTATGTTACAGTTTCTACTGGCGTGGTGGAAACCTTGGCATCGGAAACATTGACCCCCCCTTGGCTTTCGCTTTAGGGGTTCAACTTCGATATTAACGTCTAACAAGCTGTCGAGTTGATAAAACCGCTTGTTTGAATCGGTGCGGGCTAGAGTGATTAGAAATAGTGGTATTTTTTTCTTTCCCGTTCCGCTCATCTGTGCGACTCTGGTGGGAGAGAAACCGTTAGCTTCAATGGCGGCGGTCAACTCGTCAATTGAAGTGTCTTGATGGAGACCACGGATCACGGCCTTTAAGGCCTTGTCCTCGGGGAGATCGAATGATATGAATCCGATATTGGAGGCCTTAAGCAGTTTTGAGGCAGTACGGTGACAGTCACTTGACTCCACCTTAATTACAATATTATTCCCTTTAATAACGGTTGAAGTAATGCTGACCTTAGCATCACGCAATAGTTTTATAAGATTTTGATAACCTGACATATAGGGAATAATTAATGGAGGCGGCAGTTTTCCAGCAGCTCCCGGGAACTGAGGAAAAGAAGAAGTTAATGGAGTGATTCCATTTCCTGTCGGAAGATCGGCAGACGGTGTTGTTTTTTTTTTCCTGCTCGAAACCAGAGTGAATTTATCGGCAGCTTGTTCAGAATTTTTATGTGTGCTTAGTGTCTTTTGTTTTTTGGCGGGGATAGGGATGGGAGCGGGAGCAGCTTTGATCACCGCGCGAAGGGCTTGGTTTTCATGTAATAGTTTGATTATATTTGAATCATTCCCAACCGGGGGGGGATGAGAATCGGGGCTGCGGCTTGGGCTTCCTTTCCTCTGGCTCTGGGTGGGGGAAAGCTCCTTCTGCAGTTGCTTCAGTTGGAACTCAAAGGTCGCACGGAGATTTTCCATCTCCGTGCGTAGAGCTTCGTAAATGATGAAGCGTTGTTGTTGCATAATGTTTTTTATGTGTTTTTGAGAGTCTACGTGGATTAGTTTACCCTCGTCCGACTCGAAAAATTTTTGCTCCTGATTGATGAGTTGTTTTTCCAAGTCTAGATTATCTCGGTTGAGTTTGTTTTTGTTAGTGGAGCTGTTGCTCGAGTCCGAGAGGTTACTTGAGAGCGAGTCCATGCTGTCTGTCCTCATTAAGTTAATGTTGTTTGTTTTGATTTTTGATGATGATGATTGTGCAGTATTTGCTCGATGAGGGCCCATAGAACTCAGCCCGAGGAGGGGCGGGGGGGCTTCTAATGAGGCGATAAGAGTTGCATCGGCTAAATTCATTGCATTTTTTAATTGCAGTCTTGTGATTGGTCGTCGCCCGGACAAAGGTGATTCATTGATATTACGCGGAGACTGCATAAACGTGCTAATGATTCCAGCACGGTAATCACTAATTAATGATATTGATCGAGTCGACCAACCTGCGTTTATTGTTGTATGGAGTTTGATTGTGATGATCCCGGATGGTGGATCCGGGGAGGCTGTGACTGCTCGCGGCTATGACCGCGGCTAGCCTTTGGTTGTAGGGATCGAAGCGATGTCGCAATTCGATCGTCTTTGGAAGTTTTCACAAAATATGAACAGCTCTAATGACGCACGTCTATTGCTAACGAGCGCCAATTTGAGAATCATTGCATGCATTTAAAAAGAAGCTGATTCTTTCCAATTTTGCGAGGATTTTTAATTACTGCCGACATCGATCGGAAAGGCATTTTAAATGCAATAAATCAACACTTGAAGATATTAGTACTAAAATGTAATCAATAATATCCCAAAAATGAGGATCCTCGTAAATAAAATCTTTAGATTAATCCATTTGTGGAGGATGTTATTCCATGTACTCTTACAATAGTTATCTTTGGATGCTACTCTGATATCTAAACACAAAAAATATATATTGCCTCAATTTTGGATATCAGTTTTTGATGAATATTCATGTACTCAATAAATCTAAACAATTACACTACAGCCAAGAATATTCAATATTTTAGCAAAGATGCAACAGCAGGTTTCGCAGCAGGAATTTGTTGTCCTTCGACAAAAAGCACGATATTCGTTTCGTCTTCCATAATTTCCATAATGGAGACTATTTTCAATAAACATTACATACATATTTTGATGAAAAGAAATCTCTTAGTTTTTTGAAACATTGAGTAGCTTTAAAAAAGTTATAACCTAAGGTCATGATATCAAAAGTTATTCTTTGATGTGCAGCATGCAAAATTTTATCACCAAAATTAACGATTAAAGTTCAGACATTCCATGAATTTTGACTTGAACTTGAAATTCAGTCCATGTCTTACAAATAACATCTCCTCGCTTTTAAAAATGACGTTGAAACATTTAAAGTTATAGTCAAAATATACACTTAATATATATCCCAAAAATAATTTCCTCAAATAAATAAATCCTGATATAGGAGTATTTTATGGATGGTGAAAAGGAAGTGGCATGGTTTGGCGATTAACCAGATGATTGCTTCTATGAAGATTGAATCAATATATCTGTATTTGTTGACATCAAAACAATAAGAGTGTCAAATATAATTGTATTCTGATTCATTAACTCAAAGGGAATAATCAAATATCATATATATTTTTGTTTTGTGTTGTTTATCAATATGTTTGTTATGTATGGTCAATTAGTTTTTCTTTGAAGTGTTTTGATCATAGTCGCATTCAGTAATTTAGTACTGTATATTTGGCAACAATTTCAAACTCATAAGCAAATATTTAACAAGTAAGCTTAAGAGAAATCCCTAAAAAAAGTTGCATCTGCAGACAATAAAATTCTTCCTTTCATTCCCCATGCGTCAATAAAGTGGATTTCTTCTTCTCGCTTGGAAGTTCTTCAAAAGTTCTTCGATTGGCAGGTAATTATATTGAAAGTTAAGAGATCTGACGAGCTGTACTGATGAACGATTAAAAGTTTATTGCGAAAGAAGATTTTTTTCGAACTTTCGTTATAATTTAAAGCATTAATTTTGTTACGATCGTTACGAATTTTTACTTATTGTAATAAAACTCTATAACTATAAAAAAGCATGTGGTTTGTATCTTAAATGAACAAGAAATATTTCTCGGTCGTTGAAATTTGAGTGCATTGTTACGGTGTTGCAATCTACCCTAATGTCACTCTGTAATGTTCTTTGTGTAGTTGAGTTTGGCATCTTGTAAAAGTTGCGAGAGAAAAATATAAATATATAGATTATTTCAAAACTTCAAATATTAAATCAAAAAGCTATACTTTTCCTTAATATATCTAGATGAAACCATATACGTTATTTTATAAGTCTCAATACTTCCATTGGATTGATCAAATTTATCGTCTATGTATTTATTTTTTAATAGTACAATGGCATCGTCGATTATAAAAATCAATCATTTTTATCTCATATTGATATTTCATTATAAAATTTAGCCTAGAACTCATAAAAAAATAAGCTAGAGATTAAATCCAAAGTGTACGATGTATATTAACATATTCCTGTACGCTCACTTGAAAATGTCAAAATTGGTTCCAGAAACTGGAAATTTTGATTTATTTGCCCTGGAAGTGGAAGACTGCGTAAGATGGATGCCGCCATACTAACTTCTGAAAATGGAATCTGATATGCCGTTTTTAGGTGATTTAATAACCGTAGATGAGAAATGGGTTCTTTAAATAAATATAGATTTATGGATGCAAAAATCAATAGCTATCGAAGGGTTAAGTAGCAAAACCGACCCCCTTAGCCCAGTCTGACAAAAAACTTTTGATTGTTTGTGAAAACTGCAATGGAATAATTAATTTTGAAACACTTAAGCCTGGACAAACAATAAATGAAATACTTTATTGTGAACAATTAGACCCTTTAGTGGCGGAAATTTAAAAAAAAAACTGATGATGTTTTATTAACAGAGGCATTAAAATGTTACTATATAGGTGGAGAGAGTTTATATTCAACGATGGAAATTACATTTTTTATTATGTTAAAAAAATTAAAATATATGAGCATTCAATTCTTTCATTTAAAAAACGAAAATACATATGGGTATATCCTATATATCAATGCAATTGGTTTTTGTGAAGCCAATAAAAAAAATGCTTAAATTCTTCAAAATATTCGTCTTTATTTTGCAAATTCTTCGAAACCCGCGCGAACTTCGGGCGACACTTAATGCAAAACAACCCCGAAAAGTGTTAAAATGCATTGAGGTGCTTTGAAACCTCTTTTTGACGAAAAAATATGCAATTTTATAGGATTAAAATTTGGCATAAAGTGTATATAATTAAACAGTGTTCAGAGTTATGTTTGAACGATGAATATAAAATACAAAAACCAAAAAAAGCGTAATTTAATTATACTCCTAATTATAATTTTCAGAATGTGTTATTAATAGAAATTTTTTAAATGATTTCTACCATGAAAAAATATCCTTTAATCCTTATTTTTAGATTTAATTAAGTCTTTGTACTCGAATTTTCGGTTATATTTTAACATGGAGCCTGGGTTCCGCGAGAAAAATAAATAGAGTGGTTTCAGGAGGCTGGATTAAAACGTTTGATAAATACAAAGGACGATAACGGCTAAAATTGCACTACGATTCAATACATAAGTCATCTAGAAAACAGATCGGGTCCCAAGTCAAGATTTTTGCAATTAAAAGCTAGGGATAAACAATGGGAACATTTAGGTCTGACCGATGTTAATAATATGGGTAAAGGACACGTAAGGTTGGTGTGAGGCGTCATGGCCTGACTAGCAGAGCCGGTGGTTGAAGGGATCCAGATCCATCCCCTGGGACCACCCTACCCCACAACCTTCAAGGTCGACTGCCGCGGCTCTCGACCCAAACAATTGACTTCAGCCATTCGCCCACAATTCTACTGAACAAACACTGAGCACGCAAAATTTCGGAACACTTTTAATAATACAACGTCAAATAAAAGGGAAGGGCGGCCCAAATTCGACGATAAAGAAACGTCGAAATTACTACATTCCCCGAACTGTGTGTATACATCACGGGATAATTCGATTAAGATGGAAGGGAGGCGGACTAAAGATGAAATTGGTATCATAACGTTTTATCCACGAACGAATTCCTCTTTATCATCCAATTTTCTCCATTCATAACTGCGATAATATTTACTTATAAATTATTTTAAGAGATATGAGTATCTTTGCACTAAGCCCTATGCAAGTATTATGGATATGACGAAAACGTATATATATTAAAATGAGACGCAAAGTCCTCATTAATATTTGCCAAAAATATGCTTATAATAAAGCTCTTTGATTAATCTTAAAAATGACATCAACGATTTTTTTTCATTGCTGTTTGTATGATAATAAATTTATTAATGTGTGCCTATTTATTAATTAAAGATTCACAAGGGCAAGTGTTACTAAATTTTTTATTATGTAGTCCAAAAATAAAACATAGATTTACTTGATTTGATTGGCATATTTTAATTAGCTATTATTTGCGAGCTTAAATTAAACAGTTTAATAAAGTAATTATTAATCATTCCATGATGTAGATATGTTGCATTTTATGTTAGTTAAATTTGGAACAACGAGTGAACACAAAAATACAACGACTTGCCCCAATCGTAATTTGGACTGCAGTAATCAATTTGTATGGATAATCGAAAGCTTACTATATTATGTCTGTTTTCTATTCCAACTATAATTTTTCATCGGAAAGGCCATGTGGTTCTTTCACTATTAGCTTATAAGAGAGGAACCGAAAGGTGGATGAATATAAAAAAAAGCCTAAGAAAGCTGCTTTAGTTCAAGCAATATTTATCCCACTTTATGGCTGTGTATGTAACTGTCCTACATCTTCCATGGTACACCAACGTTTTTTTTTAAAAAATCGAGGTTCACTTTTAGTAAAATATGCATAAAATACATTAACACACGTGTCTTAACTGGTTCAAAATTTACTAAGAAACCGATTTACGCAATCCCTGTTTTTTTTTTTTTTTTTTGTTAAACTGTGCAGTTAACCAAACACGGAAATTAGATAGTCAAAAACGAAAGTAATACTTTCCTAACTTTATTACTTAAAATTGATATTTTACCCTCAGTTTTATGTAAAATTAACATAGTGAATTAGAGTGCTTTTGAATGAATTATGTAATTTTGGAAGAATGTATATTTTAAAATAATATTCGCTGTACACGGCATATTGATTGAAAATTTGGACATGAGAAAGCTGTGCGCAAGACAGGTGCCGCGTTTGCTCAATATGGAACAAAAACAGCGTCGTAATGATGTTTCAATCGAGTATTTGGTGATGGTTCAAAGCAACAAGGCCAAGTTTTATGCATCAATTTAGGATGAAACATGGGTTCATTATATCACATCTGAAAAAAAGAAACATGGAGACCTTTCACTGACCTGAGCTATTTATTGATCTAGCTATTCGAGATCATGTCAGCTCGTTCAACATAAGTGCACAACAAGGTGCAAAACATAAAATTAATATTCATGTTCGCAAGGACATGCTTATTCTCAACTTCGAGTGGCTATTTGCGCTCTGAGCGCAGGGGATAAATTAGCTAGATTTTATACCTTAAGACTGAAAAACTGTATAAGATAGCCTCTAAGAGAGTTTCCGTGATCGTAAAGGTCATAGAAAATGCCGAAGCAATTAATGCAAAAAGTCCTAAAAGAGAACAGAGTATCCACAAAGTCTGAGTGTCCAACCGGTCTACTTTTCGGACCGCTGACATGACGAATAAGCGCCTCGCTATTGGATGCCATACCTGAACACATCTGCAGAACGATTACGAACTCTCATCGCAAAACGGAGTTATCTGATTAGTTATTAGATTACCATGTATATTAATCTGTTGATTGTTTTTACACCTTATATTGACTTATTACAACAACAACAAAAAATATAATAAAATGGAATAATGTTTCCAGAAAGAAGTTTATTTCTTCGGTGCAGTCAAAAATACTCTGAACGAAAAGTAAGATCTATAAATATATAACATAAATAGATGGCGGAGGTGAAGATTTTCATTCAATTTTTCTTTGAGGGGAATTGGCACAGGGACACGAGAAAAAGACCGACCCAAGTTGGATATTACGACGGGAAAGAGGTCAGGATGCTGGAGCCGTCATGCGAAAGAGGGTATTCTCCAAAAATGGATTTTCAGAAGTTGGTGCGGTTAGATTATACATTAAGTGCTTACTTAGGATGGTAATGGTTTGCTTAGGGATTCGGTAAACGTCCAGTCGCTTAAAGGACCTGCCGGTGGGACAAAATAATAGCCAATGTAAATACCCCAATTAGAAATGGAAACTGCAGATCGGAATTGCGCATGCACTCCTTACTAGATACAATTATTTGAAATTTCATAATTATTTAGAGATTTATGATGATATTTGATACGACAAAATTATATTGAATATATTACAGTTAATTGAGATACATCAATTAACCATAACAAGAAAAATATATAAATTTCTGTCAAAAATTATAAGTTTTTGTGTTGTTTTTTTTTTTTAAGTTGAATGGTAAATATAGACTCAATGACCCTAATTCTTAAAGGTTTTCTGCAGCTTTCAATGCTACCGTAGCGTTTTAGAAGCCCTAGCAGACTTTTGTAGCTCCTATTCCGTTGCTTTCGCCGCTGCGACAGTCTCCGATTGTCACCTTATTTGACTGCGGAAACCTCGCTAGGGGGTCATTAGAAACTCCAGAGCGCTCCATATCATTATCTTCGATGATGATCCCGACACCGATAGCGATTCGTCTATCCAGGGTAACTTTATAAAATATGGCTTAAAAGATTGCCAATCCTAAGTATTAACAACGAAATAAATAACAAGCTTTACAACGAAAAAATAATTATTTAAATCTATATTAAATATACTATACGCTTTATAAAACATATTATTTTATTAAATTATCTCCAATAAAAAAATGTAAGCAAATAAACATTTTTGTCAAAGCGGCGTAGACTAGTAAAATTGCCAAAAATGTGCGGTTTTACCTGCCTAGATACAGCTGGTGTCTAAGTGTTAAGATTCAGTTCTATTCGCACATAGTTCATTTATTAATCATTTTTGTTTTCTGAGAGTTTGTTCAAATATGTAGGACTAAAAAAATCGTTAATTCCTATAGCAACGACATTGATTCTCCAAGCCGATATCACACATGAGTGCATCCGATGTATTAGCACTAAATTCGTATCCTCAAAGTCTGAAGAGTCGCTGGGCTTTTAGAGTATATACACGTGTACCCAACGTGCATAACACGAACACTTTTAGGTGGAAGGCTTTTATTTTAGTAAGGTTGGCAATAAAAATAGATAGCGGTCGTGACTTGTTCTTCTTTTGGGCTGAATGCTGGCCTGGAATATGAATTTGCCGAATAAACTGCATCTAGGTAGGTCCTACCCACGTGCCCATATCCATCGGCCTCAAAAGTACCCTTTGTAAGCAAACATCCAGTTTGTAAGTATTTTATTTACCGTATACCCGTTTATACAAAACAGTTCTACGTACGAGATTTTTTTTACAAACTACCCTCTTTCAACAAGGTTAGTCTCGTACCGACCTTCTTTGGCCACATCCTCGTATTGAATTTATAGAAGATTTTCTATTTTCGGTTAACAGTTTTTTACATCGAAACGAACGCGGGATTGAACAAGTGGGTCGGAGTTCTGACGAAATTGGTGATTTTTTATATCATCGAAAATATGTATTAGCATATGTTGTTAATATTTATTTATTATTGTAATCATCCATTTGAATGATATTTTTATTGAAAGCATGATTTCAAAAATAACATCTCAAAAATTCGTCAAAAATATCTTCAGTGGTACATTAAGTTTTTTAAAAAATATTAAATCATAAGTTAATTTTAGCCCAATCAGCAAAACGAGAAAAACAAGAATGCCTATTTAAGTAAAAGTTAGAAATTGTTTATTCACAAAACACAATTCCACAATGAAATATTGATTTGATCAAGAATTTGCAAATCCCGTCAAGCACATAAAATAACATATAACACGGTTAAGCCTTCTATCATTTTATACATGTCAAATGATCATAAACTATTAATATCTCATCCATAGTTACAATTTGAAAAATTTGAATTAATCAATGCAAAATGAATAGTTCGAAAGCTTTTCTATTGCCTCTGATGATATGAAAATGATATGAAACATGGTTGCAAGACTTATATTTCACATAAAATATAACAAAATCGAAAATATGAAATCAGTACCTAATCATATTTAAATGAAGGCGATTCAAATTTGAATGTAAAATAAATTGAAATTAGCGTGCTGAATTAACAAATATTTGCCACTAAAAACTTGAA